>JARHVA010000344.1:280000-707500 GCA_037957365.1 Torreya grandis | reverse complement strand
TCTTTTGTTTATTCCTTAACATCTACATCCTTATCATTATCACATTATTTTCTTCATCTTCATTTACATCATCCCAATTTTTTGTTTCCTCATCTTAATAATTATTTCCTCTGCTTATACATTATCATCATTTTTTGCCTCCTCATCTTCATCATTATTTACTTCCTTCATGTTTCATCTATCTAAGAAGACACATTCCATTTATTCCCAATGAAAAGTAAATTTTATCTTACCCAAATAAAGCCACAAAGTAATCTTCATATATAAGGTGGATTGATAGGTTTCTGCACCATCTTTTTAATTTAGAATACATCTTATTAAATTGAATCCATAATTATATATCATTGATATCATCATCACAAAAATAACTTGGTGATGCTTCTAATTGAGAAAAGGTCTTCTTAAATTCAAATAATAATTATATAGTTTTACTATATTCTTATCCATGATCCTAATTTATATAAAAAACTATGGTTACACGAACACTTGTATCATTAAATCTCATTTTCTACCCTATATCCATGAATAAGAAAAAAGTAAATCTAAATATTTCCTTTGCATTTTAAAAACTATTACTTGATTTCCTTACCCTGAATGAAATATATGAATATTTTCATAGGTTCATACCCTAGAAAATGATAGATATATAATTTTAGAGGAAAACTTTGAAATGACACAACTTCCTCAATAATACTCACAATGTTTAATATGATAAATTTTTGGAGATCTCTTTAATTTTTTTACGATGGAATGATGAACCCTTTGAAGTTGATTTATTTTTCAATAACGTTGTACTAAAAAAATGGATCAAAAATCATATTCAAAGGATCAAATTTTAATCACCATATATCCATTAATATTTATTTTAATCTTTAGTGTGACCACTGTCCATATAGCCCTTAATAATTTATTTTAATGTTGTAAGATTCATCCCAATTTTAAAAAGGTAGGAAGAATGAAGTATATGAATTTGATTATTTTTACCTTGATTTCACATTGAAAAATATAATAAAAAAATAAGATTCATTGGGTTAAATTTTATCGATCATATCTCCCTTAATATTTTACATAATCCTTAGCATGCCAATTTTTTTTTAAATAGTTTCTAACCAACTAAAAATAACCTCAATCAAACATATAAGTGATAATAATAAATATTTGTATGATGCACTAATTCCTTAAAAAATATACAAAATTACACACCTTGACCAAAAAAAGTATGCTTTTGTTGAATTGTAGTTCTCAATACCACTTGGTAAGATCCACATATGATAAAAAAATTATTCCTAATAACATAAAAATATGTATGATAAAATATATATCACACATGAAGAATTTTTTTGGGTCCAAGATACCCTAATATATAATATACACATAAATAAAATAATTACACTTAAGGTATAAAAAAACCATACACTCCTCAAGGAATGAATAACTCCACAAGGTATCAAAATATGGAAATTTCACTCAAAGGGGACCAACTCCAATATGAATTTATTTTTAGACACCTAAATTTTGTATAAGTCATGTGTTAAGGTCATGCTTACCACTTTTAATGACACTTTGACTGCTTGTGCACATTAGGCTCTTTTTGAGATGTTAGAAATCCCTTATAGTAATCCCCAAAATATTTTTTACACCATCAATTACTCATAAAAATACTTATTTTTAAATTAAAAATTTTCACAAGACATATACTAAACCTCTATATACTTATCCCTTTCTATTTTTGATTTTTTATCCTCTCTAACCATTATCTGGCCCAATAGACCACTAGCAAAAATGCTTCACCATAAGTGGAATATACTAATGATCTTGACCATTTGTGATATATGTTTCTGGTTAGTTTTATTTTAATGTTTTATTTTTTTATGTTTTGGTGGTTGGACTTCACTTAAATTTTGGGTTGATTACGTAGGCAATTAACCTAGATATTACTATATTATAATTACCTAAAGGTTATTTAGGGCATCCATCCTCACTCTCTCATTTATAAAACACAAGGAGAAATTCTATTTGCATATATCATTCATGAAGAGTTGATTACACAAGAGCAATAAAGTCTATTCAAGTGTTATGTAAAGTTTTCTGTTAATCTATTATTAAAGTTAGCACATGTTTGTATCAAAATAAATATTAATTTATATGCATTGATAGATAATTTAGGGTGAAGGTTTTGTATTATCTTGGGTTGGGTCACAAAAATCTACATAGAATTATGAACCTTGATTATGTTTTAACCTTTTTGGAATTAACAAGTGTAAATCCTATATTTGCTAAAGAAGTGAGTAGACTAAATCATGGAAATAATATGCAATAAATAAAACCATTGTTTTTTTATAGAATTTACTAGCTTTGATATTTCTAAAAATAACAATAAATAGTATAAATAAGAAGTTAGCTCGAAAAAAGAGATAGATGATTTAGAGGTTAGAAATTGACATAGAAACTAGTTTGAATGTTGTAATTAGGATCTTTATGTTATAACCCCTCATAAATAATATTAGATTAATTAAATAGTAGTACCATTATTAAAAATGTGGTAGTAGTGTCTTGATATTGGTAGTACTATCCTTTGTACATGACTATCTCAACCTTTTGTGTGCACCTATGTCTAGATCTTTAAGGTCTATTCTTACATGCACAAGCTCTAAAACCCTATATATTGCCTATAATGATTGATTTTGTGATAAAAACCTAATCTTCAATGTAGATAGGGCATCTATTTGATACAATATTAAAAGTGTTTTTGTTAGTGGGGTAGGTTGGACATCCTCAAGACCCTACTATGATGAGAGTTGCCTACATACCAATACTCTAAGGAGGAATCAATCCTAATTTAGTTATACCCACTTAAATGGTAGTACAAGTTCAAGTGAAGCTATTATTATAGTGGCCTTGAGTGCCTTGAATGTGCTTGAGACTAGAAATCTAGTAATCTGAGCTTAAAGCTTTTATAGATGGTAATATGTAGAATTAGGGTAGAATAGGGATTGATAAGCTTAATTGTGCACAAATTGTTCTAAATTTGAATATGTATTTTGTATTTTATTTCCATCTAGTCATTAGAGGCCTAAAATTCATGTATATATATATATACTATTTTAATGCTTATGTAGGTGTTAAAATAGGTCTAGGCCAACCCTAAGATGTTATAGATTTGAAAAGATATCCATTTGGGAAAAATAAAGGGAAAGGAAAATGACACCATTTTTTAGACACTAGCACCATGTGGTGTTAGTGTCCTTATTATGGATTCTAGTGTTCAATTCACATAACACTAGGTAAAAAGGGATAGGATCAAGAAATGAGGGTCTAAGACTGCTTTAGGGATGACTAGGGACAATTGTGGCCCACACAAAGGTTGGATAAGTGTGATAATAGGATCTAGGATAGGTCTAGGGATAAGCTAGGGATAACTAGTCTCAAGTAGCACTCTTAACACTCAAATACCACTTTTAAATGATTACATTTCCCCCCATTTATTATAGAAATACAACAAAGTGAAATAACTAGGATAAAGTAAAAAAAATCATACTTGGTGTTACCTAAGAGGTGAAGCTTGTGAAGCTAGGTCTAAGTATGTGAAGCATGCTATGATGCATGTCCTATAATTTAAACATGCATAGATCAGTCTTTAATAGATATCAAAAACAAAAGACTAAATTTAGTAAAGAATCTAAATTTGAGTAAAAATAATTAAAGAGGTAGGAGAGAGGAAAGGAACAAATACACTTCATTAGGTATGAGAACTAATGCATAAACTTGGTGACAACTTGTGTGTGTGTGTGTGTGTGTGTGTGGGTGTGTGTGTGCGTGCACGTGTGCGTGCATGCGCGCGTGTGCACGTGCATGTATAGAGTGATAAATTGATGAATATATTAGACTTGGTTGATGTATTACTCAATCCTCATGTGTGGGTGTCTCAAAAACTCAATCTATTTTTGATTCCATCATTGCCCACACCTACTTAGTGTATCATGACTTGTGAATATCTTGGATTGGATTGATGGTGTGTCCAAACCTCTCATGTAGGTGGATTAAGAACTAAAGTAAGCTATGACTCCATTTCTCACCCTTGTGTAGTAAATGCATCTAAAACTAAAATGACATGAAGTAATTATAAATGTCTAACTTAGTATGTCTAATTGGGTATGTTGGCTTTATGGCCACTCAAGAACATTAAGTATTTTTGGGCCACTCAAGAATGTCAACCACTGTAGATGAAGTAAGGCATGAAACTAGTGTGTAACCAAGAATATGATTTTAGTTGTATATAGAATAGAGAATCGCATGTAATTTATCATTCCATCTGATCAATCATTGTGTAAATGATCATATATAAATAGTGTGTCATTCACATTCCCCCAAATATGATATCTAAGCATATGGATTTTGGATTGAGTTGTAATAAAGTGTATCTAAGTGTTTGATATAAATATGGGAAGGGTCATGTCATGTGTGATGTCCCCAATCTGAGCAAATTGGTATGAATCTAAGATAAGATGGTATGAATCTAAATAAACCTAATAAATCTTTAATTGAACCTATTTAAACCTATATTATACTTGCTATAATTTTTTGGCCAATCTAGGTTTTTCTAAAACTAAGCCTAATAGATAGTCATACCATGTATTATAAAGTAGCACCATTATTGGAAATGTGGTGCTAGTGTCCTAATTTGTGTGCTAGTATCCTTCTAGTCTAGTTTTTATGCAATTGTACTACTCTCTACCACTATTTTCTCACTATGTTTACCCGAGTCTAATTTTCTATAGTATGAGTCTATGTGCTGAAAAAATGTATTGTGAGTGCACTATATAAGCTTGATATCTATGGCAAGCCCCTGTGAATGACCCTATTTTGAGGGGAGTTATTGAACCTATGTAATAATTATCTTCAAAATAAAAATATATATAATATGTGTGTTAGCCAAAGCATATATGATAATTATTTAATAACCCAATATAATGTGCACACATAACATAATTGACCAATATAACTAACTATGGGGGATGTGTACCACATGTCATCATATTTATCAACCTATATACATCATAATACCATATCCTTAGGTATATAACATGCATCCCTCCTTGACATGTTTTTTACCCAAAACATGAGAAGAAACTAGGTAATGAGTGTTATTCAAATCATTACACACTTTCTATCATTATTGATCATCCAAAAACCCATATGTGATATTGATACATGATATCTCTCCAAACCTAATTCCAAATTTTGCATCACTACTTTCATTCCATCCATGGATATAGTTATTATTCATTGGATTCCATGAGTATCCATAATGAATAATCTTATGATTCAATGGTTGATATTACACCATGATACTCTGATTTCATTCATGACCAAAGCTTTTCTTCCTTAGTTTTCATACACAGGCATATTGATTACTTCTTTGATTCCATGGTCCATATGTGTTTTTCCTTTGATTACATATATATAAATAATTGTTTTTTCATTGATTCCTTATATATCCATGGTGATTTCTACTATGGTAGTCCTTGACATGCCTCCATTGTTTTTTCTCTCATGCTAGTTTAGGTGTTTATATTCATCAACATAATTCTTTTATTTTTTACTTTGACATTATCAACTTTTTAGTCCATTATATGTTCCTCTCCCACATTTTATTTATATCTATGTAAATCATCCACCTTTTATTTTGTTAATTCCTTTTTATATTGGTTTAAAGTGTTATTTTTCATGTGTTCATTTATTTTAAAATCATGTTGTTTTTGTACCAAAATTTCCTTTTGTTCTCCATGATCTTCACATTCATCCTCATGCTCTGCCTTAACCTTGATTTGTTCCCCACTATCTATTACACCCTACAAGGTTACACTATTTATCCTATACCAAATCTCCATGAACTTATTTTGAAAATTAATTTTTATTAATCAAAATTTTTGAGGACAAAATATATCTAAAAATATATATATAAAAACCATAAATACTCAAAGCATAAAATTTTGAAGACAAAACATATTTATCCATAGTGAGCTTTAAATATTTAAATTTGTGTTTCTTATTACCATCTACTTGATTTTCCCTAATATTATTTTATTGAACGTGGAGAAGTAGGGCTCATCACATATTTATGAAGTTATACATGCTAAAACCATTGATGGATACAATGACTTTATTTTGAATGCATCCATTAAATGAAATATGAAAGATTCCTTCTTTGGAGCTAAACTACTTGAACCTCATCCTGCACTTGTCCTTCTCAACATTATCACCATCATAATTATTTCCTTCCTCTTTATTTTTTTATTTACCATTTGCATCCTCCTCCTTCATACCACTATTATGCTTATCCTCTTATTCTACATCATCCTTCATTTTTTCCTCCTTATCATAATCATTATTTTCTTCTTCTTTTGTTTATTCCTTATCATCTACATCCTTATCATCATCACCATTATTTTATTCATCTTCATTTGCATCATCCTATTTTTTTTTCTTCTCATCTTAATAATTATTTTCTTTCACTTCTACACCATCCTCATTTTTTGCCTCCTCATCTTCATCATTATTTACTTCCTTCATGTTTCATCTATCTAAGAAAACATATTCCATTTTTTCCTAGTGAAAATTAGATTTTAATTTACCAAAATAAAGCCACAAAGTAATCTTCATAAATAAGGTGGATTGATAGGTTTTTACACCATCTTTTTAATTTAGAATATGTCTTATTAAATTGAAGACATAATTATCTATCATTAATATCATCATCGCAAAAATAACCTATTGACACTTCTGATTGAGAAAAAGGTCTTCTTAAATTGAAAGCATAATTTTATAGTATTACTATGGTCCTCTCCATGATCTAAATATATATAAAAAACTATGATTACAATAACACTTGTATCATTAAATCTCATTTTCTATCCTAGATCCATGAATAAGATAAAAGTAAATCTGAATATTTCATTTGTATTTTAGAAACTATTATTTGATTTCCTTACCCTAAATGAAATACACAAATATTTTTATAGGTTCATACCCTAGAAAATGATATATACCAAATTCTAAAGACAAACTTTAGAAGGACACGACTTCCTCAATAATACTCACAATGTTTAATATGATAACTTTTTGGAGATCTTTTTAATTTTTTTTTAATTGTGGAATGACGAACCCTTTTATGTTGATTTATTTTTCAATAATCTTGCACTAAAAAAATGAATCAAAAATCATATTTGTAGGATCAAATTTCAATCACCATATATCCATTAATATTTATTTTAATCTTTAGTGTGACCACTTCTGATAAATCCCTTAAAATGTTAGAATATTCAATGACTAAGTGGTGTTTTACTAATATTTAACTCACCTTGATGTTAATTAAAAAATGAATAATATATTATTATTAACTTGAGATAAATACCTCAGTTAAATAAATAATAATATTATAGCTATTTAATTCTTACCAAATCTTATTAAATATGATTTCAGATGGATGGACCCATTATTTTTATGATGGTCACCTCCCTTGGTATTTCACTATAAATAGGGTTTTACCTCTATTATGAAATCATATCATGAATATGAAATTATTTGATCATATTCAATTTGTGAGTTTTGTGAAGCACTACATGAAGAAATGAGAAGGAGAATTTAATGTATTGGGTGTAGAGTTTCTCATATTTAAATAATTATCATCTTGTGGGTTTTTCATATTTTGAGGTTTTCCCACCTTAAAATCCCTATTTTTTGTTATTTATGTGCTTTGCTAATTATTATTCATTTTAGATCCACTATGTATATCATATTATATTCATTGAATTTATCATGGAATCATAGCAAGCAAGATGGATATGATTGACAAGTATAGTGGAATTTATTCAAATCCATTACAAGCAACCAAACTTCATATGTTGAGAATACATAAGCACTAACATGATTTTTTTTTACATGTGTGAACTAAAAATCAATAAAAGATTATTTCCACAAAAAAAATTCAGTTTTGGTTATGCCAAAAGCTTAGTTTGGTAATTTTAAGGCTATTTGGAGTTTACATGACCTAATTTAGCCTCCTGTAGCCTAAGGAAGCTTCACTGCTACCTCTTTACTATCACTCTTTTGCTTGTATGTCCCTATAGCATTGAAAAAATTAAAAAAATAAATATTTTGGTATGAAATTTTTGTTTTGAGGGTTTTAATTTCTTAGTTTTGAGGATTGAAGGATCCTTGAAAAGTTTCAAGACCTGAGAAGGCCATTCCAAGCCTTTGTAATTTTACTTGAGCCTCTCAGGGTACCCTAGGGTTGAAAGAAATTATATTTTGGGTCAAAATTCAATTTTGAAGCTATCTTTGACATTAGGAAAAAGATTAGGATGGTTCCCCAAGTTTCATACTATTGAGGGTCCCGTGGAAGCTTCTCTAGAATGTCCAACTTGCACCTAGGCACCATACTTCAGCCTATAACATTTGGAAGGTAAGTATATAGTGTTTGAAAATTATTTATAAAATACTTAATTAATTTGTTAAAATTTCCTTACATTCTAGGCCCACATTGAATAATTGATTTTACGCAAAAAGTTAAAAATATAAAATTAAATTTTACATGAATGGTTAATTTGTTTTATACATATTAATTTTTATTTTAAAAAAATAAAAATAAAAACCATATAAATTAGCCTAAAAAATAAATTTGTGCATGTATGTTTTTGTTTGGTTTAGTAGTAGAGTTGGTAGAATGATTTTTACTAAACTTTACAATTAGGGTGGTCTTTTGTTCAAACCCCCCCAAATAATTTTTTTTAATTTTATCAAATTTAATTTAATTTGAATTCCATTTTTTCGTTTGCGTGCTAACTTCTCATGCATTAAAAACCCTAACTGACTTTTTAACTTTATTTTGACATTTAAACAGGTAAATGTTTTGTGAAACATAGTCATGTAACCAGTCGATACCTAGGTTTTGGCATCTTTTAGACACATATACATGATCTATTTTTTGTTTTGAAACTTCATATTATAGTTTTTATAACATTTTTAATAATAGTGTCTAGGTGGTTGTTTTGAGTGCGAGCCTTTCAACACCTAGTTTAGTGTAATTTTAAATCATTTTTTTGCATCTAAATTATGTAATTAAGTATAGTTGCATGTGTGATTATTTTTATTTTGTAAAATAGTGAAATAAAATCTTTAAAAAGGCTAATTTTTTAAATTGTTTTTACATTAGTGTATTTTTGTGACACTTATGACACTCATTTTTCTCACAAATTTTCATAATTTTTTAGAATTAAATTGAAAAATTATAGTGTGTTTGCACTTTAAAATTTATTTTACTATCAAATTAAGTTAAAATTCACATTAAAAGGTTTCATTTTAAGTATTTTTTTAATGCCCTATATAAAGGGAAGGTATGGCTTTCTCTCATTTTTCCTTAGATAAATCTCAAAAGCTTAATGGAAATGATTATAATATATAAAAAATTTATGTCAAAACTGAATTTATGCATTGAAAGTTTGTAATATTATCATTGGGACTGAAAAACCCCTTCTAGATGACATGTGACCCTTGAGTTTACCAATGCATTTTAACATAAATCACAGGAAGCTATATCCATTATATTGTGGAGTGTTAAGAATGAATTCCTTTTTCACATTGGTAATTAGGAGTCTCCTAGTGATGCTTGAAAAATCCTTGAGTCCATGCATGAGAGCACTCATCTCTAAAAAACATTAAATTAATCCTTGATTTGCTGACTACACCTATGAAAGGTGATGAAAAAGTTGTTAATTGTTTTGCTAAAATTATGAATATTAAAACTCAGTTAGATCTATTTAATTATAATTTGATTCAGGATCAATTGAGTTATTGTATCATTTAATTAAAATTTTATATAAAGTTTATAAATTTTATTTCTATTTTGCTAAGTATCAAACTAAGTAAGATATCCCTGACCTTACCACTTTGTCTGCTCTCTTAATTTAAGAAGAGCAAGTTATGACCAGTTTTGATTCTAAAGAGAATTCCACTTAGGCACTTTTTACCTTAAATAATATTTTTGATAACAATAAAAACCCAAAATCTAGCCCTAATTCTATTATAGGCAAAATGGTAAGAAGAAATATGGTAATAAGAATCATAAACATAAGTTTAATAGAAATTGCAATATGTGGGGTAAATTTGGTCATAGAAGAGAAACTTGTTATAAAAATAAGGATAAAATTAATAATCAATCTTATAAAAATAACAAAGAGAAGAAATCTAATTAAAACAAGCAGAAGAATCAAAACCATAATCAAACTAACGATCAAGATCATAATGTTATTGCTTTATATAATGTTTTATTTGCTTCAAATGAAAATGAGTGGATTTTAGATAGCGATGCATTGCACCATATGAATTGATTATCTAATATTATGTGTGATTTTATAGATATCTCTGAAATAATTTACTTAGGAGATAATTCATTTTTAGAAGTAACTAAATAGGGAAAAGTAAAAATTTTAAATGGTGTTATTAATGATGTTTTCTATGTACCTAAGCTTAAAAAGAATTTGTTATCTTATTCTCAACTTAATAATGAGAATTTAATTATAATATTGTTTAAAGATATATTATTAATTATAAATTAATATGTATCTCTTATTATTGAAGGGGTTTAAAAGAATAGTTTATAAAATTTTCCTCCTACATGTTTTCTTTTATCGCATAGTAAAACTAAATCTCAATTATGGCATGAAAGATTAGGATATGTTAATTTTATAACTTTGGATGATATGTACACAAATAATCTTATTGTTGGAATTTATTATATACCCTCTTATTATGAAACTTGTGAGGGCTGCTTATATGGTAAATAGCATTCTAACCCCTTTCACAAAAATCATGATGTGAATTCCTCACATCCTTTAGAATTGATTCATAGTGATGTTGTAAGACCTCTTAAAGTTGTATCTATTAATATTTATTTGTATTCTATTACATTTATTGATTATTACACTATACTTATTTGGTCATATTTCATTTAAAAAGTAATTTGATGTGTTGTCTAAATTTTAAAAATTTAAAACTTTTGCTGAAAATGCATCTAATTTTTCTTTGAGGAGATTAAGAATTGGTAATGATAGTGAATATATTAGTAAAGAGTTTGATTATTTTTAAATTATTGAGGTATTCAAAGGGAATTAATAACTCCCTATTATCCTCAATAAATTTTTATTTCTAAAAGAAAAAATTGAACCATTACTGAGATGGCTAGAACAATGTTACATTATGTAAATGTTCCTCCTAGTTCTTATGGGTCGAAAGCCTTGAATACTACTGTACAAAAGATGAATATAATACCTATTTAATATTTTAATTTATCTACATAAAAATACAGGTATACTCATGGAATTTCATTTGTTTTGATAAAACTATTTTGTTGTTACTTTAGAGATACTAACTATATTGACAATGTCTCATCTACATGGTATTTTTTTAGTAAAACTATTTAGTTTTGATTCTTGAAAAATAACTATTACAATTATATTGTAATAGATATATTTAAAATGAGAAATTATATATATATATATATATATATATATATATATTGATTATTTTCAATTAATATGAGCTAGAATGGAAATACATTATATGCATAATTTCATGCTTAATTTGACAAAAATGAGCATGTTTAATTATTGTATTTGGTAAAAAGATCATGCTCAGTAAGTATGAATCTTTTGTGTTTTAATTTTTAAATATAATTTCATTTGATTAGTGGGAAAATTTCATGCTAATATCCTTATATACTCTCATTTGATTTTTTTTGTATGAACTAAATTATGCTCACCTTGCTAATTATACTAATTCCTTCTAATTTAGCCTAATTCCTATATTTCTTAACTATATTAACTATTGGATTAATAACCATATCCCATTTCCATATCCTATAAACATTTATCCCATCCTAAAACCAATTAATTCTCTCATTAAAACCTATAATAGATTCTATTACCTACTAACCTACTCCTTAAACCCACTAGCCAATTTAAAATTCATATTTATTCACTTACCACCCTATCTACCCTACCACCCTAGCCATTCCTACATCCCTATGATACCTAATCCTCATTAAATCCTATCTAATCCCCATAATTATCCCCTAAACCTATGGATAAGCATATAGAATTGGAGAAACTCCTCCAAGTCTCTAGAAGTCTCCAAACTAGAGACTTTTAACAATTTAAAATTCTTCAAAATTTCCTCCATTTTTCTTATAAAATACCATGCTTGGGCAATGGAAAACAAACAAGAATTTCCATAACATCATCATGATAATTTTATCCTCATCAACAAGCATTCTCATATCCAATCTATGCCAAAATAATCATTGAATCAAGCATCCATTATCAATATCTCTAATCAAGCATCATAGTGTCAATCTAAGTCTAATCATTCAAGTGCAAATCCTAGAATGGAGTTGTAAAGAGGTAAAAAGAATGGTAAGAATGTGCTTGTTATTTTTATTTTATCTCTTTTATCCATTTTTATTATTGTCATTGAGTTTTTGTGTTTTGTTTCTAAAATTAGTGATATAGATTAAATCCAAAAATTTTGGTGCACATAATGGCGACCACAGTGGGACTAGGTAAATCTCCCACTTAAACTGACATTTTTTCTTTGAGAGTGTTTTTTTGAATTTTTAGGTTAAATTGAAGAATAAATTGGTGGTTCTAAGTTTATATTTGTCAAAATATTGTATTTTTCTACTTGTTAATAATAATCTATGTTTTTTTATTGAGATTGGCTTGTTTTATTCTCTTTTAATACTCTATTCTCTTATTTTGGTAGGCTCAGTTATGTTACATAAAAAAAATTCAAGCCATTCTATTAAAAATAATTTACATATATTTGATAATCCATGGTTCCATCTGTACATTTTGTCAAACAATTTCTGTGTCTCCTTTTTGGTTTTACTAAATGTTTAATTCCTGTTATGGCACTCAATGGTAGTATTTTGTACATACATTGATCTTGAATTATTGTCCTTATAGGGTTTGAGTTATCTATTTAGTTATTGTGCATATTAATGATATTGGTGAAGTTTTTGGTATATATTTAATAGTTAGTATTACAGTTAACATCGAGCTATAGTTTATATTGTTGGTCATTTGGAATTTAAGTGTGAAAATTAATATAAAACATAAAATAATAATAATAGTTGCATCTTGTTAATCTAATATATCATAGTTGAGTAAAAATCATAGATTGCATTATAGTTATGTAAGTCACGATCTGGAAAGATAGTCAACATTAATTTTATTTGTTATCTTGAGTATCTAGCTTTTGGTTCCACTCTACCGACACCCTCTACCATAGATCTGACCCCCATTCATTTGGAATCCACACACCTATCTAACACATTTTGAATTTGGTCATACACTTAGAGAGCACTATAATTTATATCTTGATCTCATTCAACTCACTAAAATACTCCAGGACATAGTCCCCCCTTAGCCTCGATCTAGTTTGAGAAGATTATGTGTGAATATTTTAATCTTGCTATCTTCCTCCACTTCCCACCCTCACAACTCTAAATCAACATTCAAACTATCTCTATCATATCATCTTTTTTTCCCATGAAAAAATATCTCACCATCCACCATTTTTCCACTACCTTGTGACCATACCCATGCTTTCAATATCCTGTAGTAATTGCATTTTGTAGAAAACCATCTCTTTCCTTCCCATCATCAAATCCTTTACAAAATACTACACTTCATAAACATGTTGATAAATTTTATTTTGAAACATTGCATGAGATGATGATGTGAATCTACTAGGAGTGTTGGGAGAATAGATCCATTGACATTGGAAAGGCAAGATAAGTCTATGGTTTTGGCTTGAGCATGCATTATTGAGTGTTACAATATTCAAAAAAAATGTTATTGGCATGTAATACCAGGATGAACGCTTGACGATGGTACTTGGAAACAAAAATATCATCCATGTGCTATGATGATTTATGTGGGACCACTTTTTTTTGGTAAGATACCTAAATATTTAATGGTGGCTTCACTTGCGGTTGCTTTTCAATAATAAATATAGTGTAAGGTGGATTTTTGTTGTAAGATAATTAAATATTTAATGGTAGCTTTTACCTATCATTATTTCTTAGAAATAAATAGTGTAGTTTAAATTTTTTTTAAGATAATTGAATATTTAATGGTGGCCATGTACAAATCGATAGACAACCTTCCTTCCATAGTGTGTATGATTGAAACTACAGACCCTCTTTAGTAGATGTAGTATAATTAACACAATCTCTATAGATTAAATTTAAGTGATGTTTATACCTTAGATCAAACCTTATTTTGATCCCTAGTCTACTATGATATCTTTGTCAAAGTCCATGTGTCTTTTATGCTTTGTATATGTCTGCCAAAAGCTCTAGTAACTATGTTGTTTGAAGAAATTTCCCATTGTTGAGATCTATCCACCTCAATCAGTTAGCCTAGATTTGAGCTTGTACACAATTTTGTCTACAAATGAAAATAATGCAAAATTGATCCCATAATTCATCTTTTTTGAAATGTTTTGAAATGCCTTTATAATTATGTCTATGCCTAACAAGATCCATCTACTACAGCCATAAAATACCAAGTTAATTTCTTATAAACATTTTCTATTTTCAAGTCCTGGGCATAGAGGAGAGGTAGCTAGTGGAGATAATGAATGAATAACACTATAACATGACGCTCTATAACCTACATGATGCCCTATATTTCAAAATACTTGAAAAAATAAATTAATATCTAGATCTACCTTTTGACCAAAGTTCCATAATTTATTATTAGATGGCATCTATGTAATTTTATAATGATATGTAGATTATTTAATATTTATCAGCTTAGTTTTTATTTCTGTGTATTCAAAAGCCTTTTTGTATGCTACGTGATTTTTAGGATTCTCAAATATTTAATTAGTCTTTTAGTTTAGGTATAATTTTTTTATTTTTGTGGATTCTTTATCTTAGTTTTATTTAGATTAACATCTCTTAGGTGGTTAATAGTATATGTCTATATTACTTTCTAGGAAATAGTAACAGATTGTTTTTAAATACCTCTTTTTTTTAACTACCATGTAAGGTAGGAATTTTAATGATTAGATATTCACAAGCATCAATGCTTTTTTTTTGGGTGATTAATAGAACAATTTGGTCAAAAATTTAAGTCAAGAAAACTACTAACCATTTATTTTGTAGGACCCCTCAATATTTAGGCACCCTGATCAAATTTATAACCTTTGTGCTTACAGGGAAGGGTGATATTTTGCATTTTATTTTTGGATATATCATTATATATCTCTTGTTGTGAAAATTATTCTTGTAAATACTTGTTTGTTTGTGTGTGTGTGTGTGTGGTTATTAATTTTTGAATAATTTCTCATATCACACCAAATCACACATAGGTAATTAGAGTAGTTAATTAATTGTATCATGTGTTTGCCTATTTATTAAGCCCTACCCTAGGATAACACATGATGTGGAATTGATCCCCATGCATAGGCTTAGTTTATAGGGGTTATTTTCATATATTTCATCATTGTGTGCTAACCAAACTCCATTTTTTTGATGGATCATAACAATCAGGGACAACTATTGTTAGGCTAAGAGGTTGACCACATATAGGCCATCTATGAAGGCAAAGAGTTAACTCTCTAAAATAGGCATTAGAAAACACCCTATATAGATCTAGGCCCCAACATACCTTTGTGTATATTGAGGACACCCCTAGAGAGCCCATTCAACCTAGTATATGACCTTTTGACTATAACAGGTGTTCCATTATAGGCATTAATATCAACATCAAAGTAGCCATAGAGTACAAGTAGGGTTGAGAGGGGTCAATTGATTCTATAATGGGTCAACAACCTACAACCTCACCTATGTAGCCATTAGATGGTGTGGGCATTGAGTTACACACCCATACAGTTTACTAATTTAAAATTATACTTGTGCTTACTTGGGTATGTGTTGTGATAAACCCATACTATTTGTGAGCCAAGTCGGCCTTTTACCCATCCATATCCTATCTAGGTCCTTTGCTTATATCCTCTTGTGTATTCTGTCCTCATCATTCTATCAATTTGTTCACATCTCCCCCACCATCCTTTTGTATACATTCTAGTCATCATCCTTATCATCATCATCATCATCACCTGCATCCAATCTTATATATCCTAGTCATCATTATACATAATCTCTTTATATATCTTTCTCTTTATCTTACTCACTCATACTTAGTCATACCCTTACCCCCAATGACATCTTACATCCTTACCCAAGTCTACATCATCACCCACTCACCATAATCACCTCATCCCTTCCTAGTCTCACCATATCCCATTATCTTATACATCCTTGCCTAATCACCCTCTTATCTCCATCCCATCCTAATTTAACCATATCTACCTATCAATTCATCCACTCACATATCTTAATCACCATCTTGTATCCATTATCTAATCCCATTTACCATATCGTATCTATCACATCTTAGTCTAGCCATATCCCTTATCATTGGTCATCCTCATCATCATATTATATATCCTAGTCTCATCCCCTTGTATATATCTTATTTTATTGTACACCTTAATAGTCATATCCCATCCTAGTCCCACCTATCATTTGTATTTCCATCCATCACCTATCCTAATCCTAATCTTGTCTCACCATCCACATTCTATCCCAAGTCTACCTCATCCATAGTCCTAATCATCCCCATACTAACTTGTCTCATTATCCCATCACCTTGTATATCCTTATGGATATAATTCATTCTCTTATAAATCATTTTAATCACATCTTATCACTAGACCCATACATCATTATTCATCCTGTAATCACATCCTAATCATACCTCATCATCCACATCTTATCTTAAATCCATACCTGATCACTTGTCTTGACCTTGCCTTCATTACCCATCTAGTCATCCCCTCATCTTATCCTATTTGGATTATAGGTCACATATAGGTCTAAAAAATTCACATTTAATTACCCCTTTATCATTTAATCATCGCACTTATCCTTATTCCATTGTATTAATCACCTACCATCCCATTTTAAGCAAAATTAGTCTAAGGTCTTGAGCTAATCCTATCATCTTATCACCATCATATCATCCCAATTCACTTGGTCAAATATAATATCATTATCAATAACTTGTTAGCGTCTTATCACTTTATTAGTCTCAATCTAGCAAACCCATCAATATAATCTAGTCTAATCATCTTTCCCTATTCACCCATCATATCATCCTCTTACTAGTTTTGAATATTAGGCACCCATAACATTCCCAATCCTTTTTATAGATTGACAACTAGGCATTTTTGATAATTTTTTTAGTACCTATTGCACTATTAGTCTGACATTTGATCATAGTCCTTAATCCATTAGTCTATCTCATCTCTATCATTACCTATCATATCAGCTCAATCCTTTAGATATATTTTGTTCATGAACCTTATCCAATCATTATCCTACCTATATCATCCTATCATCTTAATCCACCATCATTCATCACTTGGTTAGATATCATACCCTATTTAATATTTTATTAGCATCTTATCATGTTATCAATTTCAATCTAGCAACCCATCAATCATCAATTAATCTAGTCTCTATCATCTTGCCTACTCATAAATAGCAACACATCCAATCATACTCTTTCTAGTGTGAATATAGGCACCCATAAAACCCTCAATCCTTTTTTATATATTGACAATTAGGCATCATTGATAGGTCATTAGCACTTATTGAACTATCAGTCTAAAATCTGACCACTAGTCTTATATTTAGTCTACTTTATAGTCATCATCATCTATCATACTATCTAAATCTTTTAAACCTAATTTTTTCAATAGACTATCTCTAATCCTTAATAATATATCTTTCATCACCCATCCCCATGGATTTGGACCTAATTATCTTGGACCAATACATCTTAGCCCACAAGGATGAAGTCCTTCTGAGAGCACTAGAGATGGGTGCCCACCTACCTTATAGCCTTGATCCCATTCACTCTGATCCAAAATCCCATAACTCAACAAAATTAATCTCATCCTTCCTTGATGTGGCTACCCTAATTAATCAATAAATTAGATAAAATAAAGATGAATTCCTCTTATGTTTATGGAATATGGGTATCCATTTTCCTAATGATTTTGACCTCACAAGACCAAAATCACTTCCCAAATAGATTTTCCATCAACCCTTATCCTTATCCCATTCCATTCCACCACTTACTAAAAACCCCTTAGCCCCAATATATACTTTTCCATAGTTAACTCCTCCATCTACCAAACATAGTCCATCATCAACCCTTCATCTTACTAGCAAAGGTAAACCCAACTTGTCACCCTCATCATCCTCCAATTACATTACACCCCTATCATTTATTTCCAAATCCAACACTCTATCCCAATAAGTCCCCCATCCTTTATCACCCACTATCATGAACCTTGACCCCACTTTCATATACCAATACATAGCTACCAACAAAGATGAGATCCTTTTATAGTTCATTACAATGGGTGTCCCACTTCCTAAAGGTGTTGATCCCCTCTCAATCATTGCACCTCCAACCCAAACCCATTTCATTCAAGTCTCCTTCTATCCCCCCATCCACTAGTCATAGCCAATCACCTACCCCTTCCCCTATTATCAAAGGAAACCTAATCTTGGCCACCCATCCATACACCCAACCACATCAAACACCATCTGATATAAAGTCCAATGCTTCCACATCAAAGTCAAAAATCAAAGTGGGTCTTTATAATCCCTTTCCTATATCCTTAGAATCCTTTTTCTAATATATTTTTACCACTAACATGATTGTCTATCCACCCATATGACATTTGTATCCCACCAAACATAATCCCTCTTGGTATAAAGCAAACCAATATTATTTATATCATCAAACTTGGGGGAATTACCTTAAACCATGTTAAATTTTTTGAGATTACATCCAAGATCTCATTAATCATGGTGACATAGTAATTAAAGATGAATCAAATGAATATTTATCCCTGTGTGAATAAGAAGAGGAATGCCAAGATTCCATTACCAATCACAATCAAGCCTTTCCCCTTCCAAGCCAAGGTTAATACATCCTATCTATCCTCCATGTTTCCCCCATCTTTAACCACTCATCCATTCAAAATAAGTCTATTCCCCATAAACCTAGTCCTCCCCTATCCCATTATTCCTTTCATGAACCTATCTTTTCTCAATCTATTATCCCTCCATCTTCCTCTCACCCATCATACCAAAAATCTCATGTTAAGAAGATAATCATGAACAATCACTCCTTTATTTGCAACATTACATTATGTACATCTAAATTAACATTGGAGTTAGAATAATTTTTATTTACATCTGGATCATGTTCCACACTAACATCCAAATTAGATTCCTCATCAAAATCATCATTCTTTATTGATATTATAGTAGATGGTGATAATGCATACTCTTTTGAAGATCCTACTTAGGATGATGACATCATAACCAAGTTCTTGAATACTTTATTTGATTTTTAGAGTGGATATGATCCTACCTCAGAGGTATGTATTAGTGATCCTTTGGATATTCTTGAGGACACTTTATCTAACATTGAGGTTAGGGTTCTTAATAACATTTATGAGGACTATGCTGGCCATTATTACCTTAATCTATCCATCCTAATAATCCTTCACCTCACCTCCATAATCCTCATATCCCACTCCATGAAGGGGACAAATAGGAGCATGTACCATTGGATTCCCCTCTGAATTTAACATCATGTGCCACAAATACCAAGTTTCAAGATCATATTCCAAAAATCATAAATCATCATCAAATTATCTTTGATCCCATAAGGTAAAGTCAAGCAAAGTCAAATCATCGACCTAATAAATTTTTTTTTCCCCTAGTGAAGCCCAATATCAAGCATTAAGGGCATATCAAAGTCAAAATAATCATTATATGTCAAGTCAAAAATCAATCCCCTCTAGTGAAGCCCAAAAATTGGTACCCAAAGGCAATAAATTCAAATATCATACAACCAACCATCCTCTTAATGTTTGGATCAAATAATCAGCAAATCATAAGGTTTTAGATCTTGTAGTCTCATGGCACCAATCTCAAGAATCCCCTCCACCATATCCAATGGTGTATGCAATTGTTGAACCCCATTTCCATTCCCTATCTAATCATATCAAGCATCCCAATCATATTCCTCATTCCCATCCTATATCCCATCATCAAAATCATGACATCCTACCCTCCATACCATATCTCAAATCCCTATGCAACATTGTCCCTCATGGGGATCAAAAAGATACCTAATTAAAATATTCAGAGGATGTTAAATCAAGAGTCAATAAAGGTCACCATCACATGGTCCTACCATCACACATCAACAAAATAGGTGTTGGCTAAATAATCCATCTAGTGTTTTCACCTTACTTCTCACTCATCATCTAATAAATTGAGATACCTAATAAATTCAAAAGTTAAAAAAAGCATTTGTCCAATGGTGGAAACTAGGTTTATGGCACCATGGGCAAGTAGGTACACTCCATGCATCCATCCCTCATCAAACATGTCATATCACCCCTCCATCTTATCCCCTAAATGATGAGGTGGAATACAGATAATAGATTATTTTACCATGATGAAAGATGGTTTTTGGCATCATGGTAAAATTATCTATTGTCTACATTCCTCCTCATCATTTAGGGGTACACTCCATCCATCCATCCATCCCTCATCAAACATGTCATATCACCCCTCCATCTTATCCCCTGATCCATTATTCTTATCCATCATCCATCATCATATTATGCATCCTATCTCTTCTTCTTTCCCATATTAATCCTTGTAAGGAAGAGGAAGGTGTCTTGATAACTATCCCCAAACTCCTCTTGGTATATCTTCCCATGGACACTCAATCAAATAACCATCTATTTATTTCATGGTGTGGTCATTAGTTATCCCTAGTCTATTTATCTTTGGTCCCCATTATCATCATCCTTTGTCATCCTATACATCATCCCATCCATCCTTATCATGGTTTCTATGCTTGGTATTCACTTTTATAGTAACCCCATTTGTATAGTGTATATACATATCCCAAAAATCCATAAAATTTAAAAAATGTTAAAAACCCTAAAAATTATAAAATTTGAAAAATCCAAAAATAGTCCATTATGACTTGTCTTATGCTTAATCCCCTAGTTGTATCCATATCCCTTCATCTCATATTTTCCCATATTTTGGATACCACATTCCATCTTGAGACCAAATCAAAGTGGTCATCCATCCCTTCATATATTCCATCTCATCTTATTGGCCAGGTCTTATAAACATATAACACTTTGCTAAAGACTATAATCTGACACCCATCACTTCTTTGTCATCACCTCTTCATATCTAACACCCATATAATCCCTATTTTATATTAATAATGCTCTATGATCCCATCACCTCTCTATCAAAGCTTCTTCATACCTAGCATGCATCAAATCACTCTTTACTAGTATGAAAGGTATTTGATCCATTCATCTCCTAGTTTCTTTGCTAGATTGATGTCTTATAGGGCCTTGTCTATTGATAATCTTAGTCAACATACTAACCATGATCACCCTATCCTAAATCCACAATCACATATTGATCATCCTAGTCCATTCCATCACTCATCCCATACTTAGAAAAGACATTGTGACATTACATGTAGATACATGTATGTTGCTTATCTAATATTTGTCTGTTTATTTTATTTACATCATGTATATATCTTATTTGTCTTATGTTTTGTTTGCATTGTCACTTTTTATCTATTTGGAAATGAATGAGGATGCTATGAGGACAACAAAATTTCCCTCAAGGATGCAGAGTTCACTATTATCCCATACACTTTAACACAATGCCCTCTTGGTCATGTTTATATCATGGGGCATATTGCCAAGTGTATTATTTAATGGATTATTAAACTATGATAAGCCTTATGACATTTGTGATGGCTTGATCTCATCATTTATATAATCATCCATCTCCCCATCATAACTCATCTGATTAACATACAATCTTTTATCTTCATCTTATCATCTAAGTTATATCACTAATATCATCATTTAACCCCCAATCATCATCATCTATCCACTAGTTATACCTACATCATCCTGAGGTCTTTTTAGACTATGTAGGCAACACTTGGATACTTTTTGGTTCCTAAGGATAGCTCAGCCACTATCTCCTCTCTCGCTCCCTCTCATGTGTCTTCACTAGGGGCATCATCCCAATAATTTTTTTCACTTGATCATATCAATTCTTCTCTCATCACTTACAACATCTCAATCAATTTATCCTTGAGCTACACCCATCCTTAATATTATCAAATCATCAATCTTATCTTGGCTAATATCTCTCCCTTGCATGTGTCCTTACTTAGGATAAGTCTAAATATTATAACCCTCTAATCCTATTATCATCCTATTTTGGTTGATTCCCCTTTGGGATGTGTCTACAGCCATGACACCCATCATCTCTATTCACTATGCATGTGTCTTTGCCAGGGGCATCATTATAAATTTGTAGATCATCTATCAACATCAAACTCATTTTCCTCATCTTATATCCCACATATAGCATCCCATCCCCTCATCTATCTATCTCATCCCACTCATCATTTCTTTTGAGTCACCATCTAGCTCATTCTTCCATGTATATCCCCTCTAGGAGGTATTATAACCCCTATCATCATTAGCTAACATTTATTAATGACATGGTTTTTATTTGAAAGACCATTACTCCTTTCAATTTACCTCACTTGTAATTCCCTTTCAAAGAGAGGCAAAATGTATGCACTAAATTATGCTTGCCCTAATAATTATACTAATTCCTTCTAATTTGGCCTAATTCCCATATTTCCTAACTATATTAACTATTGGCTTAATACCCATATCTCATTCCCATATCCTATCAACCTTTATCTCATCATAAAACTAGTTAATTCTCTTGTTAAAACCTATAATAGACCCTATTACCTACTGACCTACTCCTTAAACCCACTAGCTAATTTAAAATTCATATTTATTCACCTACCACCCTAGATACCCTACTGCCCTAGCCATTATTACATCCCTATGAGACCTAATCCTCATTAAATCCTATCTAATCCCCCTCATTATCCCATAAACCTATGGATAAGCCTCTATAATTGGAGAATCTCCTCCAAGTCTCTAGAAGTCTCCAAACTAGAGACTTTTAACAATTTAAAATTCTTCAAAATTCCCTCCATTTTTACTATAAAAGACCATGCTTGGGAAATGGAAAAAAATAAGAATTTACATAACATCATCATGCTGATTTGATCCTAATCAACAAGCATTTTCATATCCAGTCCATGCCAAAATAATCATTGAATCAAGCATCCATTATCAACATCTCTAATCAAGCATCATAGTGTCAATCTGAGTCTAAACGTTTAAGTGTAAATCCTGGAATGGAGTTGTAAAAAGGTAAATATAATGGTAGTAATGTGCTTGTTATTGTGATTTTATCTCTTTTATCCATTCTTATTAGCATCATTAAGTTTTTGGGTTTTGTTACTAAAATTAGTAATATATATTAAATCTAAAAATTTTGGTGCATAGTTTTATCATTTTTTTAATTCTAACATCCTTATATGATTTTTTTGATAATAAAATATGTTATGAAATGAAAAATGTAAATGGATTTTATATTATTGACTCTTCATAATTTAATTTACTAAGCATTCTATTCATACATCTTTGAACTTATTTGTTTCAGTCTCATATTTTTTTTATTTGATGATAGCATTTCATGATAAAATTATCAATATTTGATGTATGAAAGGTTATACCTCAATCTTTTGTTGAAGCATATTAAACTTGAAATTTTTTGATAAAACTCAAATGTTAACAAAGTATATTGATAATAGGATATCTAATGTTTAGCTAAACTTAGTATCATATCATTAGTAATTATTATATGAGCATCACATGATAGTTGGGGACACTCATCGTATCAATATTAGAGATTTCCAATAATGAATTACATAGAATAATTTATGTTTTTTTCCTAAATTTGTAATTAAAGTAGTGAGCTTGTTTGCCTTAAAATATGAATTGATTGGTTTAAATGTGTTTTACTATAAAAAAATATATGTCATATTTTTATGTACATGGTTATTGTGATGCTAACCATAATATGCTATCATTAATATATTTTTGGATGTGTTTAGCTTTTGTGTAGGTGAAAAGCACCAAAAATTTAAGCATATTGAATTTTATGCACATTTTATTCAAGATAAAGTCCTCAAAGGTGATATTAATCTATCTTAAAGATGAACAAGTGACATATATCTTCACATAACCACTTGGTTCTACCAAGTTTTATCAATTTCATGTAATGCTGGGCCTCTCAAAGTTGTCATTGAGGGGGAGTGTGAATGACAAATCCACTGTCTAATGACCAGGTGTTACTTACTCTTCTCTATACTTATTCTCACTATAAATCATTGTAAACTTTGTGTGGAAGTTATGTGATTTGAGTAAACTTCATGTGGAAGTTTCACTTTTTCACCTAATGCATTAAAAACATATTTTTTAATAGAGGTCCTTATGCTATAAAGGCTCCAAATATGCTTAGATGATTATTCAAGTCAAAATGTGAGATGTAATCTCATCATATTTATCAACCCATAGACATCATAATACCATATCCTTATGTATATAACATCTATCCCTCTTTGACATCTTTTTTTCCCAAAACATGAGAATAAACCAAGTAATGAGTGTTACTCAAATCATTGCACACTTTCTATCATTATTGATCATCCAATAACCCATATGTGATATTGATACATTATACCTCTCCAAACCTAATTCTAAATTCTACAACACTAATTTCATTCCATCTATGATTATAGTTATTATTCATTGGATTCCATGCATATCCATAATGAATACTCCTATGATTTAATATTCAATATTCCACCATGATACTCATATTCCATTCATGACCAAATATTTTCCTCATTAGTTTTCATGCACATTCATAGTGATTAATTTTTTGATTCCATGTTCCATATGTGTTTCTCCTTTGATTCCATCTATATAAATAATGGTTTTCTCATTGATTCCTTATATGTCCATGGTGATTTATACTATGGTAGTCCCTGCCACACCTCCATGATTATTTCTTCTAACGCTAATGCAGGTTTCTATATTCATCAACCTTAGTCTTTTATTTTTTACTTTAACATTGTCAACTTTTCTTCCATTATATGTGCCTCTCCCACATATTATTTATCTCTATGTGAATATTCCACCTTTTATTTTATTACTTCCTTTTTATCTTGGTCTATGAAGTGTTATTTTTAAAGTGTTCATTTCTTTTAAAATCATGTTATTTTTGTAGCAAAATTTCCTTATGTTCTTCATGATCTTCACATTCATCCTCATGATCTACCTTGACCTTGATTTGTTCCCCACTATCTGTCACATCATGTAAGGTTACTTTATTTATCCTGTACCAAATCTCCATGAACTTATTTTAAAATTTAATTTTATTATTCCCATAGCCTCTAAAAAAATATATTTAAGAATAATATATAAACCATCAATAATCAAAGCATAAAATTTTGAAGACAAAACATATTTATCCAAAGTGAGTTTTAAATATTAAAAAAATTGTTTCTTATTACCATCTACTTGAGTTTCCCTTATATTATTTTAATGAATATGTAGAAGCAGGGCCAATCACATATTCATGAATTTATACATGCTACAATAATTTATGGATATAATGACCTTATTTTGAATGCATCTATTAAATGAAATATGAAAGCTT
Organism: Torreya grandis; assembly: GCA_037957365.1. Lineage (NCBI taxonomy): Eukaryota > Viridiplantae > Streptophyta > Pinopsida > Cupressales > Taxaceae > Torreya > Torreya grandis. The sequence goes on along the minus strand of JARHVA010000344.1, from coordinate 681,615 downwards.
CCTTCTTTGCAACTAAACTACATGAAACTCATCCTCCACTTGTCTTTTCACATCATTTATATCCTTCTCAACATTGTCACCATCATAATTATTTCCTTCATCTTTATTTTTTATTTACCATATGCATCCTCCTCCTTCTTACCATCATTATGTTTATCCTCTTATTCTACATCATCCTTTGTTTTTTCCTCCTTATCATCATCATTATCATCTACATCCTTATCATCATCACCATTATTTTCTTAAATTTAAAACATAATTCTATAGTATTACTATAGTCCTCTCCACAATCCCAATTTATATAATAAACTTTGGTTATAAGAACACTTGTATCATTAAATCTCATTTTATACCCTAGATCCATGAATAAGAAAAAAGTACATTTGAATATTTCCTTTGCATTTTAGAAACTATTACTTGATTTCATTACCCTAAATAAAATATATGAATATTTTAATAGGTTATTACCCTAGAAAATGATAGATATATAATTCTAAAGGAAAAATTTAGAAGGACATAACTTCCTCAATATTACTCACAATGTTTAATATGATAAATTTTTGGAGATAGCTTTAATTTTTTTTACCATGGAATGATGAACCCTTTGAAGTTTATTTATTTTTCAATAATCTTGCACTGAAAAAATGGATCAAAAATCATATTCAAAGGATCAAATTTTAATCACCATATATCCATTAATATTTATTTTAATCTTTAGTGTGACCAGTTTTCATAAATACCTTAAAAATATTATTTTAATGTTGTAAGATTAATCCCAGCTATAAAATAAGGTAGGAATATTAAAGTCTATGAATTTGATTATTTTTACCCTGATTTCACATTTAAAAATATCATAAAAAATAAGATTCATTGGGTTATATTTTCTTGATCATATATCCCTTAATATTTTACATAATCCTCATTATGACAATTTTTTTTAAATATTGAAAAAAATAGTTTCCAACCAACTAAAAATAACCTAAATAACATGTATAAGTGAGAATAATAACCCTTTACATGATGCACTACTTTAAAAAATATATAAAATTAGACCCATAACCAAAAAAAAATATGATTTTCCTGAATTGTAGCTCTCAATACCACTTGGTAAGATCCACATATGATAAAAACTATTCCTAATAACACAATAATATGTATGATAAAATAGAGATCACACATCACAAGAGATATTTTTGGGCCAAGATGCCCTAATATATAATATACCCATAAATACAATAATCACCCTTAAGGTATAAAAATACCATACACTCCTCAAGGAATGAATAACTCCATAGGGTATAAAAATATGGGCATTCCACTCAAAGGGGGACAATATCCATTACAATTTTATTTGTAGACACCTAAATTTGGTATAAGGCATGTGTCAAGGGAACTTTTAAAACAATTAAGGACACTTTGACGACTTGTGCACATTAGGATCTTTTTGAGATGTTAGAACCCCCTTACATTAATCCCTACACTAATTTTAAAACCATCAATTGATCATGCAAATAATTATTTTTAAATTTAAATTTTCCATAAGACATATACTAGACATCTATATAGTTATCCCTTTTCTATTTTTTATTGTTTACCCTCTTTGACCAATATCTGGTCCACTTGACCACTAACATAAATTATTCACCATAAGAGTAATATACTAATGATCTTGACCATTAACAACATATGTTTCTGGTCAGTTTTATTTTAATGGTCAATTTTTCATTTATTCATGTTTTGGTGGTTAGCCTTCACTTGAATTTTGGGTCAATTGCATAGGAAATTAACCTAAATATTCCTATATAAAAATTCCATAAAGATTATTTAGGACATCCATCCTCACTCTCTCATTTACAAAACACAAGGAGAAATTCTATTTACATATATCATTCATGAAGAGTTGATTACACAAGAGAAATAAAGTCTATTCAAGTCTTATGTAAAGTTTTATGTTAGTTTATTTATGAAGTTATTACATGCTTATATAAAAATAAATATTCATTTCTATACATTGATAGATCATTTAGAGAGAAGGTTTAGGCTTATCTTGGGTTGGGCCACATAAATCTACATAGAATTATGACCTTGATTATGTTTTAACCTTTTTTGACTTAACAAGTGTAAATCTTGTGTTTGTTAAAGAGATAAGTAGACTAAATCAAGGTAATAATATGAAATAAATATAGCCATTGAGTTTTTATAGAATTGACCATCTTTGATCTTTCTAAAAATATAAATAAATAGTGTAAATAAAAATTGAGTTGGAAAATAACTGAGACGAATGATTTGGAGGCTAGAAATTGATGAAGAAACTGGTATGAGTGCCATTAACAAGATCCTTATTCCAAAAACCATACTCTATAGCAACACCATAATTAAACAATAGTTCCATTATTATAAATTTGGGGTAATGTCCTAATATTGGTAGTAATGTTTTCTATGCAAGACTATCCCAAAATTTTGGGTGCACCTATGTCTATATCTTTGAGGTATGTTCCTACATTCACAAGTTTTGAAACCTTGTATATTTCCTGTAATAACTAATTTTTTGAGAAAAATATAATAATACATGTAGCTATATAATTTGATTGAAAAAAGTTGAAAATTTTGTTTGTTAGTGGGGTAGGCTAGATATCTTCAACACCCCGATGTGATGAGAGTTGCCGACATACCAATACTCTGAGGAGGGATCAATCCTGATGTAGTTTTCCCCACCTAAGTACTAGTGTAAGTGCAAGTGAAACTAGTATGATAGTGACATTAAGTGCCTTGAATATGATTTAGAATTCAAATATGGGTAATCTAAGTTTAAGGCTATTGTAGATGGTAGTATGTATATGTAAGACATAATAGGGATTGATAGCCTTAATTATGCATAATTTGTTCTGAGTTTGAATGTGTATTTTGCATCTAATTTCCATCTAGTGGTTAGATGGCTAAAAGTCATGTATATATACTATTCTAATGCTTGTATAGGTGCTAAAAGAGGTCTAGGTTGACCCTAGGGGAGTATAGATTTGAAAAGATATATGTTTGGGAAAAATAAAGGGAAAAGACATCAATGCCATTTTTGGGACACTAGCACCATATGGTGTTAGTGTCCTTATTATGGCACTATTGTCCAAGTGGCAAAAAACTAGGCATGAAGGGCCATAATCAAGAAATGAGGGTCTGGGACTACTTTAAGGATGATAAGGGACACCTATGGCTTGGACAAAGGCTAGATGAGTGTGATAATAGGATATAGGATAGGTTTAGGGTTAAGATAAGGATAGGTAGTCCCAAGTATAACTATTGACACTCAAATACCAATTTTAAGTGACTACATTTCCCCCTATTTTATTATATAAATACATTAAATCAAAATGAATAGGAAAGAAAAAATAAGTGTACCTAAACTTATCTAAGAGGTGAAGCCTATGAAGTTGGGTCTGAGTATGTGAAACATGCTCCAATGCGTGTCCTAAAAGTGAAATGTGCATAAATTAGTCCTTAATTAAGGATAAAAAAATAAAAATATTAAACTAAGTAAAGAATCAAAATTTGATTAAAATTGAGTAAAGAGATAGGAGAGAGGAAAGGAACAAATACACCTCACTAGGTTTGCAAACCAATGTATACACCTAGTGATAACCAATGTGTGTGCATGCATATAGTGATAAATCAATGAATAAATTAGACTGAGCTAATGTCTTTCTCAATCCTCATGTTTGGGTGGCTCAAGAACTCAATCAGGTTTTACCTCCATCATTTCCCACCCCTATTTGGTAGATCATGACCTATAAATAGCTTGGATTGGATTGATGGTGTGCACAAGACTCTCATGTAGGTAGATTAATAACTCAAGTAGGATATGACTCCATCATTACCCACACATGTGTGGTAGATGCATCTAAAACTAAAACTACATGAATTAACTATAAATATCTAATTGGGTATGTTGACTTTATGACCACTTAGGTACATTAGGTAGCTCTGGGCCACTCAAGAATACAAACCACTATAGATGGAGTAAGGCATAAAACTAGTGTACAACCTAAAATATGAAGTCTAATGTATATAAGGTAGAGAATGACATGGAATTTATCATTCCATATGATCAACCAATGTGTAAATGATCACATATAAATAATGTGATGTGCACATGCCCCCAAATTTGATATTTTAACATATGGATTCTAGATTGAGTTGTAATAAACTATATCTAGGTATCTGAATTGAATATGGGAATGGTCATGTTGTACATTATGCCACCAATCTAATTAAACTATTATGAATATGAGCTAAGTTGGTATAATATGAGAAAAAATAATAAATCTGTAACTAAACCTATGCAAACATGTATTGTACCTACCATACTTTTCTATCCAATATAGGATTTTATAAAATTGAGGATACTAAACAATAACACCATGTCTTGGACAGCAGCACCATTATTGGAAATGTGTCACTAGTGTCCCAATTTGGGATCTAGTGTCCTTTTGATATGATTTTTTTGTATCTGTACTGCTCTTTATCACCTTTTTCCCACTGTGTTTACTTAAGTCTTTCTGTAATTTGAGCTTATGTGCTGAAAAATGTACTATCAGTGCACTATAAGAGCCTGATCTCTATGAAAAACCCTTGTGAATGACCCCTATTTTGAGGGGAGTTGTTGAACCTGTGTAAGAAATGTCCTCAAAATAAAAAACTCTACAAGGTGTGTGTTAGTTATAGCATATAAAATAACTACATAATTATCCAATATAATGTACATACATGACATTAGAATGTAATATAATCTAAGCATAAATTTTTAATGTATGATGTATGTCATGTCCAACATTCACAAGGGTGTTAAGATAGAGATAACCATGTATGTAACAATAAATCTGAGTAAAAACAAGGTAGCTACCTAGGGAATGGGGCATGGTGTCTATCATGGAATCCAAATAGGAAAAGGAGTTGTATGAGGTCCATCATGACATATAAAACTAGATTATGTAAATATTAAGAGACAAGTGTCATGGCCATTATGCATATAAAAAATCATACATACAAAACACATGAGGCACACAAAGTAGGACAAGGGGCCAAAATACAAGGGACCTGGGTACATGTCACTAAATATGAGGAAATAAGACATACAAAGACATGTTCAAATATACACATACATAAACAAGCAAGTTGGCTTAGAGCCACATAAAGGACATATTCAAATGTATATATACTTAATCAAGAAGGCACATAAAAGGACATGGATGCATATCCAAATCATACATACTATGAAGTATAAATGGATTATAGCCAAAGAGCAATGGCATATTAAAATTACCTTGAATATAAGAAGCATATGGATACAATCAAATCTAAACTAGAAAGTTACAAATGAAAGTATGCATGAACATGTAATATAAATCTGTGTAAGATCCAAGATGTACATATACTAAGTCTAAATTATTAGTAGATGGAAAAAAATCTAAGTGTATCAAGATCAATATTAAGATATAAAAATGCTAAAGTTTTCATGTAGATTATAGAAAGATAAAACTTGGTAATCAAAAATACGTATAGGGTTCCCCCAAGTGGTAAAATATATCAAATGAAGAACCTATGTATATGCCCATAGTGGGTAAATAATAACAAATTTGAATTGATGTAGTGGACTTGAGTCCTATAGAAATCTACATGCACTTAACAAGAATAAGTGAATCATGCATGTATGATAAAACTAATTATATTAAGATAACTAACATATGTAGTGTATGGAAAATATAATAAGTGTAAACATAATAATTCATATAATCTATAGTTTTATGTTTTTTGAGTAAATATTTGAATTTTTTTGTGTTTTTTGAAATATTATATTGTTTTTTTATTTTTTGGATATAAAATATGTAAAAGAAACATGAAAATTAACTATGTATAAGGATCAATGGAGAAGGAATGTATGCAAATTAAGGGAGGAATAATACTAACCGATGAGTCTCATGGGAGACTTACTATCAATGTGGTCTATGTCAAATAAAGTAACAATAATCATGCATGCTATGTGAAGAGGTAACCAAGGTCCCAAAATCTGATGTAATGAATGATCTATAGCTTGCACTACCTATGAAGTAGGGCTAGGAATATGAGAAGTTGACTAAACTAGCTTTTGGACTATGCTTTAAATCTATGAAGCTAGATGAACTAGCTTGTGAATTATGTTCCAAATCTATGAAGTTGGTTTAACTAGCTTGTGGACTTTGATAGGAACTATTTGAACCCAAATGGCATGGTTAACAAGTGACCATATTGTTCATTCTATGTATGTGTATAAATAGACTCTAGAATTGATATTTCTCATTGTGTACTACTGGTAAATAGATTTATAAACTATATAGAAAACATTTTAATTAGATGTTGTGCTGAAATTATTTTCTATTGTGCATCATGTCTTGCGAATATCTTAATTGGTTACTGAACTAAAACTATGTTTTGTTGTGCATCATATATTTCAAATATCTTAAGTAGCTGCCAATTTGAAACTTTATTCTATTGTGCATCATGTCATGTAAATATCTTAATTAGTTTTTGAACTAAAACTATGTTATGTTGTGCATCATGTCTTACAAATATATTAATTAGTTATCTTATTAAGACTATGTTCTATTTTTCATCATGTCTTATCTTAAAAATATCTTAGTTAGTTGTCATACTAAGACTTTTTTCTATTCTCTATGAACTAGCTACCATATCTACTAAATATATGGTGTAAGAGATCTCACATAATTAGGTGTCTTAGAAAGCCCATGGTGTGTATGATAAGTAACCAATGGTTCCTTAAAAGAAACATCCTGAGATAACTCACTCATAGTGGAGTGTTGTCTAGAAGAGTGTAGGGAAGGAGATATTGATGCCCCCTATGTAAATTCTATAATTCATCTATTGACATATTGGTCAATAAAATCTTAGAATGCATAATAGTTATCTAAATGTCCATTTATCTAATGAAAATTGCAATATGGTTTATTTTGTATCTTGTGCAGGTGGTGTGCTGGATGGTGATGAGTAGAATGAAGGGTGAGCATCCCCCTGCTTAGTAATGTGAATAAAATATCATGAGGCCTATCTTTGTATGAAAATTATATGGCCTCACTATTGGTGTCATATTCTTTACTCATTGTATGAGGTATTATGTAAAGTGTCTCTTTTCCCTGGTTGAGTATTTTTATTGGTTGTTTCTATTCCACTAGTTTCTTAGTCAAGAGTAGAGTAGGTTCTTGTATCATGTTAGATGATTATGGATATAATAAACCTACATCTAAATCTACCTTTGAATGTGTAACAACTAGTCCAAATTCTATCTCTAATGATATATTTGTGTTTAATATATGCTAAAATGATTTGGATTTTGATATTATAATTACCCCTTAAGAAGAAAAATGAAGCCTCTTGCAAAGATGCACTGTACCATATGTTAGCTGGTAAATCAATTGATGTAAACATGATTTGAATCTTAAAATGTATTCAGTTTTTGGTTCTATCTTACCCTAGTATAATGAGGGTAACCTCTCATGTGTAACTCAAGGTCCTTTATTCTATATGTAGTGCCTAAGAAATACCACTTCTAACTCCTCATATGTATGTAGTGACCCACTATGGGTTATATGCTAGAACCAATTTAGTGCTTACCCATATAGGAAATTTGGAAATAATTACAGTAGAGTTAACTTGTTGGTGACATGTACCATGGCTTTCTCATAAGCTTTAAGGTACAATTATGGGTCTCCATTCCCATCAAATATAGGTAATACAAGTATTTAAAAGTTGGGTGGTAACCTTGTAGTGAATATTATTCATGGAATAGTGTTTCCATGGATAACATTGACATCAACATGATATTGGTATGCTTTATTCTCTAATGTGAGATGGTGTAATTTTTATTTCAAAGCACCCATAACATGCATCAAGGAAATTACCAATTGTGAAGGTATATTATCATCATCAAGGGGTTCATTTAACTCTTAGATTTTTTTATTTATCTTAGTCATTGGTACATTGCATTGGGAGCATTTTTTAGGGAGGATTTGTTTGCTCTCTATAACCTTTGGAGGTGTGATGGCTGGGACCTTGTTAGAGGGAAATGAGCTATCACCCTTGTTTAGGTTAGGTTTACAAATAGGTTCTACTGTAGTAATGGGGTTGAGGGAAATTCATTGGTATATCTTATTTTGTTGATTTATAAATAAGTATCACATGTTTATTTCTTAGAATGCAATTTATTATCATGTGAATTTAAGTTATGTAAAATATGAACATAAGAATAAGTGTGTGTGTGTATGTTTTAACATGTGACCTATATTTTATTTAAACAAGAGAAATAGGTGAAGTAAGAGAACTAGAAGGTGTAGAATCCATTTATTCCTCACCATAATTATAAAAAAGATCATTATCCTAAGGTTAATCAAAATCAAAGGTTAATTCACTCGTAGAAGTAAGAGTAGAATAAGTATCATTCAAATTCTCACTAAGAGATAGAGTAAGATAAGATTTTAAATTTTTAATAATATGCAATGTGTCATCATGTGTAGGTGCAATGTAGTGCATGTCTTCACTAGCTATGAGTGGAATGCATGTATTATCATTACTTTAAATATTGGATTCAAGGGTATAAGAAGTATCAATCAAGTTTTTATTTGGTACATTATGACATGTAAGAGAAGAGTTAGAGATATTTAGATTATCTACATTTTGTATATAGTTATTGTGTTTATCTTGAAATATAAAAGATGGTGATAAAATAATATCATCCACTTTAGTTTGTGCATCAGTAAAAGATGCAAAATCATTTTTACATTATTTTTCAAATTGAATTGAGAAGGGTAAATAATTTTTTATTTTATTTTTCTATGCTAGGAACATCATGTATAATGTTACTTGAACTATACAATGGTAAATTGACTTTATTATTCTTGTATTGCTTTAATTTGAATAAGGATGTAGCAAAAGTGGTTAAAAATATAGGATCACATTGAAATAAATCACTACCAACAAGGAGTTATTTTGGCCTTATATTGTTAGTTTGATTTTGAGGAATAGGAGAAGAGAGAGGAGAAAGATAAGAATATGCATATAATTTATCTTCATCAATACTTTCATTGTTGTGATCATAGTAATCATCATATCCATAGTTAAAAAAATAATAATAGTCATCATTATAAACGAAATCATTATCATTATCATTATCATGTGCTCATGTGCAATCTTGAAAATTTATCCATTCATTTGTATAATTATGTGAAAAGTTTAAAAATTGATCAACTGGGTGAGGGGCAAGAGGTTTCTTGGATGTCATTTTAAACTTGCCAAATAAGATAATGTAAATAATTAATAACAAGAACATAATAGGTATAATGTAATCTAACATAGGTATATTTTCAAATATGGGAAATATTCAGCTAAATGTATAGACAAGATTAGAATCTTATGTGAAACCTAAGGGCTAATTTTTTGAGTGTTTGAGGATTTAGTATGTAGATATAAGGTTTGGAGGGTTTGAGACAAAATTTTGAAATATTTAATTAATGAAACCCTAATAGAGGATTGATATGTAAAATTTAATCCCTAGGATAAAATTAGTGTTTTAAATTAGTATTTGAAGTAAGTCAGGTTCACAAAATGTTTTAACCTTTTTAGACTTAACAAGTATAAACCATATGTTTATTAAAGAGATAAGTAGACTGGATTAGGCAAATACTATGAAATAAATATAACCACTAATTTGATACATAATTGACTAGCTTTAATCTTTCTAAACATAATAATAAATAGTACAAATAATAACTTAGATAAAAAATAACTGAGATGGATGATCTAGAGGCTGGAAACTAAGGTAGAAGCTAGCCTGAGTATCAAAAATAGGATCCCTATGTAAGAACCTTTCTAGATAATATATCCCTAATTGGATAGTAATACCATTATTAGAGATGTAGAGGTAATGCTTGATATTGGTAGTAGTGTCTTCTATGCAGGATTGTCTTGAGCTTCTAGGTGCACCTATGTCTAGATATCTAAGGTCTATTCCTACGTGCATTAGTTTTGAAACCTTGTATATTACATGCAATGATTGATTTTATGAGGAAAATCTAATCCTTCATGTAGCTAAGGCATTTAATTAATACAAGATAGAAAAACGTGTTTGTTAGTGGGGTGGGTGGACATCCTCAACACCCCATTTTGATGAGAGTTTCCTACATACCAATATTCTAAGGAGGGATCAAGTCAAATGTAATTATTCCCACCTAAGTTCTAAGGCAAGTGTAAGTGAAGATAATATTCTAGTGGCCTTGAGTGCCTTAAATGTGCTTGAGATTAGAAATCTAGGTAGTCTGAGCTTAGGGCTGATATAAATGGTAGTATTGAAAAGTAGGGTAGAATAAGGATTGATAATTTTAATTGTGCACAACTTATTCTAAGTTTGAATGTGTATTTTGTGTCTGATTTCCATCGAGTGGTTAAAGGGATAAAATTTATGTATATATATTATTATGATACTTATGTAGGTGCTAAAAGAGGTCTAGGTTGACCATAGGAGGTTCTAGATTTGAAAAGATATATTCTTTTGGGAAAAAAATGGAAAATATGTTAACACCATTTTTGGGACACTATCACCATGTGGCGCTAGTGTCCTTATTATGGCACTAGTGTCCAAGAGGCAAAAAAAATAGGCATGAAGGTCTAGGATCAAAAAATGAGGGTTTTAGACTACTTTAGGGATAATTAAGGACACTTGTGGCCCACAAAAAGGCTAAATAAGTGTGACAATAGGATCTAAAATAGGTCTAGGGATAATCTAGGGATAGGTAGTCTCAAGTAACACTTTAACACTCAAAATTTTAGGTGATTACAAATTACATGACTAATATGTAGATACATTCCCACTTAAGGGTATCATGTGCCAATAACCATGAATTTTTTGTCCTAATTGAGGTTAATTTCTAGGCTTTAAGGTTAAATAAAAAAGGAAAACAAATTCACACACTCTCATGCATCAATTCACACATCTAAAATAGGTTTTCACTAAACAAGATTAGAGGAATGTGCTTACATAATTTTAAAAAATTATAGCCTTCACAACCATTAATGGAGAGTTGTTACTAGTCCCCATTGTCTGTTTCTAATAACTTAATAAAAAAAATAGAATTTTAGAACATGTTTTAGTTTATCTTTTGAGCCTATTCTAAGCATTTTCAATCTTCTCTTAGTAATTATGTCTATCTAATGTACAAATTATCCTTGAGATTTGATCAACCCCTTTTCAATTATTTATCTATTTCTATACCTAAAGAAAAATTTGAATTTATTTTAGTTTAATGCATTTATTTATGGTATGATTAGTTTTATTTTCTTTTAGGGCAACTTATGTTCAAAAGTGATAAAACATATTGGTAAACTCGACATGAACATGAACATCTATCAAATTCATACTTTTATGGTTTCCTTAGGGTTTCATACCTTTTCCCCCTAAGACTTGTTTTTAACATGTGTTCAGATCTTATAATTATATCATTAGCCTTAGCTTCTTTAAATTTTTAAATGTTTCTATCATATGGTAATTAATAAATTTAGATCTACAACACCTACTATGAGATATGCAAGATTGAAAATTACACCAACTAAATTATTTCAAATTCATTTAGATCAACCTTGTGCTTATTTTAAAAATAAAATGGCGGTTATTGATGATATTCATTATCCTTATATTGATGATGATGATGATACAAATATTTATATGTGTGATGTTAATGTTTCTAATTATCATGCTTGTAATAATGATGCTTATTATGATATGTGTGATAATGTTATGATTAACAATGATATTCATGGATTCAAAAACATAGATAATGAGGAAGTAGATCAAAATGAAGTAAATTTTTTTTGCTAAATATAGAAAAAATATTGAGGAAAATATAAATAAAATCAAGTAAATATTATTTATCTTGTAAGGAATATAAAATAAAAATTTAGCTAAGGAATCTACATTAGATGAAGGATATGTTACAAATTAACTTTTGAATGATCTTATATTATAGACTATAGGCTGACATTAAATATTATGTATTCAAGCTACTAATAATATTTATTTTACCCTTGTAATTCCATATATTTCTCCTAATTTATGCATACACATAGTTCTCTTACTATGATAGCTAAAAACACTATTTAGATTACTTTGAACAGTCCTTCATAGCCTAATTATTATTTTGTATCTCCTACCCTAGATATATTTTTAAATCTATATATTTAGTCAACACCCATATCAAAATAATAGAGTACCTAATACTACACATATGGTTACTTATATATCTCAAGATACACTTCTATAATAAACTTTGTAGTAGATACAAGTGAATATCTAACAATTATAATAAGAATATTGTTGTTGCTTGCACAACATGACCTAATTGCATTAGTTAAAGCATGAAACCTCTTTTTTTCTTGGGATTCTAATCTTTGTTCCTCAGAGGAGTTTTGGTGGTTTATTAGCTTATGCTACCATTTTATGGCTTGGAAATTTCTAGGAGTGAGTGTATATATATGCGGTTCATTTATTTTGACTAAGTCTAATTAATAAATATGAATCATAATGTTTGGTCAAATAAAACACATCTATATCTTGATTTATCTTAAATATGTGAATTTTCTTGAGTCTATAGAGTCTTGTCCTTGTGAGTTATCCTTTAAGAGTATTTGAATTGGACTTAGGAAAATAATCTAACTTTATTTGGGGTTATTAATGCCTTCTCCTTGGTATATTTGGTATATGATAGTGCCTATTTTGTGACTAAATGTTAATGATGTATATCCATTTTTTGTTTTCTCCATGTTCTCTTTTTTTGTATTTTCCTTGGTTTTTTGTGCTCATTGTAACCTTAGTCTTTTTTATAAAATATTGTGAAGTTTAAAAGTTTCCCTAAGTTCATGTGATGAAGACATGTGTCTAAAATTTATCAAGTTTGATATTTCCCTTGACTCCCTAAGATGGTGAAAATTATCACCATCATGAAATATCAGACTCAATCTATGTAGTAAACCATTGAAGGATCTTGTTATTACCTACCTACTATTTGATATTCAGATGGATGGATTAAATTGGTCCATAGTGGAGTAAGTTTATAGACCAAATTATCTTTGAGCCTTAAAGGCCCAATATCACACCATGTGGCATGATTTTGAGAACCCATGGCTCAGAGGAATGCCAATAGACTAATATATCTTCAAGGCCTAAAGGTCCAAGATTATGCAACATGGTGTGAAATCAAGAGCCTAAGGATCAAAGGAGATCTTGACCATAGCATGGTCCTAGAGGTCCCATGATCATGCCATGTTGCATGATCACATTCCATCCTATAAAAATTGATAAGTCAAGATGATTACATGTGGCATCATCCCATGAACCTATAAGACATAAGATGATGAATGAGGGCCATCCATGTAGACCTGATGGCATCACCAAACCCCTTAGCATAAATTTGATAGTCATCTACCTATAAAGAGACCATCAATGTTGGGTATCCAAGCCAATGAAATATTTCCATATGGTTGTTGTCACTAGTTTAAATTTGATGGCCATATCGAATGTCAAAGATGTCAAAATCAATTGAATAATGGGTGTTTTTTTGAATTTAGCTTTTGATAAAAATTAATGATCACTACCTTAATCTATTGAATATTTAAACACAAAATTTATGGTTCTTATTTAATTGAGAGTCTCTATATATGTGAATGTTTTGTAGAAGAATGAAAAATCTTTGTTTAAACTCCCACATCAATTACCATTTTTTCCTTCCTACTTTCTCTCAAATATTATATGACTTGGTTATTTTATTTACAATGCATAGGTTTGATTGATTCAATTTAGAACCTCCACATGTCAACCATCTAGGGATATATTTCAGCCATCTGGGGATGCTACATCCAAAATAAATCTCTTTGAAAATGCCACTAAGTGTTTGGATTCCCCCTAAGCTTTGTAATTATGCCATGAGGCATGGATGCAAAGTTCATAGCCTCAAAAGAAATCTCAAATACATTATAAGTCATAAGGACCCCAAGTCGTTGATATCATGCCACATGGAATTATCATGGGAACTCACCCCTAGGGAATGAAAGAAAGTAGAGATCCTTGAAGGCCCACCAATTATTTAATCTCTTAGATCAAATGTTGGTGGGAACTGATAGCTCATAGAGACAATAAAGGAAACATCCAAAGCTTGAATACTTGATATATTACCACATAGTTACATCTCAAGGGTTGATAAATTAGGGATGAAAAAATGATGCCTGAAGGCTATCGACTATTGGTCTCTCAGGTTGATGGCTCATGAAAGCTGATCACCAATAAACCTAGTAGTGAAGGAGCTCCAAAGTTGTGGCTTATCAAATTATGACATGTGGCATCATCTCATGAGCTTGGGGATGGTATAAAATATATGATCTCATGGAAATAAATATAACATTATAACTAATAATCCTTAATCCCCAAAGCCACATGGTTGTTCTAAGTGGCACAATCACATTAACTTGTAGCTTGTGTAGGCATATGAAGGTAGAAAATAAAGGAATTAGATTGAATCAACAAGGTAAAAATACTTGTTGAAGTGCATAAAATAAGATGATTCTAAGTGAATAAATAAGTGACAAGTGACATATTTTTGACTAAAAAGGGGCTGACCCATGATAGTTAGGGGGTAAAAGTAAGGAGTATTTGAAAGGAAAATAAAATAAAACAAAGGATGTATTAAACCCTACAAATAAAATTAAGTAGATAAAAAATTTAAATGCCTTGAAATACATGTATCTATGATTTGAATTACTTTAGACCATGATTGACAAAGTGGGTAGAGATGTAAGAGGGCATTGATGAATTAAAAATTTTGGTGTATGGATCCCCTATATTCATTGAAGGTTATACCTAATTTTACAAAGGGCATGGGTCACCTTCCATTTTGATTTTTAAATTTTGGATCTCTCTCCTATTTATAGGAATTCAAAATCTTTTCTCAAGGCTAGCTCATTGTGAATTGTAATAAAAACATAGTGATCCCAGACATTTTTATTTTCCTAGATTAATCTCTTCCTTTTTTCAATTCTATTGGTTATAATAGTAAGGTTCATATTTTAATGACTATTTTAAATCCTAATTATTGTTAATCAACTGCCATATCTTGATATTTTAAGTATTGTGGAGCTTGGTGGTCATTTCTTACACATGTATTATAGTGGATATGTTCTTTCCCTCTCCTAGTCAACTTCCTCTTAGACTATTTCACTGTCCTTTTAATTGTGTCTATGTTAGGTCTATCTTATCTAAAAATTAGTTTCATTGTATTTTCTCCTTCAATTACTTTAGCTTCACCTTCATAGTAGTAGGATCCTTTTCTCTCCTTTTCCATATTTTCTTTTACATTTTTATGAGCTTGCTAGTTTAGATATTGGGTATAAATGAATTCAATATGAATATACATGATTATCTTGATTTCAATTCTTATTCATTACCATTATATAATTGTTGAATATATGTAATCAGTAATTAATATAAATAATTTCTTTTTAGGTTTTGTAAATATTTGACATTGGATTTCATTTAAGGTATGTTTATGAAAGTGTTATTATTAAAACTCTCCTTTGTGAGCAGAGCTATAAAATATTTCACCCACTTCTATAATGGTTAAATTTGTTATAATTCCCTATATCTCAATTTTTAAAATAGTCTACTTATAAACAATTTGCATTGGCCAACTAGTCTTGTCTAATACACTAAGAATTGGTATAATAAAACTTTGGGAGTTCTTGTAAATATGTCTTCAAGAGAGGTAGAATTTCCTCATAGATCCTTCTACCCATATTTCATTGGACATACCAAAACACAAATGAACATAACTAGCACTAGAATAAAGGCCTAAACACAAGCTAAGGTTTGTATCCAAAGCTTAGACTAGAAAAATTTAGAAACATTTGCCTACACTAAATATACAATAATTAAAGCTAGAAATCAAGAGGATTAAAACTAGGTCAAAGTCTATTGGATTTGAATTTGAGCTCTTACAACTTAGTGAATATAGAAAATTAAGGACCAAAAAAGGGAAAACAAAAACTAAACATATTTGATTAGCTGGTAACTCACTTACAACTATAGTCACTCCCTTTGTTAACCCATTTGATGTCCCTCAAAATTAAAAAAATGGCCAATAAAATGGCCTAGCTTGGTCAAGGTGGTTACCTTGTGAAGGTTCTAGGGATCCCTCTTGACTACCTAAGAACTAGGACAAATTCTATCCAAAATAGATAACTTATGGAGTTCAAACTACTGAATAACACGTCTAAGTATTCAAAGATTCCCATATCTAAAGATAGGCTCAATATGAGGATGTAACATGTTTTTTATTTCCATATTCCTTGGGGAAAGTACCTACACCAGGTATCTAAGCTTTTTAGTTGGCTCTATCACCTCTTGGGGTGATCTTGAGATGGTGTTTGTGAATCAATTCAAGCTCTTGATTGATCCAACTATTTTATATCACCACTTTGTTACTTCTAGGAGATAACCAAATGATCCCATGATCATGCTTAATGCTTGGTTTCACAAATTATACTAGAGGATAAAATACCCATACCTCTTATAAGAGGGTCCAACTATTCAAACCTACTTAAAATCCCTTAACCCATTAACATCCATTTTCCTTAAGATAACTCCTACTGCACTCACATCTTTATCATTGGCTTATAATTAAGTGGTTAAAATTGAACATCATATGGCCTCATAAGGATATATGTAAGACCACTACCATCATTAGGGAAACAAGGTGCTTACAATTAGATACCCATGCTCAATCAAACTCTCATACACAACATGCTATTAGTGAACCCAATCCAAAGAGCTATGTATTCAAATTAAAATATAGTGTATAATCCACTCCCATTAAACCTCATGCATAGTGGTCAACCATATATGTTATAAATCACATAATATCATAGGGAAATAATAGATAATTAGTTCCCATGGTATTTAACAATATTACTATTATGCCAAGCACTAGTAATTATGATACTTCAAGTGGTAGTCAAAACATTATACATTAATTTATAAAAAATAAAATTCCTACTAATAATGATCTTAACCAAGCAAACATGGCTACTCCATCATTTATAAACATTTTTGCACCTATGGTCAACTGATAACCTCAAATGGGAAACCTATAATACTAGTGCAAACCCTCAAGTGGATAATTTGTAGCAAATGGTCAAAATATTATTAAATGGAATAGTTAATTTATGGAGGTAGGTTCCTAAAAACACCAACCAAACCATAAATAACCCACCTCAAATTGGTAATTTTAACTTTAAAAGGAATAATAAGTAGTTGAGTACTAAACCTAAGAATGGAAACATTCCTAGTCCCCTAGATAATACAAATCAGAATACCAATAATTAGGCTTCTAACTCAATTAAAATGCTTAACTTATCCTTGTAAACATGGTTTAAAATACACAACACAACTTATCATTCTAAATTCATAGCTAGCTCTAACATATTCCAAAAGGAAATGGGTAATATGGAAATATATCCCTCACCTGATGATAATGCAAACCAAGATGGAGGAAACATAAATATATCCCTAGTCATAGAGAGGTATGAATTTAAATTTGAGGATGATAATGATCCTAAAGATAACTTAGATGAGGTCCACACCTTTAAGCAGTTCAAAAGGGGAAATAATTATCAACTAAGGAGTAAATTTCAAAACCTTTTGACCACCTCAAATTTGAATAACACCCAAGTTTCATTTAATGTAGATTCAATCAATAATCCCCCTCCTCCTAAGTAACCTAAGTCATCCTATCAATATGGGAAAAAGTTGACCCCTCTATAGGCTAATAAACTAACAGAGTAAAGTAAACCTTCATATAACATTATAGAGGAACTAAAGAGAACAAAGAGAAATATAACTATGTACGAGTTGCTTCAGATTTATAATAAAAAAGAATTGTTATTAAAATAAATATCTCTTCCTAGAGGGTAATAACATGATAAGAATATTAATTTACATGTTGAAATTTACAAATAAAAAACTAAAACTTTGCCTTTTCTACTTATAGTTTGAATTTTATGTAAAAAAATTACATATTTATCTCATGGATTCAGGTGCTTCAAGTAAAATTATGCCATATTGAATTTGTCAACAATTGGACCTTACTCTATTGGAATCAAATAGAAAAATTATCCAACTAGATAAGATAGAGTTTAAAGTGGTATGCAAGTCAAACCGCATACATATGTAGCTAGCTTCATATCCAAAAATTCAATAGTTTATTGACATCCAAGTGGTGGACATACTAGATGCATAGGGTTTGATCTTGAGTAGAGATCATTATAGGATGCTTAATGGTTATATGGAAACTGACTTCTCACATACATTGCTCCCATCACAAGGTATTCCAAACCAAATTATAATTGAGAGAGAACCCAAGATGACTCACATGGTTACAAAATATGATAGGACCAGTGAAATTATGAATCAAGAGTCAGGACTTGATGTGCATCGATTAGAAAAAGAAGTATAAACTCACAAAATATTATTCATTAACATGATGACTTTGAAGATAAATCAAAATCTGAGGAGTTATATCAACTATATGAGGAGGATATCCTTTATATACCTAAGATGCTTTCATTCTATGGTGTTGTCAGAGCATGTGAGAATGTGAAACATGCTAATCCAAGTGAGAATAAAGGACTTAAAATATATTCATATGAGAAAATAATTATTGTAAACAACCCTATACCTACTTATACCACTAAATACCTAATAAGAAGGTTATTTTTAGTCAAGAAACAAAGTGCATTCCCACTTAGTATTAAGGAAATAGAGGAAGAGGCCAAAATTACTACATCACTTAGTAGAGTCAGAAGTACATAGCAAAAGATCACTTGTGGACCCTAAAGTTTGATGTCTCTAAGTATAAGAGTGGGTGAGGTGATAATATTGAACTGATCAATCCATGAGTAAGATCATACTTGGCTACCTTTCACTTGTAATTTTCTTGCACGAATAATGTGGTAGAATATGTAGCATTAGTTCATGGTCTCCAATTTACTTTAAGGAAGAAATTCAAGAATATTAAGGTGCTTGGTGATTCATAATTATTTATCAAAAAAGTAATTATCTAATATTATTACAATGATAAATGTTTATCTAGGTATAATAGCTGAGTATGGAACTTAATAGAGGACTTTGATGCATTTAATATACAGACTTTGGCTTGCATAAAACTATAGTGCAAATGCATTGGTAATAGTGGAACGTACCTTGGGACCTATTATTAACTCTAAATTGACAAGATTTTTAGTGGAGTTGGTATCCACTCCCTCAATTATTAATAACATTAGGAAATTCTAGGTGTTTAATGATGATCAACACATTCTTGGCTTCATTACCAACTCTAAGGTGTTTGAAAACTAGATTATAGATGAAGGCAACCAATAATAATGTGAACTAGATCAAGAGGGGATTATAAACTTGAAAACCAATATTATACCAATGGTAATGATCTCATTAGAGTAACTATTTTATATGGATTATCAATGATAACAAGAAATATCAACCCTAATAAAGGGTATGCTTCATAAACATTATAATTTAGATAATGCCAATGATTTAAAAAATGTGCTTTTATGCACATCATGCACTCAAAATAAAAACAAGGGATTGACAAATTCCCTAAAGACTTCAAGGACTCCATTAAATGGAGATAATAAAGACCTAAAAGTGTTTTACACTTCCATTCTCATTCATACTATCCCTCTCAATCATAGGGTCAAGCCATTCTAATAAATACAAAGGCCCATGAATCCATTTCTAGAGCCATTAATCTTAAAATAAGTATAAAAGCTACTCTAAGTAAGGATTATATTTCATGTAAGATACTCTACATGTGTGGATAATTTTGTCCCAATCATAAATAAAAATGGAGAGATATACCTTTGTATGTACTTTTGTAACCTGAAAAAGACCTCAGAAAGGATTATTACCCATTTCCTTCACTGGTTGAATTTCTATAGATAGTAAATGGTTCATAGATGATGTCATTCCTTGATGGGTATTCAGGTTATAACCAGGTAATGGTCAACTATGAGGATCAAATAAATACAACATTCACAACAAAGTGGGGAACATTCATGTACAAAAGATGTCATTCAACCTAATCAATGTAGGTGAGACCTTCCAAAGAGCAATGGCCATTGGATTCAAAGATTTAATCAAAAATTACATAATCATATACATGGATGATCTAATTATATATTTTTAAAATAGAGGAGACCACATCAAATATTTGAGGATGGTGTTGTAAAGGTACATACACAATGTAATTTCCTTAAATCCTAAGAAATGTATCTTTGGGGTGATTGGGGATAAGTTACTAGGCCATATTATTTATAAAAATGGCATATACATTGACCTAAATAGAGTAGAGGTGATTCTATATATTCCATTGCCTATCAGCTAGGAAGGGGTTGAAATGTTTCTTTGGAAAAATTAACTTCATGAGGAAGTTTATTTTAGGCTTTGTAGAGATAATCAGGCCACTCAATAACATGTCAAAGAAGGGTGGAAAAATCAATTGGATAATTGAGTCATAAGTATATTTTGATCAAATCAAGGTTGTAATTTTAAAAATTCTACTACTCATTAGTCTAGATTACACACAACCCTTCTATATCTACTCTTTTACTTCAGAACATTCAAGTGCATCTATTTTAACACAGAAGAAAGAAGAGGGAGATGAGAGGCCTATGTATTTTATGAGTTTTCCTTTAAAAAATTTTGAACTTAGGTAATCAATTATTGATAAAAAAATCCTTTACTTTGATCAAGGTAGTTAAATAATTTAGACACTACATTCTGTGTAACAAGGTGTTTGTCATAGTGTTTGATCTAGTCATGAATGCTATGCTAATATAGAATGAATTATGTGAAATATGAAATAAGTGGATGACCATTATATAAGATTTAAAATTGAAACTCAAACCTATGAAAATCATTAAAGGTCAAGGAATAAATAAATCCATGGCTATAGTGGACCCCTCGATCATTTGATAGTAGTACACAATGCATAATATTTCAACAGATGACTAATACCACAACATTGTCTTTTACTTGATGCATAATGAGTTTCCATGCCACCTTAATTATACCCAAAGGAGAGCACTAAACTTGAATAAAAACAAATTCATTTTTAAATTAGGAATGTCATACAAAAAGAACCATGAAGGCACATATATAAGATACTTGTATAAAGAAGAAGTAGTTGAAGTACTGGGGAGTTTCCATGAGGAGTATGAAACTAGACATGGTTTAGGAAGTAATATATCCTAACAAATACTAAGAATAGTCTATTATTGGCCTCATGTATTTAAATAATATCATGCCCATGTAAAAAACTACCACACTTAGCAAGTTACAACACACAAATAATGTAATCTTATCATGCCCTTATAACTTGTTATCGAGGTCAAACCATTTTCCAAATGGGGATTGGAATTTGTGGGAGCCATTAATGTAAGTTATTAAACCTAAAACAAATTCATCATCACAAATTTTAATTGATTTACACACTAGGTGAAAGCCCAACATTTCAAAAATTGCACAACTGACATATTGATTAGCTTCCTTAAAGAGCACATTATCACTAGGTTTGGCATGCCATTTGTTCTAGTATGTGACAATGGCCCTACTTTATCTTCATTGAAATTAATTAAATGGGACTATGAAAAATAGGTAAATCTAAATTAATCATCCAATTATTATCCATAAGGTAATGGGGTTGTTCAATCCACAACTAAGAATTTACTTGATGTCACTAAGAGAATTTTGGGAAAAAAACCTAGGGATTGGAAAAATATGTTAAAATTTGCATTATGGTATGATATGAGTAGGATAAAATATTCTTTATGTGATTCATCATACCATCTGGTATATGTCTAAGATCCCATATTACCTATGCAACTAAAAATCCACACCTTACTATTTATGAATGACTACCTATAAACTGATGATAATATAGAAGCTCACACCTTGAATCTTATGTAACTTGAAGAAAAATACAATATTGTACTTTAGCAAGCATCAAGATGTAATCAAATGATGGTTTGGAAAATTAGATATAAAGAAAGCCTTATGGATATATGATCTGGTCCTCATTTGGGGTAAGTATCATGAAAAGAAGGGACACCATGGAACGTTTGATGCCTTATGGCTAGGTCCCTATCAAATCCATGAGATCCTAAGTGAGAATGCCTTCTGTCTAAGGTGTCAAATTGGTAAGGATGTTATATTTCCTATCAATGGAAAATTACACAAGTAATATTTTTATGATTGAATTATCTTGGCTATTCCTATAAATATTTTCATTTTCCCTCTCTTATTTTTTTTATATTTAATTTTATTTCCTTTTTATTTATTTGTTCTACTTTCTCCTTATCATTCTGGTGTCATTCTTATTCCTTTTTGTCCTAAATCATCTATTTTTACCTAAGGGTTCTCATGTTAATCAATTAATGATGAATTAAGGCTTGTAATTTAGTTAATATGGATGACACTATAAGAGCTTAAATGATAAAAATTCTTTCTTGAAGTCTTGCCTAAATGTTTGCATGCACTGCTATGATTTTTGTGCTTTTTTAGAATTAGGAATGCCTAAGATGCCAAGAAAAATATGTGAATTTAGAAATTTTATTTTATTATCTCAAATCCATAAAATACACTTAATATAAATAAATCTAATTTGATGAAGCACTAAAATCATTTTGGATTAGTCTTATGTTATCATGAAATTTATGAGTCTCATTTTACCCATGGATTAGTTCCCAACCCTAAATAGTTAAACTTAAATATATTTTTCAAAAAGATTTTTTTGAAGGAAACTGAATTAAAATGAAAAATCCTAAGTTTTCATCAAAAGGGTGATTTAGGCAAGTCCACCATAAGATTTATAGCCTAGTTGGAAATGGATCAAGGCCTTGAATGAAACTAGAGATATCTATGTTGGGGATATAAACACCTATCTAGAAAAAGAGCAATGCCCATGCCATTCTCCACTAAGTCAAATAGTTGATATGTTTCTCCCTTAGAAGTTTTGATTTCTTGAATGATTTTGGTTTAATTTGTGTGAATGTAGAACTATAAATGATATAATCACTTTATCACATATAGATGGTCTTTAGGTAGCATGGGAACCTAATATGTCACATGTTGAAGTAGAATTTTTGCCTTCACATTTTTATTTTGTATTGAGTGATTACCTGCAACTAAATACATGTTTTAGATTAGAGGTAAAAGTAGGTTTTGAAGGGGCCCCAAAACCCTTTAACAGAGAGCAAAATAAGAACAACTAAGCCCACAGGCAACGCCTAAAAAACACTACAGTGAGGTAGCAAAAATAGGTTTTGAATGGTCCTGAAACCATAAGAGATACATCCGGTCAAAACCCAGAAACATAAGTCTGGTGGTACAACAAACAAAAGCTAACAAAAGAAGAACAAAGATCAGTACCAGTTTCTTAACCAACAAGAAGGACCAGATTATTCATCCAGTTCCAGTATCAAGTTCATGGCTTCTTTTTCTTTCAAAGCAGTTTTTTGGGTGGTAACCTCCAACAAAGCTCCTTTTTGTGTATCTTTCTTTCTGGAACTTTGCCTTGTCCTTTTGCTGGGACCCTCTAGTGCTTTGGTCTCCTCATTGGCTCGTTTACCTATATTGATAGCAGCTGCACAAATGTTGGACGTTACTTCCTCCATTTTCTTTTTGTTATCCTTTATTAGCTCCCAGAGGTTGTTTTCATAAGCTTTGAGCTTCACAGGGATCTCGCTTAATTGATTTTCCATGTTGTTTACTTTGTTCCAAGCAGCTTTCAGAGAATCTTCCAAAGTTTTCACTTTTTTCTTGAGATCAATGATCTCCCTACACAACCAGGAATCTAATTGGGAAGAAAACTCAGCTTTACTGTTAACCCAAGTCATAGGAGTGTGTATTTCATCATTCTAATTCTTCCCTCTCCAATCCTCAGACTTTTTATTTGGGCTATTCCTAGCTTCTTCAAAGAAGTCTTCTTGGCTCTTTTGTTCCCACTCATTGATTCCATCTTCAATTTCCATCTCCATGTTTTGAATATCTTCCTGGACAGAGATTTCCTTTTCATTCTTAGAAGTTGGGTCCTCACCAGGATCTTCTTGGACAGTGTCATCCTCTGCCACTTTCTAGTTTTCTTCCATCTCTTTTGTTCTGGTAACAGAATCCTCCTCTGTATTGACTTTATCTTTTTCAATTTCCTCAAATCCTTCTTCATCATTACTAGAGTTGTTGTCCCAGCTCTCTGTTCCATCTTCTTCCTCCGGTTTTTCCTCCTCGGGTTCTTCATTTCTCTCCCAACCCCTTTCTTCTTCTGCATTCTGTTTATTAGGACTAGGGGTCTTAATTTTTCCTCTTCTACTTACATTTTCATTCTTTTTATTCCCTAGCAACTTATTTTTCCCTTGTTTGGGATATTTAACCAGTGCCCTATTCTTGCAATAGCCTTCAATAAGCAGAATAAGGCCTTCATGAAGAATAGGGTGCAAATCCTTTTTCCTATGAGCATAAAGGCTTTGAATCAGGGAGTAGCAAAGATAGAAAGGAAAATACAAGCTAACCTTATGCCTGAAGTGGTTGAGGAAGACAAAATGGAACTTATGCACTCGTTTGCTTCTTTTGTCCAGGATGAAGTACTCCCTTATACAGCTTAAGACGTCCCTCCAAATCCCTTTAATCTGATCCAGCTCATAAAAATCCCCATTCTTGACCAACTTCTGCTCCTCCTCATCTGTTTTGGGGAACTTACAAAATGCCTCGTTTAAAATGCTGGTCTGCTTTGAAAATTTGATTCCTTCCATTGACAACCCTGTAACCTCAGCAAGAAAATCCTTAGTTAAATTTACAGTTATACCATGTAGGGTGACCCTGTCGTCAGACCAATTTTTGAAGAAGGCCATCATGATATGCGGTTTAGAGCCGTGGAGTCTTTCCATGTAGCTCGTAACATTTCCTTTCTACAAAATTCTCTAGACTTGATGTTTCTCTCTCCATTCTGCACAGCTCTTGGGCTCCTGTTTATGGGGTTCTCCCTTCCTTTCACGCGCCATACTCATTTTCTTAGAGTCTCGATTATTGTGCATATTACCCTGGATTCTCCTGCTGTCAAGTTGATTGGGATGGCGAATTTGTTTATGGCTTTTCAGGATCTGCTTTTCCCTCTTGAGGGCCTTACTCTTTAATAATTGGGTTCCTTTCCTCGTGCTACCACTCCTCCTACTCATTAAGATTTTATTACATTCCAATCCTACCTTCTTTCACATGTGTGGCATTGAGAAGAATGATCTCCCTTAAATCCACATTCCTTACTAAGGTTTCATCCCACCTCGCTTTTTGCCCTTCCTGAATAGCACAATTAGCAAGCCAATTTGCAACACCATTGGCTTCATGGTAGGTATGGGTGATTTTTATTTCTTCAAATTTATTCAAAAGAGTTTTCATCTCCTTTACCTTATCCTCTATGGTCCAAGACACAGTATTCTTATTATTAAGGATATTTATAACATTCAAAGAGTCCCCTTCAAGCCACAATTTGGAATATCCTGAGTCCACAGCTAATTTAAGGGTCTGGAGGGCAGCTGTAGCTTCGGCAATGTGGTAGTTAGATATACCAATGGGGATTGCAATAGCATCAATAACCATTCCCACATGGTTTCTCAGAACACCACCACAACTAACATTTCTCGGGTTCCCTTTTGCTACACCATCAAAGTTACCTTTAATCCAATCTTGAGGTGCACTAATCCAAGTCACACCTGATCTGGGGTTATCAGGTTTACCGAGAATAATATCCTTCCTCAGGGGATTATCCACATTGAGATTAGAGCTTAGATTTTTTTGAGAAGAAAATTTTTCCTTTAGAGCTCTAATGATGTTCTGGCCAACCACCCATCCAGGGAGCTCTTTGTTTCTGAATATTCGGTTATTTCTTTCCTTCCATATTCCCCACCAGATATGGGGAAGAGTAATTTTCCATAAGAAGAGAACTTCAGGATTCTTTGAAGGGAAATACCAGCTTTTGAGAGAAAGTTCAACATTTTTTTGATGAATCCAAGTAATACCCCACAGATTGAGAACCTCCTTCCAAACAAGCTGAGTGAAGGAACAATTCACAAACAAATGATCTCTATCTTCAAGGTCTCTCTTACACAGAATACACCTGTTAACAATATTGATTTCGCGTTTCTATAAATTATCCAGAGTCAAAATTTTATTAATGAAATAATCCAGAGCAACTAAATACATGTTATTTGGGTACCAAGATTAAGATTATAGATTGTTAAAATACCTAAGATTATTTTTTAATAGTTGCCATTTATTTTTACTTATATAACACACCCAAAATTTCATTAATGAAATAATGAAACTTCTTTTTTCTTTGGAGTTTGATATTTATTTCTTAGAAGAGTTTTGGTGGTTTATCAGTTTATGCTACCATTTTATGGAATGTAAGTTGATAGGTGTGAGTGTATAAATCTATACTTCATTATTTTTGACTATGTCTACTTAATAAATATGAATAATAATGCTTGGTCAAAGAAAATAGATCTAGATATTGATTGATTTAAAATATTTGAATTATTTTGAGTTTGTAAAGTCTAGTCCTTTTAAATTATCCTTTGAGAGTATTTGACTTAGAATTAGGAAAATAATCTGGCTTTTCTTAGGATTTTTAACAACTTCCCCTTAGTAGATTTGGTCTATAATAGTGCCTATTTCATGACTAAATGTTTATGATGGTGAGACATTTTTTTATTTCCCTATGTTTTATTTTTTTTTCATTTTCCTTGGATTTTCATGATTATTTTAGCCTTTATATTTTTACCAAAAGATTGCAAAGTTTAAAATTTCCCTAGGTTCACATGATGAAGATGTGTGTCTGCATCATGTTTAACCAAGGACTGATCCAGCTAAATTGACTATGTCTTTGAGCTTCCCCTTCAACTCCCTAACATGGTGACATGTTCCACCATCCTAAAATATCAAGATCAATATATGTAGTCAACTAACCAAGGATCCTCAGCTACCTACCCACCATTTGATCTTCATATAGATGGCTTAGATTGGTCCATAGAACAGGAAGGCCAAAGACTAAATTATCTCCATGGTATGAAGACCTAAGATCACACCACATTTCATGATCTCAAGAGCCTAGGGATTATAGGAATGTTGATAAACCAAGATATCTCTAAAGTCCAAAGGCCCAAGATTATGCCACACAACATGATCTTAGGAGCCCAATGCTTCGAGGATAGCTTAGCCATAACATGAACCTAGAGTCCCTATGATCATTCCATATGGCATGATCATGTTCTATCTTATATAAATTTATAACTTAGGATGATGCCATATGGCATCATCATGTGAACCCAAAAACCATAGACTGATGAATGAGGGCCATACACATGGACATAATGATGTCATTAGACCCCATAGAATAATTTGACAAGTGTTTACCTATCAACAAACCATAAAATTTGGGTCTTCAAGCCAATGAAATCTTTCTACATGGTAGTTATCACTAACTTAAATTTGATGACTATATTTAATGTCAAAATTATCAAAATCAATTGAATAATGGGTATTTTTTTACTTGAGCTTATAATACATATTCATGATATTTGCCTTAATATGTTGAATATTTAAACATAAAATGCCTGGTTCTTCTCTAATTCAAAATCTTTGTATATGCGAATGTTTTGTATTAAAATGTAAAATATTTACTTAATCTCTCACATCAATTATTATCTCTTCTTTTTTATGCTTTCTCTCAAATATTTTATGACTTGGTTATTTTATTTACAATGTGTATCTTAGATTTATTAAACATAGAGCCTCCATGTGTCAACCATCTAGAGATGTTGTAGATAAAGTAAAGTTATTTTAAAATATGACTAAGTGTTTAGAGTCCCCTAGACTCCATGATAGTGTCACATGGCACGATCACATATTTAGAGTGTTATGGGAAAGCTCAAAGAAAGTCTAAGTCCCAAGGACCCCAAGTCCTTGAGATCATTCCACATGAAATGATTGTGAGAACTCAGGCCCCTTAGGGAACTAAAGGTAGTAGAGAGTTGTAAAGGCTTACTGACAATTTGATATCTTAGATCTATGGTAAATAGAAGTTGATAGTTTATGGAGGTAACAAAGTCAACACCCAAATATTAAAGAATTTTGATATCACCACGTGGTTACATATTAGGGGTTGATGACCTATAAATAACAAAATGATGCCGGAAGGTCATTGATTGTCGATATCCTAGATTGATGGCTCAAAAAAGCTAACCATTAATAGACCTAGTAGTGAAAGAGCTTTGAATCCTTGAATCATCAAGATGATGCCATATGGCATCATCTCATGAGCCCAAGGATTATGAAACATATATGATCCCATGGAAATAAATCTAAGAGCATAATTGAGAAGTCATAATTCCTAAAACCATGTGGTTGTGCCAAGTGGCATAATCAAATTAATGTGTAGCTTGTGATAGCATACAAATTTAAAAAAGGAATCGGGTTGAATCAATAAGGTAAATCTACTTGTCAAAGTTTAGAAAAAGTGTAGAACAAAAGATGATTCTAGGTGATTAAAAAAGATACTAGTGGAAAATTTTTGATTAAAAAGGGGCTAACCCATGATAGTTAGGGGTAGAAGTATGAAGTATTTGTAAGGAAAATGGAAAAAAACAAAGGATGTCTTAAACCTTGAAAATTAAATTAAGTAACTACAATATTTGAATGCCTTGAAGTACTTATAGTTGCTATTTGAGTTACCCTATACCATGATTGACAGTGTGGGTGGATATGTAAGGGGGCATTAATGAATGAGTAGAGTTGGCATATGGACCCCCTATATTCATTGAATTTTCCACTTACTTTTTTAGAGGGTATGGGTCACCTTCCCTTTTTACTTTGGATAGTTTTCCTATTTATAGGAATTTAAAATCCTTTCTCAAGGATGGATCATTGTGAATTATAACAAAAACATAATGATCCCAAACTTTTTTTATTTCCTAGATTAATCTCTCTTTTTGTTCAATTTTTCTATTTATATTAGTAAAAATCATAATTGAATGACTTCTATAAATGCCAATTATTGTTAATCAACTAATATATCTTAATATTTTAAGTATTGTGGAGTTGGTGGTCATTTCCTACACATGTCTTATGGTGGCTATGATATTTCCTTCTCCTAGTCAACTTACCCTCAGACTCTTGAATTGTCTTAGCTATGGTTGTGATAGGTCTGGATCAGGTAAGGATTGGTTTCATGGGATTTACTTATTTAAACACTTTAGATTCATTTTCATGATAACATGATCTTTTTATCTCCTTTTCCCTTCTTTTGTTTGCATTTTTAATGAGATTACTAGTTTATATCTTTGGTATCAATGAATGCAACATGAATCTACATGCTAATCTTGATTTGAAGTCTTATTCATTACCATTATAACATTGTTGATTATAAATAATGAGAAAATAATATAAATCAGCTCTTTTAAGGTTTTATAAATATTTAGTTGATGGATTTAATTTATGGTATGTTTATGCAAGTGTTGTTATTAAAAATCTTCTTTTTGATTAGAGATGTAAAAAATTTCACCCCCATATATAGTGGTTAAATTTGGTATATTTCAATTTGTAAAATAGGCCCCTTGTGAATAGTTTGCATTGGCCAACTGGTCTTTTCTAATATGTCAAGAATTGGTAGAAGAAACATTAAGGAGTTCTTGTAAATACAATTTCAAGAGAGACATAGGTTAATCAAATATCCCTCTACCCATGTTGTGAAATACATTTAATATCTTCTCATGATCTATTACTCAATACTTTGGCTTATCAAGTTCTTATCTACCCTTTTCTTACTAGTTTCATAGCTCTTAAGTTTGAATTATTTAATGGTAAGTTTATTACTTTGCATCATATCACATCATTAAATTCTTTATTTCTATAATTTATTCATAATGATAAACTATCAACTAATATATTTCCTAGAAGTCTCAAGGATTATGCATTGGATTGGTTTCATGCCCTACCATTAATCTTCACATATCACTTTAATTATTTTTCTGATAGTTTATTATCTAATTTTTTAATCAACCATATGAAAAAGTTCACATTTACACAACTTGTGTATCTAAAATAAGGACCTAACAAACATATTAGTTAGTATGTGCTTAAATTTAAGATAATTATTATGAATATGTCATACCATTAAACACTAGTGTATTACAATTTATTTTCTATAAATTTTTATTTCAAATAATCAAAGAAAAACTAAAATATCACCTATCAATATTTCTATTAAATTTTTCATATGGTTAGGAACTATGAGATCAAGATCCATATCGCCACCATTCTCAAATACAAGACTAACACCCTTATAGCTAGTGAATCCAAATATAAAGGTAAATCAAATTTCAAGGCTAAGGATAATGAGAATACCAATTTTTTTTTATATTAATGAGACCAATAATATATTCAATGTGATATTATAACCTATACATAGGATTTTTCTTCCTTTTCAAGAGTGAAGAAAATTTAGACAGTTATACAAGAATCCTCACAAAGTGCTTAAATGATTACTTGAATTCAACATATATCTTTACTTCCTCCATGTGAGATTGAATCATCTTATATTCTAATTAATAAGTATGATGTTAATGCATATTATGATTATAATATATTTTTAGGACATTATGCACATAGATGTTTTGTATTAAGACATAAAATTTAGGTTCTATGTGATAGTAATATCATTCATGTGGAATGAAAAAATAATAAAATAATTGAACTATTTGTATAATATAATCAACACATTAAAACATTTAATAATTCTATTACAAGCCATGCTAAAAAAGATACCAAGAAGCAAGGAAATTCTCATATGGTAGTTCCTAAAAGATTTCTATTTGTTTTAAATGTTTACATATTAAATGATATTATAGAGGTGGTAATGGATGCATGTAAAAATATTTACATCTAATATATTATGCAAGAATGAAACCCCAATAGATAATTCTAATAATATACCAGTATTTGTTGGGGATCAACCAACAATAGATTACACTTGTGAAAGAAATAAATGCAGAATTAAACCAGATAAACAAGTAACTAGAATGATAAACAACAAGAACAAGAGATACAAGAAACCACCCTAAAAACTTGTATTAACAAACTCTTTACAAAAGGAATACAATTAAAGAAACTTCTTTCTTCCACACCTCTCCTAGATGTATAAATCTCTCACTAGATCTCTATTCCTCAAGAGCTCTCTCTCTCAAGAACAATCAACTCCAACAAACCTGGATTGATTCAATTCTTTACTGTTCTTCAACATACCAAATACAATGAACTACTACAATAATTCACACAAAGCTAAGAAGATCTAATTCTACATATAGAATTAGGAGACTTGAGCATGCACTTACAACAAATAGTTAAGCCTCTTGAACAAGGGCTCTAAAAATAATATTACTAATAATAGAGACGTGAGCTTATGACTACAACTTAAACTCATCATGTAAACACTCGCTTCTGTCCTCAGAAATAGCTTTTTGGATGCACAGGTAACTGATGTCGGTTCCTACTGCTTGCCTGTGACCACCATCGACTGACCCACTACCGACGTCGATGCCTCTGCAATTGGACCTGGCTGACGTCGATCGATCCTGATCAATGTCGGTGTCTGTGTAGACCCAAAACTATCATAGTGTGCTCCTTGGTGAAGCTTTTAGCTCCATACCCTAACAATCTCCCACTTGGAGATAAACAGCTGCACCAGTACCTGTATAGCAACATCTTCTAGCTCCTCCATCTTCAGCTCAATCATGAAGACCAACAGAAGTTGAATGAAAATTCAACTTCTCCTTTGTAACCGGCTTGGTTAACATATCAGCAGGATTCCTATCCGTATGGATCTTCTCCAACTTCAACTCACCATCTTCCAATACCTGTCATATGAAATGGTACCTTAGCTGTATGTGCTTTGTTCTTGAATGAAAGGCTAAATTCTTAGCCAAATGGATTGCACTCTGAATGTCACCTTACAATTTGCAACTCTCATGCTCCCTACCAAGCTCATCCATAAACCGTGTCATCCATATCATCTCTTTGCTAGCCTCTGTGGCTGCAATATACTCTACTTCTGTAGTTGACAAGGCAACAACCTTCTTCAACTTAGATATCTAGCTAACTACCGTTCCACCTACAGTGAAAACATAACCTGTAGTGCTCCTCCTGCCATCCAAATCACCTGCCATATCTGAATCTACATAACCATGTAGAGAAGTATCTGAACCTCCATAGCACAAGTGCCTACTGCTGGTTCCTCTCAGATATCTAAGGATCCACTGAACTGCTTTCAAATGTTCCTTACCTAGATTGGCCATATACTTACTTACCACTCCCACTGCTTGGGTAATATCCAGTCTAGTACACACCATTGCATACATCAAACTCTCTACTGCGGAAGAATATGGAACCTTACTCATGTACTCTACCTCATCATATGAATTAGGACATTGTTCTTTACTCAACTTAAAATGTCCAGCCAAAGGTGTGCTTACCGGTTTAGCATCCTGCATATTGAATCGTTTCAACACCTTGTCCACATAATCTTCTTGAGACAATATCAACCTGTGATTTTTCCTGTCTCTCTTAATGCTCATGCCAAGGATTTTCTTTGATGCTCCCAAATCCTTCATAGCAAACATTTGAGCTAATTTCACTTTAAGCTCAGAGATATCCTACATGTGTGATCCTACAACTAGCATATCATCTACATACAACAATAGAATAATATATCTACCATTATCAAATCTCTTGAAATACACACAATGGTTAGATTGACACCTACTATAGCCATGCTCAGTCATAAATCTGTGAAATTTTAAGTACCATTGCCTAGGAACTTGCTTGAGGCCATACAAGCTTTTCTTCAACTTGCACACAAACTTCTCCTTACCCTTGACCTCAAATCCTTCTGGCTGTTCCATATATATTTCCTCATCCAAGTCTCCATGAAGAAA
Source organism: Torreya grandis (assembly GCA_037957365.1). Lineage (NCBI taxonomy): Eukaryota > Viridiplantae > Streptophyta > Pinopsida > Cupressales > Taxaceae > Torreya > Torreya grandis. The sequence continues at coordinate 648,435 of JARHVA010000344.1, read as the reverse complement.
CGCTATCTTAACATCTAGCTGTTCAAGATGCAAATCCTTGAAAGCAACCAAAGACAATACAACCCTTATAGAAGTCATTTTAACAATAGGAGAAAAAATCTCACCAAAGTCAATACCTGGCTTTTATGCAAATCCTTTTACCACCAATCTAGCCTTATATCTCATCTGTCCATTCTCACCTTCTTTCAACCTATAGGTCCATCTGTTCTTGAGTGTTCTCTTACCAGCTAGAAATTCAACCAAATCCCATGTTTGGTTCTCTCTTAAGGACTCTAACTCCTCAACCATGCCACGCTCCCACTGACTCTTGGACTCCACCTATATTGCTTCTTCAAAACTCTCTGGTTCTCCACCATCAGTTAGCAATAGATAAAATAAAGAAGGAGAATATCTAATTGGAGGCTTACTCACCTTTTTTGACCTCCTGATGGGTGTCTAAGACTCATCCACAACACGCTATCCACCCAAATTCTCTGATAGTGACCGACCTCGGTCACCTCCAGACCTATTAATGGCTGACGCTGGTTCTGTCTGACCGACGCCGGTCCCTGTCCTGTCGATGTCGGCCTCTATATGACCGACCTCAGTTTCTATTCTGCCGACACCGGTTCTTAATCTATCGACATCAATCTCTGTGTTTTCTTACAAGTGATTATTTCTTTTTCCCATAAGCTCATATTAGACCTTCACCTCATCCAATTCACCATTACTTTGCTCAGATTAATTCAGCTTCCTTAGCTGATCACAATACATCACTCTTTCATTGAAAACAACATCACGGCTCCTAATTACCTTGTTAGTTTCTAGATTCCATAATCTGTAACCAAAATCATCTGAGCCATAGCCAATAAACGTGCACCTCATAGACTTAGCATCAAGCTTCTTTCTATTTTCTTTATCTATGTGCACAAAGGCTTCACAACCAAAAACTTTGAGATATGAGAGATCTACCTTTTTACCTGTCCATGCCTCTTCTAGAATACCACCATCCAGAGCTGTAGAGTGTCCTCTGTTAATCAGGTATACTGCAGTGTCAACAACTTGTGCCCAAAACTGTAAGGGCAAATCGACATGCAATCTCATACATCTTGCATGCTCCATTATTGTCTTGTTCATCCTTTCAGCAATTCCATTCTGCTGTGGTGTCCTTGGAACCATCTTTTGCCTATGGATTCTATGCATATAACAATAATCTCTAAACTTATAATTGCAAAACTCACTGCCATTGTCAGATCTTAGGCACTTTAATCTTTTACCTGTTTCATTCTCAACCATAGCTTTCCAAATCTTAAAAGTCTCAAATACATCATATTTTCTTCTAATACAATAGATCCATACCTTCCTTGTAGCATCATCTATGAAAGATACATAGTACTGTGATCCTCCAATGGAAGCAACCTGAGCCAGTCCCCACACGTCTGTGTAAACAAGCTGTAACTTATGCCTCTTCTTAGTAGACCCAGTCTTGAGAAAACTAACCCTTTTCTATTTTCCAAATACATAATGCTCACAAAACTCTAGATCTATGCCTTTTAAATCTGAAAGCATACCTTTGGACTTAAGAATTGACATCCCCTTCTCACTCATGTGGCCAAGCCTTGAGTGCCACAATTTTGCATCCACATCTGAAGTAGATAATACAGAAGGAGATTTTTTAGTAACACAATTACACAAATAGAGAGTACCTTCTCTCTTACCTCTGGCCATAACAAGTGCACTCTTGGTCACCTTCCAAGATTTTGCTGTGAGAGTTACTGTACAACCCTCATCCCCTAACTTTCTTGTAGAAATCAAATTTCTCTTCAAGCTAGGAACATGCATCACATATCTCAACATCCATGTGTTGCTATTCTACATCTTCAGCTGCACTTTACCTTTGCCAATTATTTTACAGGGCTCATCATCCCCTAGATACACTATTCCAAAATCTCCATGGATATAGTCACTAAAATATTCCCTGTTAGGGGTAGCATGAAAAGATGCACCAGAATCTAACACCCAAGATTCTATATTATTATGCAGAGAGAAAATTAAAGCATCTTGTGCAATACCTACAACCTTGGCTTCTTCCTTTCCTTCATGCTAATTGTCCTCCTTAGGCTTTGACCAACAATCTCTGCTTATGTGCCCAATCTTTCCACAATTCCAGCATTGTGGCTTCCTGCCATTCCTAGATTTGGATCTTCCTCTCACCTTAGACTTTGATCTTGATCTCCTCTTGCTCTTATCTTTCTGCCTCCCCCTGCTCTCAAAACTTAAAGCATTCCCAGATGTCTCTTTGATGCTTTTTCTATGTATTTCCTCATTCAAGATGACACTAACAACATCCTCTACTTTCAAAATATTTGATGCAGATGCAGTATTACTTACTGCCATTACTAAGCCATGCCAGCTTTCAGGCAAAGAACATAATATTAAAAGAGATTTTATTTCATCATCAAACACTATATTGACTGAACTTAATTGATTCACAATTCTATTGAAATCATTCAGATGAGTAGAAACAGATCCACCTTCATTCATATGCAAATTAAATAACTGCTTCATAAGATATACCTTATTAGAAGCTGAGGGTTTTTCATACAAATTTGCTAACGTAGTCATCAACTCTACCGTAGACTTTGCCTATGATAAATTAGATATCACAGTGGATGCTAGACTCAGTCTTATAGACCCCAGAGCCTTTCTATCAAGAACTTTCCATTCTTCATCCTCCATGTCTTTGGGCTTCTTTGCAACCCCACCTAACGGTAAGTAGAGATCTTTCTGATACAGATAATCCTCTATCTGCATTCTCTAATGTTGGTAATTTTTGCCATTGAACTTTTCCATTCTCAGTTTACTTTCATTTGCCATTGCTTCTCCCACTCAAATAGAAATCCCTACAGAAACCCCTAGAGAACCTGTAATCAATACACACTACACAAATCTGAACCACCTATTAGTGAACCTGAGCTCTGATACCACTTGTTGGTATCAGCTCTTGAACCTGCAACCAATGCTCTGATACCACTTGTTGGGGATCAACCAACAATAGATTACACTTGTGAAAGTAATAAATGTGGAATTAAATCAGATAAACAAGTAACTAGAATGAGATAATAACAAGAACAAGAGATACAAGAAACCACCCTAAAAACTTGTATTAACAAACTCTTTACAAAAGGAATACAATTGAAGAAACTTCTTTCTTCCACACCTCTCCTAGATGTATAGATCTCTCACTAGATCTCTATTCCTCAAGAGCTCTCTCTCTCAAGAACAATCAACTCCAACAAAACTTGGATTGATTCAATTCTGTATTGTTCTTCAACATACCAAATACAATGAACTACTACAATAATTCACACAAAGCTAAGAAGATCTAATTCTACATATAGAACTAGGAGACTTGAGCATGCACTTATAACAAGCAGTTAAGCCTCTTGAACAAGGGCTCTAAAAATAATATTACTAATAATAGAGATGCGAGCTTAAGACTACAACTTAAACTCATCATGCAAACACTCGCTTCTATCCTCGAAAATAGCTTTCTAGATGCACAGGTAACCGACGTCGGTTCCTGCTGCTTGCCTATGACCACCATTGGCCGACCCACTACTGACACCAGTGCCTCTGCAATTGCACCTGGCTGATGTCGGTCGATCCTGACCGATGCCGGTGTCTGTGTAGACCTGAAACTGTCATAGTGTGCTCCTTGGTAAAGCTTTTAGCTCCATACCCTAACAGTATTTACACAAGCTTTTATATATTCACACTTGGATCCAATTGACAACATCATGGCTGATAATGGTTTAGGCCTAAAAATATTAATAATGTAATTATTTGCTAGTTATGGATGCACTCAAGAAGATCTTAACAGAATAATGAATACTATTACAAGATATGATAGTCTTACATTTACACCTCTCAATATAATTACATTACCTATCACCATATGTCATAAGACCTTACTTGTGTATTTACATGTTTTTTTGGATAAACTTACATATAATATACTATTTATACATCCATGGATTAATCAAATGAGAGATATCATTTCCAAATTACATAAATGTTTAAAATTTATGAATCATTTCAAAGTGATTGCTATTAAAGATACACCTTATGGGTCTCTATTCTAAACTCATGATGAGATATTACCCAAGGTACTACATACTCAAAAATTCATAAAAATTCATGTGCAAAGATCTTGAGCTCAAGTACCTATTCATTCACAGAATTAAATAATCCTAATGCAATCTCTTACATGTGTTCAAGCTAAAACACATATAAAAGTTTCAAATAAATGATCTAAATAATAAGCTTCATTAACTATGGAAAAAATAGCTACCATAGATACTTATCATGATAAGTATTATAGTAAAAATGTTTATGATTAAAACTACCTTACAACTCATAATTACTTTTTGGATATTACTAGTGACTTATCTACCTCCTTATATTCATGACTCTTGATATATTTAGATTATAATTACAATGATACAAATACATTATATGGATATTTAAATGAGTTCATAGGTTATAATTGATATTTTTCCTAATATAATTTAATAAAACAATTTACTATACATAACTTTTTTTTCTTTATTCTATTTGTGATATATTCTCTAGCACTTGATTTTAGTTTCATCATTGAATTCCATCTGATTTTACTACAGTATCTTGAGTTGTTTATTTCCTCTTGATTATTTTTTTTCTAAAATTTAAATTTAATTTTTTCTTTCATGTTTTTTTCTTCATATAATTCTTATAACCCCTTCACTTGTGGTTTCACTTGATAGATCTTCATCTCATTGTTTCTTCTTGATTTTTCACCCCTTTGGATTTAATTTCACTTGATTGATTTTCATCTCATTCATTTTGATTATTCCTCTTTATTTTTTATTGGAAGGTTTTATTTTACTCATCTTATCTTACCTTATTATAAAGATAATAAAATCTAAAATGCATTTTTTTGCCTTTATCCTTTTGGTCACATGATTACACATTATTGCATATCATGATTATCTACCTATTACTAGAGGTTTAAATTTATAGTTTTTAAAACTTGCTTTTGAAAATATTAATTAAGTTAGATGAAAAATATACAAGTTAAATAAGAATGTGGATTTAAATTTGCTTCACAACTTCATTGTACCTACACTCAAGGGATACCTTTCCATTTTGGGGGCATACCAACACAAGGGGAATTTATCAGTTCTTCAATTATATCTTTATTATTATTTTCCATTAGTATACTAATCCACTTCAGTTAATTATATAAATATCTTTATCTAGTTTATACTTTGATTCTATATTTACATGTATACATTACTTGTATTTACATGATTTATACATTTCACATTCTCTTTCATGTCATACGATAGCTCCAATTTTTTTTTGGTACATGATTGTAATTATATGTGATTTTGTGTGTTTGTGATATATTTTTTATTCGGATGTCCATAGAGGATCATCTAGTTATAAATTTTATTTCAATTACACATGAATATCTTGCTTGTTTCTTCTAGTCACTTTGATGATTACACTTTATCTATATGTGGCTATATGATTATGTTACTATATTATTTGGATATACTATGGGATACTATATGTATGGTGTCATGATCCATATCATGCACACTAATAGCTTGCTATATATTATGCTTAATGCCTAAATTTTCATAGTATTTACCATACATACATTAGGGCATGATATTATTGTCTCATTCATTTCTATATCATGTCCTTATAAGGATTTAATTCTATGATTCAACACATCATTTCCCCCTCTTTTTTTATCATGTTGGGTAATATCACTTACACCTATATATCCTTTCCATTGATTATATTACCTTAGCATATGATTATAGGGTGATCATTAAGATTTGATGATGGCATAGTTATATGTGGTTATAGATGTGCTTGGACATTGATCTCTTTTATATGTTTACATATTGAATTACATGTTACTATTGAGATCTCAAAAATGACATATTTTATATGTTTATATATCCACCCATGTTGTATATATGATTTTATGATTGTCACTACTATTGATTTAATAAATTTTACACAATAAATGCAACCTTTAATTTTTGAATGAAAGATATGCAGGGCAATCCTTTACCTTAGAAGGGGAAATTTAGTAAACTTACTATATTTAAGGTTACATGAGATTGCATGAGGATATATGATATTAAAAAAGGATAAATTAGGTTACATTAGGATCAATGAGTTTCTAGATAGATCAAATCATTTCTTATCTAGTTGGGAAACACCACTTTTTCCACTTGGTAGAGGGTTTGTTTCAGATTAGAGGATAATGAAGTTACAAAATATCATATATTTTATTATTTTGAAAAGATGTAATATTTACCACTTGGAATATATATTTATACTTGGCACTAATATTTATCCATTTTACATTAATATTTATCCAATATGCATTGATATTTCTCTATAGAATCTATATTTCTTTGCTCTACAAATGAAATTGATGCTTAATCAGTTTTAGAAGTTTATAAATTTGAATCATGGTTTGAATACCACAAAGTGTATTAATTAATTTTATCATTTAAATTATTTCATTTTAATTTGGTTACATTATCAAATTATCAATACATTAATCTACTTGTATGCATTCACATATGCTTATAGGAACATAGGGTATATTGACATCAAAACATTTAAAACTCCTCCCTTATCTACTATAGGTATGGTTATCATAAAATTAGTTTTTTTTTAATAGTTTAACATGTATGAAAACATGTACATAAAAGTGGGGAATTATGTATACACCTAAATTGGGTAAAAGGCATGTGGAAAAAACACTTTTACCATATTTTAGGTCACTTGGACCACTAATGTACATTAGGATATTTTGGACATACTTTCCCAACTTATAGTTGACCCTACACTCCTTCCATAAACATAAATTACTCATGGACACAATTTCACTTTTATTTTTCCATAAAAAATATAATAAACCTCTATAGACTTATCCATTTATTCTTTCTAAACTTTTACCCTCTCTAACTAGTATCAAACCTATTTGACTGCTACAAAACAAAATTGACCAATAAAACATCTTATAGTATTTTTTGATAGATAATGGGGTTGAACGAGTCCCCTTCCAAATAAAAAACTAAAAAGGAATACTAAAATGACCTAGTGTATTGATACAATCGATAAAACTAGAGCCACCTAGAAAAACCTTTGACATAAATAAGTGAGCCAAAGATACTAATTCAAAAAATACCAACAAAATAAACATTAAAAGAATTTAGAAGCTAAACACTAAATGAAAAATAAAGTGCCCCACTTAATAAAATTTATTGTGAGAGTGGATTTCCATATGACACAGGTCTATTTTAGAAGTAGATTTTTTCCTATGAGAAACCTTCATCGAACCTTTGTCACCATCAACTACACTATCATCCAAAGGGAATACCATGTTTGAGCCCAAGGCCTCCAAAGTAGAAACCACTAAAGAGGATGAACTTAAATATTGCAAAGAATGATATTTCGAATATCAGGGAGATTTTAAAGTATCAAAATCTAGACTAGAAACCATTTTATTAGAGGGGACCTCTTTATTGAGACAAGAAGAGTATATCACTTCAGAGGAAGATTTAAAAGGAGAAGGAGAAGTTTTAGACAATTCTATGGAAGAACCAATAACTTGAACATATTTAATACACTTATCCTTGCCTGTAGATTTGGTTTCCTTGTCCTTACCAAAGACAATCAAATGCTCCATATCAACATCTTTCCACCAAGTAAATTAATCTTTCATAATCCAAAGTTTGATTCTAGATTTTGTTACCAAATTTGATCTTGATACCTTCATGTAATTTTTTGGAAAGATATAAGACAATGTACATCAAATAAAAGGTAGTATGCATTCAATATTAAGTATTAGAATTAAGATAAATAAATTCACTAAGAGAGATACCAATGTCTTAAAGTAAAGAATCCTACCAATATTACAAAGGTAAATGAGGCAACCTGACCTAAACTAGTTTTGTAACAAAGGAATCATAAATAAAGTTAAAATTAGGAAACCATGGTTTCATGAAAATAAAGTCTTTGTCCCAAATATAAGGACCTTAATAATTGATCTCTATCAGTGGTAAAAGAATAAAAATGATGAAAATTTTCTTAATACAAGGGTGAATAACAAAAGTGTCATTCAAAAAAGGTTTTCAATGATTGGAAATCTAGGTATTGTTAGGTTGTGGAGCTAAAACCTTCACTAATGCAAATAGGGGAGGAGGTTGCTGAGTGTCACAAACATTGGCATCAGTCAGGCCAACCAACGTTAGTAAGGTGCAGATAGAAGAGCAACCGACGTCGGTCAGAAGTCAGCTAGCGTTGATCACCTCCAGGCAGATAGGGACCGACGTCGATCGCCTGTGTGATTCCTGAACTGTCAATTGCATGAATAGTTTATTAATAAACTGAGTGTTTGCATGTTAAGAGCCAATTTTAGACTTGAAGCTATGGATCTAATTATTGTAATTAGGTGTCTAATTATTGTTTGCATGAGATCTATATAATAGACTCATGGGTTGTATTGTAATTTGTGCTAGAGAGTAAGAGAGAAAAATATTAGCTCCTTCTATGTGTGAAGAGAGCATCGTGTGTTCCTCCTAGTACCATAGTACCAAGTGTGGGTGCTGGTTTGGAGAATCAGAAGGGTTCTTTGTGTATGTATGATCTTGGTCAGCAGGTGTGCATGGTTACATTAGGAGATCTGCATGGTAAGTAAGATCATTGATCTACAAGTGTATGTGGGTGCGGGATCTAGGTTTGCAGGTGTGTAGAACCAGATTGATTTGCAAGTGTGCAAGATTAGGGAGGATAGCAACACAACAAGGAGCAAGATTAGGCAAGATCTACTTGGAGTATAGTGTGTACTCAGAAAGAGAGCAAAGAGGAAGGCAAGGAAGATCCTTCCAAAGTAAGATCATTTGAGTTGCAGGTTGTTACAGGGTCATGCGAGATCTACTTGGAATGTGTTGTGTACTCGGTTGGGTATGTGTATATACTCAGTGTACTGGCAGTAGTGGATATTGACTGGTTGGAGGTGAACACCAACTCTGTGTTTGAGTTGTGTGTTGGGACCGTAAGAGAGAGAGAAATCTTGATTGAGAATTACTGTACACTTGAGGTGTGGGAAGCCTCTGAGAGGTGTGAAGAAAAAGTGGCATCTTCTTTATTTTATTTTCTTTCTAGATGAGTATTAATACAATTGGGTATTGTCTCTCATATTTTATGTTATTTTTGAATTCTAGTTACTTGTGATTCTAGTTTAATTCTGCATGTTAGTTGCTTGTATATGGTATTCAATTGTGCTTCCGTATTTCCCAACAAGTGGTATCAGAGCTAAGGTTGTAGGGAGTAGGTTTGTGTTTGGTTACAGGTCACTCTCAGGGGTTTCTGATTGAGTGGGAGTATAGCAATGGCAAAATAAAGTAAGCTAAGAATGGAAGAATTGAAAAACACAAATGGTCAATTACGGTCCTATGGAAAGAATGAGCAGGTAAAGAGAAATTGTTGGTTGGTAGCAGATCAGCATGAAGGAACTGAAGAAGCAGATGTTGTAGGTGTTTTTGCACAAGATGCTCTGGTATGTTTCTTGGATAAAGTAGAATCTTGGTTTATAGATTCTATTGCCTCTTTCCATGCAGCCCCAAAGAGAGGTGTTGGTGAGCCTTGTCAAAGAATTGGCAAAGGGGAAGTGAAGCTGAAATTGTAGGTGGCCAACACATGGGTGTTGAAGGAGGTCATGCAAGTCCCAGTGTTGAAGATATGGCTAATTTCTTTAGGAAAGTTGGGTGATGAGAGATGCACAAGAACTCTCATAGTGGATGCACTTGAATTAGCTAGTGGTAAGAAAGTAGGTACTCTTTATCTACTTGCTTATATTACTGATTCTTATTCTATTATAGAGACATGGCTTTGTAGGCTTGGTCACATGAGCAAAAAGGATATGCATGTTCTTAACAAGAAGTTAGATGTGTTTGATAGACTTAAGAACTAGAAAGCCTTGGTGTTTTTGGAGGAGATGATGGATAGAGATTAGTGGATGGGACTGAGTAACTCTGAGTAGGGTGGTTTGGATAGGGTTTTAATCCAAGGAGAGCTCACAGGTAAAAAGTCATCACTCATAGGAAAACACAGTTATCGATGTCAGTCAAAGGGAACTGACGTCGAATAGACAGGTGCCGATGTCGGTCATGTGCAGACCAAAGCTGGTGGTGTCGGGCAGGGTAAGACTGACATCAGTCATGAGGACCGACATTAGCGATAGTAAGACTAACATTGGTCAAAAGGACCAATGTCGGTAGCAGGTAGACACCGACGTCAGTGGGGTCAATAGTCAGGATAGGTGCATGGAACTGATGTCGGTTAGATGTAGACTATGTGGTGACTGAGGTCGGTCACTGTAACAGATTTTGGGTGGATAGAAAGCTATCAAAGAGTCTCAAATGCCCATATGGAGGACTGAAAGTGGTAAGTAAGCCTCAAATTCATTGTTCCTCTTCTTTATACTCGTTGCTCACTGTAGAGCATGAAGGATCTAGGAAATAGTGGGAACATGGCAGGAATATGATGCAGAACCAAATGAAAGATTTGGTAGGGTTGCCAGCTGGGATAAAAGCACTGAGAGATGAATGGATACCTTAGTTAAAGAATAGAGAGAATGGACACGTGAGATGGAAGGCCAGGTCATATGGTCTTGAGGAAGCTAGAGGATAGTGGTATAGGGCTGACAGGTGGTACCAGGTGGATGAAAAAGTAGGGCTTTAGTCAATGTTAGTATAACCATTGTGTTTGTCTTACTAGGTGGATGATGGTCGCAACATTATCCTATTACTGTATGTGGAGGATGAGCTTGGTGTAGGTTTAGACATACAGGGTTTTGCTAAGCTAAGGGTAAGGTTAGTTTAGTGGCATGTCATGAGGAATTTGGAGCAACAAAATTCTTTGGCATAAGTGTGTTCTAGAGACATGGAGATCATAGGTTGATTTTGTCTTTAGATGATTGTGTGATACCGGTTAGCACATCCATTGTTAGATAATTCATAGAACAAGGTCCTGATTCACATGATGAGGTTAAGTACATGAGTATTGGACCTAGGTTTCCCATGCAGTGGGAGCTATCAAAAAGTTTGGAGCTGATCTGGGAAAGCACTGGAGGGTAGTTCAGTGGGTTCTCAAGTATTTGAGAGGGACCAGTAGTAGGTTAACATGCGATGCAGGGTCAAGTTCTTTTCTACATGTATTTGTAGATGTGGATGCAGTAGGTTACTTGGATGACAGGAGGTGCACCACAGGTTTTGTGGTGGGTGGTCTTCAAGGTTAAGCTTGAAGATGGATACAAGCTAGGATACAGATTAGATGGGGTACAATGTAGCTATTTATCCCCAAGTGGGAGATTGTTAGGTTGTGGAGCTAAAAGCTTCACTGATGCAAATAGGGGAGGAGGTTGCTGAGTGTCACAGACACCAGTGTTAGTCAGGCCAACTGATGTCGACAAGGTGTAAATAGAAGATCAACTGATGTTGATCAGAAGTCGGCTAGCGTCAGTCACCTCTAAGTAGATAGGGATAGATGTCGATCACCTATGCGGTTCTTGAACTGTTGGTTGCATGAATAGTTTGTTAACAAATCAAGTGTTTGCATGTTAAGAGCCAATTTTAGACTTGAAGCTATGGATCTAATTATTGTAATTAGGTTTCTAATTATTATTTGCATGAGATCTATATAATAAACTCATGGGCTGTATTGTAATTTGTGCTAGAGAGTAAGAGAGCAAAATATTAGCTCCTTTTGTGTGTGAAGAGAGCATGGTGTGTTCCTCCTAGTACCACAATACCAAGTGTGGGTGCTGGTTTGGAGAATCAAAAGGGTTCTTCATGTATGTATGATCTTGGTCAGCAGGTGTGCATGGCTACTATAGGAGATCTGCATGGTAAGTAAGATCATTGATCTGTAGGTGTATGTGGGTGTGGGATCTAGGTTTGCAGGTGTGCAAAACTAGATTGATTTGTAGGTGTGTAAGATCAGGGAGGACAGCAACACAATAGGGAGCAAGATCAGGTAGGATCTACTTGGAGTACAGTGTGTACTTAGAAAGAGAGCAAAGAGGAAGGCAAGGAAGATCCTTCTAAAGTAAGATCATTTGAGTTGCAGGTTGTTACAGGTTCATGGGAGATCTACTTGGAGTGTGTTGTGCACTCGATTGAGTATGTGTATATACTCGGTGTACTGGCAGTAGTGGATACTGACTGGTTAGAGGTGAACACTAACTCTGTGTTTGAGTTGTGTGTTGGGATTGTAAGAGAGAGAGAACTCTTGATTGAGAATTACTGTACACTTGAGGTGTGGGAAGCCTCTGAGAGGTGTGAAGAAGAAGTGGCATCTTCTTTATTGTATTTTCTTTCTGGATGAGTATTAATACAATTGGGTATTGTCTCTCATATTCTATGTTATTTCTGAATTCTAGTTACTTGTGATTCTGGTTTAATTCTGCATATTTAAGTTGCTTGTGCATGGTAATCAATTGTGCTTCCATATTTCCCAATAGGTATGTAAATTTATTGTGTTTGGATAGAATTTTTGAATTGGAAAATCACTTTCATAAAAGAGAACCAAGATTCCTCCTTCAAAACCATACTACCTAATTCAAATAAAATAACATCAGGTGTGCTCATCCATGAATTACACTGATCAAAAGTAAGAGCTAAAAATCCCACTAGAAAAACCCTTAACAGAGAGGAAAGTGCATTTGAGCCAATAGTGGCCTCCAAGTCCTTCTAAGTATCATTTAAAAAACTAAAACCCATTGAGAAGCTAAAGAAACCCTAAAAAATAACTAAAAATAAGAGGCACATATCATGCCAAAGACCAATACCAATAGAAAGAGAAACTTAAATATGTAAACTAATGCCTTAAAAAAATAGAGAGCTACCCCCAAGTGGTGTTAATGGAATAATTAGACTGGGATAACCCTAGAGGAGGAGGATGGAGTGTAGGGTAGGCTGGGCACTATGCCCTAATATGCCAACAACAACACCATAGTCTCCATCACTTGACTCATAATTAATATTCAACCACTTTGACATCTTATAATATTATTGATAATTATCAATATATAATTTTGGTCAAATATCTTATAACATTATTTTTTTCCATTTTGATCCATGCCACGAGGCCCAATGCCTAATGCAATGGGGAAAACCTTAATCTTAAATATAGGCACAATGTTATGGAGAGTGTGTGTTGTGTTAACTTATGGGAAGTAAAACAACACACTTTCAAATAAAAGTGGAAGTCTATGAATTGTAAGAAAATAAAATTCTATTAAATGTGAGTAAATAAGGATAAATAAAAATAATGTACAATTCTTATATCAAGGGTAGGGGAGTAGTGTCGTGTGATCATAATGGGAAACACTTCCTCTAATTTTACTAGAATTAAGGTGTGAACAAAAATGAATATGATAAATAATATACACTTAGGGTATGTTATGTATCACTATGATTTCATATGGTTTTTACCCTTGGCTAAGTGTATATGATACATATTTATATAAAAAATATAAGAAACAATTACAACTATTAATGGTTGCAAAGAGAACAATTAAAAAGTTATTTCATATTCCTTTTGTGCGATAGTTAAAATTCCTTCACATGTGTGGTGGTTGAATTTATCAATCTAGTTGTGACTCAAAGATATTCCATGACCTATTTTAAAGCATAAAATTTCCATATGTTTAACCACATGGATGTCATGTGCTGACACATTTCACACAAATGTGCACAATATGTTGTAAATATTATTCTATGCATAAGAGGTTGTATGGAGAAGATCTATGAGACTTGTGTGTAAGAAAAAAAAATGTGGTGTGAAGTAATCTAGGCTAAGTCTTGTGTAATATGCATAGGTTTGAAAAGGATTAGTGTATAAAATTTACACTTATGAATGGATCATTCACCTTCATTTAATAGTAATGGTCTCTATTATGTCCTTGTGTACTTATGGAAGTTGAACCTAAAATTGGTGAGAGTTATGACACTTGGCTTAATGAAAATAATTCCCCACTTTGATTACTTTAAGAAGTTGATGTGTGCTATGTTGGGTTCATGTGTCTATCACTTCAAAAAAATTATCCTTATCTATAGGGTGTAAGTGTTTGGAATCGAGTTAATAATGATGTTGTGTCACTTCTAGCTCAAGAAGTGGAGGTAGGTAAGGCTTAAAGAGATACACATTGAATATTAGGTGCATTACCAAGTATAGAGGTAGATCAAGAATTAAATCATTCTCACCAAATTCATGAATAATTGTGTAAGGATCCTAGTTCAAAGGCTTAATATTCTAGTGTGAAACCTTAAAGCACTCCTTTTGAAGGTGAAACTAGAGTTTATCTCAAACTTAGAATGTATGAGGTTTGCATTTCACATTGTGATGCTCCTTATAATTTCTTGGGATAAATAAAGAATATTTTGAACCTACTAATGAAATTATTATATGTGGCACAAAAACTTATTTTCTTTGTCTAATTTCATTTCTTATGTAGATTAGTGTCAACTAGTGAATGGTAGGAAATGTCTAGGGGTGCTAAAGGCTAAAACCTAATACATGTCTATAATAGAATATTCCCCATATATTTGTGTATTTATCCATGATAGGCATATTATATGTAAAATAATTATTCATCCCATGTGTATCATGCACATGGTTTTACGTTCAAAAAATATGAAAAAGTGTATGGTTAACAATGTTTTTCTATCTATTTGTTTGTGGATGAAAAGTCTTTAACCAATCCAACTGCATACCCAAAAACTCCCACAAATCTTTCCAAAAGTGACTTAAAAGGTGTAGATAATGATCAAGGATGATAAATTTTTGGAGTCCAAAGTGAACCCATACTTGGATGAAATAATAATGCACACTACAAGATACATAAATTTTTTCTTTGCAAGTGACCATGATAGTCATCTTAAAAAACCAATCCATTATGATTAATATAACATCATGCTAGTAATTTGTCACACACAACCCAATCATTAAATCCATTTAAATAGAATATAAATGACATTTATGGAGCCAATATAAGTGTGTAATATCCTATCTTCATGTTCATGCAATTTTTGATGAAATAAGGAATAAAAAACTTGATGTGGTACTTCATGTCTATGTGCATTGTGACTAATATAAGTGTGATTATAATGCAAATGGAGTATTTTTCATGATAAATTTTCCTAATGGATTGGTTTAGAGTTCATCTTAGATGATTATTTAAAAAATTATGCCACAAAGAATATAAAGATGTTGTACCTTGTAGAGAATATGGTCAAACAAGTATAAATCCTAAAATTGTTTACCTTGAATAAAGCTAGTGTAGGCATTAATAAAGTCATTTTCAGCTATGTAAAAGATACCTATTCTATGGATTTATGGCCACATGTGTCCAAAATTATGATGAGCACATGAATTGGTGGTATACTAAGGAAATTCGGTACCTTATTATGATTTCCCTTTTTGTTCTTGATCATGAGATGGAACTGTTGTAGGTAAGTCATCCACTTATTGTAACACACATTCTTTGACATACTTTATTATGTAGAAATTAAAATGGATTATGATCATAATGAATATTTTATCCTTCCTAAATATGTATTGGTGCCATTACTTAACTAATTTTTAAATAGTGTACAACTCTTTTTCATTGGTGGATTACCTTTGAACCATGTTTTTAAACATCTCTAAGTGGTAGGTGACTAGATGTCCATGCTATATGAGTACTGCATCAAGTGCATAGTTAGATGCATTGATCTAAAGTTTAAAGAAGCATGTAATGTTTAGAATTATGAGGACTATAATTTTATAAATTATTTTCTTGATAGCTTTAAAATGCATTATTGTGTATAATTCCAATCAAACTTAAATTTAACACATGTTATTTGGATAATTGAGAGACAAGTGCGAGAAACCAATAATGAAAATTTGGTAGATGTTTTCCATCCTAATAAATATATTCAATTATGTGATATTGGGTGGAGTTGGAAAATCCTAGATCACTTTGATATTCTCTCAATCTATATGAATGCACATGCCATCAATGATATATCCCATGTATTTGATATGTGTGGCACCAAAGTTACACTTTTATACATTAGACTACAAATTTTATTGGCTCAAATTGTCTAAGATGAGTAATATGTGCTACACATTCTCTTTTAATTATTTTTGAAGATGATAATGTATTAAAAGTAGAGGATGATGATGGAGTTTTAAAATTATCTAAGTAGCTCATTAATCAAGATCATGAATTTTATTAGTGGGATAGTTACGTTGAAAGGTATAACAAATATTTCATACAATCCTTCTTATGTCTTGATTTTTTTATCGTAGACATCCTCAAGATGGTCTAAAACATGGTGGTTTCTAGCTTTAGGTAAATCTTAGTGAATTATTGTGCACCTTATTATTGATCTAAGAGGTCATTAATTTGTGTTAATGGGTATTTATTATTCAATGTGATTTTTTGAGTGCTTGATAGTCTAGGAAGAGATGTTGGGACTCAATCTTCTTGGGTGTGAGGAGTATTGGACTCTTGTAAGTATAAAATCTAGGCCTAATATTTACATGATTAAGGAGATGTTTTATTTGGCACCAAACTTCATCATTATTACAAAATGATAGAAAATACAACACACTATCTGGAAGAGGGAACCTAGGAACCAAATATATGTAGTGTTTAATTTTAAAATAAGTTTAAATTCCTTAAAGATCTACGGAGACTTTATTGTATTTATCTTATAACTTTTTGATCTAATACTATTGTGAATCTAATTATATTATGTGTATTGAAAACACTTGATTTATTTATCATATAGGTATATTAGGGTAGAGCATGAGAAATAAAAAATTATACATGTGTGAGATGATCTTTAGTCATTTTTTGATAGTGACCAAGGTGACTTTTGTCATTGAAGATGACTCCAAGATGTTGAAGAAATGATATTTTATAAGTACAATAATTTTTTTTTCCTTAGATTAATATGTATCATATAAGTCATATAAGTACACTATTCAAAGTAAAATGTCAGAGACCTCTCAAGGTATGATGTCAAAAGTGATAGTGTCCTTGATAGGATTTGCATTAGAAGATGTAATTTTACTAAACCTGTATCCTTCCCCTATTGGAGCCACCAAAAGGAGTATGGATTGGAATGTGAAGTGGTGGAAAGTCTAAGGTGTTGGGATATGGTCCATATGATGATGTTATTTTGGATTCCATTGTAAATGATGACATGAAGAGGTTGATTCTTTACCAAAAACTTGGTGTAAAAGAGGCATTTACACTCCTATGATGTGGTGATAGTGCTTAGATAAGTGGAATTTGGATCAATGTGATTCATATACTATGTAATTGATGTATATTATATTAGAAATTATTATTGTGCATATAATTCAAATTCATCAGGGGTGTGTGAGTCATGGTGATGACACTACTTATCACTGCACACACCTAAATTTTGCATGGTGCAACATTTCATAATATTCAATGATGATGAAATGACATCCATAAAAATAATTGCTCAAACTTGGTCTTTTCCTCATTTTACCATTTTTCATCTCTCTAGGACTCACCCAAGTGCAAAACTTTCAACCTTCCAAATCCAAGGCTTTCAAGGTGTATGATATAACTATCATGATAGTTATGAAACCTCCTCGATGGTTTTCAAATCACCTTTGTAGTTTTTTAAATGTCATAATCGCATAACCATAACATTCATATAGTGGTGGTTTCACCATTATTCCGTGAACTTTGAAATATATTTATGTGGCATAGGTTTTGATGCATTTTTCATGTTTGACCCTTCATCTTGCTTCCTATATTTCAACACTTGAATCCCACATGCTCCAATTCACTCAACATCATGTCTAAGGAAATTTTAGCTAATTTAAGTCAAATTTAACAAGATCCTATCCAGCACTCATTAACTCCCACATGAAATTTTTTCTCTTTTATTACAAATAAGTCCTTTTACCATGAAAGTAAGATCCAAAAATTACATTGGGTATTGATTATATAGGTTTTGAGAGAGATATAGCTTGACGTATCCAAATTAATTTATAAATATTCCAAAATCCCATAATAACCTTCTAGTCATGGTTAAAATTTGGAGGAAGAAACTCCCAAACTTGTATCACAACACTCTACTATTTATGAGAACTAGTCACAATATAACTACCTTTTCTCTTCACTTAGTTCTTGTGCTTACATTACCTCTTGTGTTCCTCTTGTTGAATAATCCCCAACTCTTCATTGAGAAAAAAATATGGAGACAAAAACATGAGGATCATCATAATTACAACTCTAATCAAGTTATTATTCTCTCATTGTCATCTACATTGGTTAGGTTGGGGGATTTAGTTTTATTTCTATTTATCACTAGATTAGAAAATTTTAATTAGTTTTAGTTTCATATTATGTAATAACACACAAAAATACCAAAAATAAAAAAATAAAAAAAATTATGTACTCTTTTCCATTGAAAATTTCTTAAACTTTCATAATATTACTTGTATATAGAAAATATGAGAGCATATTAGTTTTTCATGTTAGTTTTAGAGTTAAAAACAAAGATTATTTCATTTATGAAAAATACATCTTTTAATTTAACATTTAAACATCCATACATGCTTACGTACATGCAAAATAAATATAAATATATACACCAACTTGCATTGAAGTGTAGGAAAAAAAATTACATTAAATAAACCATTTATTTTTATTATAAAATTTTAATAAATCGAAGCACAATTGTAGTTAGATAATAAAAAAATATATATAAATATTAGGATTAGTTCCATCCAATTAAAAAAAACCAAAAAACTTACATTTAATTTTGATTTTAAAAATTTAGGCATTTAGTTACATGAATACAAATTTGAAAATGTAGGTTGGTTTTCATTCAATAATCTAAAATTTGTAGTATTCATTTATTTTTAACTACATTGATTGAAAAACAAAAATCAAAACATTTATTTCTGACAAGTATAATTATTATTTTTCACTTCTATAAAACCATAAAATCAAGAAAAATAAGCATTCATATAGTTTAGTTTAAATTCTAAATTCATTGGAATTCACATATTATATATTGGGGGTAAAAACAAGAGAATATGTTTTATTTATTCATTTTTAGTAGTAGTTATAGTGTATTTAAACATTTTCAAAACATCAGTTTATGAACAAAAAAAGTTTCGATCTAGCTGAACACTCAATCATTTAAAAAAAAATCAACAAACACAAAATTTTGAAAACAACACACAATGACCATGTAAATATTTTAACAATCCTAAACAATAATAAAAAACACACCTAAACCCTAAACAAATATTTTTTTTCACTTGGATGATGCTTCCTAAACAAACACATCTACACATAGTATGAACATTTCATATATTACCAACTCCCATCCCAAAAAAAATCCAAATTGATATATATTCTAATATTTGGATGAAAGTATTTCACTCCACACATTTACCGAACCTTATCATTAGTAAGGTAAATTCTCTAGATGAGAAAACTAGGTTTTCTAAAGCCCAATTAGGTAAACAAGTTCACCTCTTAGCTTGCTAAGATTGAAACCTCCAAATTTGAATTATTATTTCATTTTCAAGTGTAGCCTCATATAATTTAATTTGATCAATGGATGAGATTTTTTGGGAAATCACAACCTGATATATCCAATCAAATATCTAGAGTAATCCAACATCACTTTAACCCATTCATAAAAAGTAATATATGACAAGAGTTATGCTACATAATTCTTCTAGAAAATAGATATTTTAAGGATATAAGTACACCATAGTTAACTAACATAAATGATAAATTTGATGTAGCTAGTTTAATTTTGTATATACACAATCATTAATTACCTCTTATTTCTAAAAATCCTTTGCGAGTAACTCATCCAAATAAACAAACCCTTCTAGATCATCTTATTCAACTAGCTCAACCAACTTGATATAATCATCTAGATAAATATCTTGATTATCATATCATTCCTCTTTATCCATTTTAGACCTACCTTTGGTGGTTGAATTTACATGGTTAGAGTGTCTCTTATCATGTGTATAAATATAGTGAACTTGATGTGAAAGGCTTCTACTTTTATGTTTATCCTTTTTCTCTTCTTACATCCATCTTATATCTTCCATTTATTTTGTGGGTGTTTATACACTCCCCAAATATGTGTAGAGAGGAATTTTATGGTACTTTAATCCTTGAGACTTAAATAAATATTTATAAACCTTAAATTGAACCTTATTTTTTTAGTTGGACTAACACACCAATTCAAAACATTGAGCATAAATATCCATTTTATATCCATTCTCCCTCCATACCACAAACCAAGTCTCATGTGGTAAGTCAAGAGCTATGGTATCCTTAAAAAATTACAAGTAACTTTTATGATTTTAATTACATGACCCTAATTAGTGGATGGTATCCACACATTGTAACTAGATCCCAAGTCAGCTTACAATGTTTTGACACTAAAAGTATGACAAGATTTGATTAGTATGAGAGAATTTATATTTTATAAAAAGGGTTATATGGCATACAACTAACCCCTCCACCTTATAATACTAATATATATGTCTTCAAACCACCCAAAAAACCCATTATGACTTGTCTAAAGACATAAAACACAAATCAATTCATCATGGGATATCATCCTTTTCCCTCAGAACCCCCCATAAGGGAGGCCCCTAAGCCCACTACTAATGCTACTATGAATGATCTCATCTCCAACTTGGTGGGATGTATTCTAAAAATTAGAGAGTAACCATGCTTCCCTTTAAGCTAGTCCTTACAACTAATAATAAACCCCAAACTTAAATAATCAAAGTCATTCCTCTCTTGATCTTAGTCTAGTGGCATCTTATCAAGTGATGCATTATCAACCCACTTTTCTTCTAACTAGATTTAAAACTAACTAAAACCTAGGAGACCTTATTAATTTTGGTTTCCCCAATTATGTGATAAAAAACATGCCCTCACCCAATCAACCTTTTACTCACATTCCCATTGGTATTCCTTTCTCTTATGTTGTTCCAAATAATATGGCATCCAACACATCTTTGTCCATAGTCCTTCCTAACTATGTACCTACTAGTATGCTACCCATGCATGCTCCAGCTATGAAAATTCCAGTTGGTACACCTAATTCAAACTCTATATCACCATATTATTACATGATCTCTAAATATACATAGTGGGATAACTATTTATAGAATATTATACTCCATCCACTTAGGAAACAACTTTTTCCCCTCATGGTTTTATCCCCACTTACTATTTGACACCTCTTCCCTAAGATTATCCCAACACTCCTTTAATGGAAATAATCACTACAAGGAGTGTACATGTGGAAAAAACATGCTAATTTATGTACTTGATTTATCGAGGTCTAGCTGAGACAACCAATGTAATGGATATATAGATGGGTGAATCTACATATTGGATTGATTGATTTAAGGAGAAAGGTTTTATATGATAAGCCATAGGGGGTGGTTATGATAGTATCAAAAGATATTTGACATTCCATAGTGTTCATTTAGGGATTAAAGTTGAGAAGAGATGGAACTAAAAGGTCCCTCTGTGTCGATGATAATGAGATAACTGGGTTTCTAATCAATTATAGGGAAAACAAAGTGGGTGTGGTTATGTTGGATTATTCAAGGAATATAATTTGTCTTGTTGAGTTGGTTGTGCCTAGTAAATGTCATACATAAAGTGAATGAAAATGTGATGAGGCTAGTCTTAAGGATAAAATGAAAGGGGGAAGTGGATGACTAGGCTTGGATGACATCATAATGACAACCTTAGTTTTGGAGTAAAATGACTATGGGAAGATCATGGAATGGTTATTTCTCATCAAGATTGTCAAGGGAATTAAAAATGAAATGATAAATGGGGGTTTAATGAAATAATTATACTTTGAGTTATGTACTAATGTCACTTAGTGAATTTATTCCAAGAACATAAGATTTAACCCTAGGGAAAAGACAAGCTCTAATGAGATAAGGATGCTCTTGAAGTGTCATGAAAGAGAAAAGCAAAGTTTTTTATGTGTAATGAATCATATGATATTTTTTGGAATGATGTAAATGGTATTTTATCTATTTAAAAAACGTTTGTGGATTTTTCTCATCTTGACAAGGCTTTAATGTTTGAGTTTTGTTTCTAAAATGTTTGATAACAAAAAGTGAATTACTCTACTTGATGAAAATAAAATACTAAAAGAAATAAACTAAATAAATAAAATTAAATTAGGTAAGAATTCTTGTTTTTTATTTTCTATTTTTTGAATGCATGTAAATTTGAAAACTAAAATTTTAAAGGGGATATGCAAGTGTTGATTTTCTAGCTTTTCTTAGATGCAAGATACTTTATAATGCAAATTAAATGAACTAAGTTATATTTTTTTATTATTTTAATATGAAAATAAGGTGATATTTTAATATGAATTTTGTTTTTCTAATATTCAAATGGAAAATCAATTTTAAAACCCTAGCAAGCAAGACTATTAAGAGTTCATAAAATTTGTCTCCACATATGCAAGCTAGAAAATCATTTTGAAACTATTTAAGTGTTTGATTATGAAATGAAGTAATATATGAATGAAATAATTTAAATCTATAATTATTAATTTTTGAGTTTAGTGTTTCAAAATGATGTTCTTTCACTATGCAACAATAAAATTATAGATCTAGTATGTTAGGTTTTGATTGTCTAGATAACTGAGGTTACTTGTGTGTAAGTGTTGTTTGTGAATATTTTTATTATAAAATTGAAAATAAAATATTATATCATGGTTGTAACTATTTTTTTTAAGTTTTTTTACTTAAAATATGTACATAAATACATTCTTTAAAATAAACTAAAATGCAATTTGTAAAAGAAGATATTTAAACTATGTGTTACATGCAAGACAGGAAAGACATATTTATTTTCTTATCTTTTTTAATTTTGAAAAAAAGATAAATATAATTAATAAAATAAATATAAAATACTCTGATATAATAAAAAATAAACAAAGATAAAACATAAAACTCCTACTTGGATCAAGATGAGACTAGATGTAAGCAAAGAGATTATTTTTGTAGATTATCCTTAATAAGATAACTCCTCACATCAATACGATTATTAGAAATATATGATAAAGGATAGGAAAAATAATAATGGAATAAATAATAAGATAATATTTTAACATAATATCAAATAAGGAAGTGACTGATTAGATGTCTATTCCATTGATAATAAAGAACATCTTGTTGATCTAGTGGTTTTCCTTCTCCAAAACTATGTAGTCTAGCACAAAAATGACCAAAGATGGAACTTAAAAGAAAAGGAAAATATGTTGTATATGTGTTTAAGATTAAAAATATAATATTTTATAATTAAATTCAGATCTAAAATTCATCTAAAACTGGGATGCTTATAGGAGAAGCAAGGAGGTTGCAAGGGTGAGTTTAACCATTGGTTAATTGAAAGCTAAACTTGGGAGGAATGGGGAGTGATAAAAACAATAGTAGGAGTGAGATGGGTTTTCATGAAGGTGAAAAAAAATTGAATTAATTGAGAAACATAAATAATTCATACAACACATGTGGTAAATCTATTCCCCTTTTCTTTGTCATAAAGGAGTTGCAGCCCCTCTTTACTAGAATCTCCATTTGGGACCTTCTCTGCCTTTAAATTGAGA
The DNA here is from genome assembly GCA_037957365.1 of Torreya grandis. Lineage (NCBI taxonomy): Eukaryota > Viridiplantae > Streptophyta > Pinopsida > Cupressales > Taxaceae > Torreya > Torreya grandis. The sequence continues at coordinate 624,649 of JARHVA010000344.1, read as the reverse complement.
AAAGGGGTCTCATATTTGATGAGATTAGTCTCTCCAAAAAGGTTATAATAAATAAATCATGTGAGGTTTTGTTTAAATCATACATCCTTGATTTCCATTATTCATATATCTTATCATGTGTCCCACCTCCTTACTAAATCCATCCATTATTATAAAGAGATATAGATTGCCACTTGATATTAATACCTCAATTGATTATTTCCATGTCAATAAGTGCATAATCAATGAGGGTGATATATTTAACATCATGAATTTATGAGTGTTCAATGAATTAGGATTATCTGTAAGAAGTTACATGACTCTAACCATAGTTATGTTGGTTTCAATAATGACATAATTACACTAATGAATAACGTGAAGCTTTAGGTCAAGTTTGAACTCAAGATAGTCAGGATCAATTTTTATGTGTTATATTTAGATATATCATACAAACTAATCCTTGACTATCTCTATACTATTTTTATGTAGGTTATGTTGGTAACAATTCATGTGGTCTAGTTTGTGTATGAAGATGAGGTTCATACCTTTGAGGATGAGCTAGATCCCTAGGTGTTGATATATGATAAGACAAATCCCTATTATGAGCCTTTGGATATCACCTTTTGGGTCCTACTAGTTCTCATAAGGCACATGTTGATGAATCTTATTTTCTCATAGATGAACAATTTGATCCTATTTAATATTGATTGATTTTCACTCATCCTATGCCCATTTTGTGATCTTCATCACACTTTTCCTATTTTAGGAATCAAGGTGTATCTAAACTCTTATTATACCTCTTTTAGGACATCCCCACAATTGTTAAGCATTTTCCCTCATCATTAATTTACCATTGTAACATTAGAACTCTTAATGTCTATTTAATAGAGGCATATAGAGTTTCCTACTTGGATCTCAAGTGATATTTCATCCACATCATGACACACAATTTATTTTAGGAGAGGAAAGTTTACAAGAAGTTCATGATGGTGTGTCTCAAACACTACCACCCCCTCACTCATTTTAGAGATCTCACTCACTAATGATGGCCCAACCCTTGGTATTTACATAGTTTAGGTCAATAAAGTTGAGATTTAGGAGTTGGATCAAGAACTCAATATGTTCACAATTGTTTCAAGGAAGTAAATTCCATGGACATTAAAGGGTCCATTAATGTTAACCTCAAAACTTGTGTAGGGACAAAGATCATTAATATTAGTGACAATCTCTTTAGATAGGAACATGATGTCTTAGCCACATTCTTGTGACATTTTAAAGATCTATTAGCTTAATAATACTCAGATATATTGGGAATAGACCCTGAAATCATCCTCCATAACCTTATGATGGAGGATGGGGCTTGTCCCATCCACCCAAAAAAATAACCTATGGCTGTAAAATTCTCCCAATTAGTCAAGGCAAAAATTGAGAAACTCATCTGTGTTGGCTTTATCAAAATCATTGACTATCTTCTATGGGTTTCCAACATCATCCATATTATAAAAAATAATGACTCAATGTGTATTTACATTGATTTCTATGATCTCAAGTTGGATTTTCCAAATGATAACTTCACTCATTTGATCAACTAGATTGTCAATTCCATGACTATTTTTGAAATGATGGCTCTCATGGATGGATTATTGGGGCACATCAATTCATATTACACATAAGGATCAAAATAAGATGATGTTTTCTACCCCCTAGGGAAATTTATATTATACCATCATATCTTTCAATCTAAATAATGTGGGTGTAACATATCAACATTCCTTGACCCACATTTTTCATGATCTCATCCATAATATCATTAAGAGTTATATTTATGACCTCCTAAATAACTAATAGAAATGGGAGGAGCATGTATGATACCTCATAATCATATTTGAGCATATTAGAGAGGTTTACATAAGTCTTAACCCTAATAAGTTAATTTTTGGCATTTCCATGGGTAATCTTCTTAGCTTCCTTAGTTCACAATGAGGCGTTAAAGTGGATCCCAACAAGATCAAGGTGATCCTAGAGATGCCTCCATTGCCCATTTTTTTATAGTTAAATTCATTATTTAAAAGACTTAAATTTATCAAATTTTTTATTTGTTGATACTCCTCATGCATATATTGTGTAACAATACTTCATTCTTATGGGCCTCTAAGGTCTCGACGGTCTTTAAGGAATGAAAGTGCATGCTAAACAATTATCTTATCCTTATGGAACCCATTTAGGGTTGTGATTTCATATTATACACTTCTATCACTACTCTTTTCATCAGGGTCATGCCATGTTGAAATGATGACAATGGTAGAGAGAGTGGTTTGTTATATCTCTCGTATACTAGTTAGCATCAAGCTCAACTACACTACCATGGAAAGGCAATGCCTCACCATTTTTTTTGATACACATAAGCTATGAAATTACATGATGTGGTATATCACCAATGTAATCATCCAATCAGATCCACCTCACCATTTTATAGGCAAGACACACCTAAAAAGTAGGACCATGAGATGGATCATGATTTTCTAAGAGTTTGATTTCTGCATCATTAACTAGAAATCCACCAAAGTCTTAGTGATAGCCAAGAAAATAATTGAGTTCTTATTTCCTAATGTTATTAGTAAGTTGGTTGATGTTGAAATTCTTAATGAGATGGTCTACTTATTATAAAGGAGGTAAATATATAATTTTGAGTGGTACTGAGACATCATCCATTACTTAAAAGACCAATTTTATCATACTAACACTTTCTTGTAAGAATGTTACTAGATTTCCAAGAACACTATATACTGTCATTATTAGTAGGAAATTATTAAAGAGATGTCTCGATGGTTTTTTAGTGTAATGCCTTACCCTTGAGGATTATCCTCTTAAATTAGAGTAGTCTCATGGGAGTACCTATGGTGGCCACCTAAGAGGACATGCCATTGGCTAACATATGATTAGGATGGGTTATTATTGGACCACTATTGTTAAGGATGCCATCTAATATGCCAAAGGTTGAAATCTTTTGACATATGAATAAGGATGCTATCAATTCCCCTAATGGATTTTTTAATTCCATTTTGGCCCCTTGGTTATTCTTCATTTGGGATTTTGACCTCATCTAAGAGTTAAAACCCACTTAATTTGATGGTCATCATTGGTTTATCATTGTGACATACTACTTCAAAAAGTGGGTTGAGACCATGCTCCTTTATGGCATGAGTGGGAATACTATTGTTAAGTTTTTCCTAAACTTCTCATTTGTTAGTTTGGGGTTCCCACTATAATCATGGTTGATAATGGCTTGGGCTTCCAAAAGCCTTGAGATGTATGAGTTAGTCAAAAAATTTAGCTTTAATCTATGTGTATCCTCCACCTTTTACCCATAATGTAATGAGAAGGATGGGTCTTACAAAAAGACATTGAATAATATTCTCCTCTATATTATTACCAATTCTAGGTGAGACTAGCATCTCATGCTCTATCCTATCCTTTGGGCTTATCAGACCAATTTTTGGATGGCCACGAGGGTAACCCTATATGTTTTAGTCTATGGATTTGAGATTATTCTCCTTCTAGAGGTATTAATCCCATCTCTATGAGTTATGTTGTTTAGGTCACTTATGGATGAGGAGGAATGTGTAGGTCACTTTTTTGAACTAGATTAGTTGGATGAACAATGTATTGATACCCTTGAGCACAATTGTGCTTAGAAACATCACCAAGCCACTAGTTTGATAAATTATTGTGGCCAAATCTTTTCCAAGTTAGTGATACAATATTAATTTTTGATAAAGAGTAATGTAATAATGGAAAATTAGATCATAATTTGTTTTTCCCTTTTGTGATTACCACTTCCCTAGAGAATGATTCTTATCACCTCTCCAATCTCAAGGGTGAAGCCTTATAAAATCTAATTAATGGGTTTTGCCTTAAGACATTTCACATCTAAGAATATACATGGATATCTTAGGAATCATACCTATGGTGGTATGATGGATATTTCCTCTCCCATCTCAACACTAACCCCTATATCACATGTATATGTGTATGCATGTGAGTTATTTATTAGAATTTTATGTGTTAATCACATGTATCTAGTAGTATAATAGGCATAAAACATATATATCACTCACTAATCATATACATAGGTACCAAAAATGAAAAATAATATATGTATATATCCAAAATAGACATGTTTTCTAGGTATATAATATGCCTTTAGATGAGCCTAAGTTTTTAGGCCCCAAAAATGCTACACACGTGGCTAGATACATAAAAACCCAAGTCAACCTATGACTTGGTCCTCTATCTATCTTAGATCAAATTTGAATGGTCTTATTTCCCTTATAAGGGGTGATGTAAAACTATACCTCTAGCCTCCCTTTGATATGATCTAATCTAGGGTTATCACCCTCACTTGTAAATCTACCAGTGTTTGTGATCTTGTTGCATCATCTCCTCTCAAATATGTGATCTCAGTCACTTGTGAATCTATCCATGGTTGTCTCTTCCCTAGCTCTACCACTACCCATGCACCTATCATCTAATATCATGTGTGAGGATACATGCCAAGTGATATGTTTAAGAGGTGCTCTCATAATAGTTCTTTGGTAAACTCTAGTAATATATCCCACAATAACTATTCCACCTTGGGTCCCAACTAAATTAGATGTCCTCCTACACACATAGAGTGAAGTATGTCAGATAAATATCAAATCTTTGAAAATAAAGTATAAACTTGCTAAAATAAACTTTTTAATTTATACCTACTCCTAGTGGTGGCCCTACCTATAATGGTGGACCTACATGTGGTGGTGGCCTTGCCTATGGTAGGATCACCACTACTAGTGCCTTTGCCTTCCCTTAGGCCAGTACCAATGTCCACCATTCCATTTGTAAGTGTAAGCTTGGTTTGTTTGTGAAGGCCTTGGAGCACCTCATGACACTCATAGAACCTCATAGTTGAGTCAATCCATGTTACTACCCTTAGAGCTATATTGAGACACCTATCACCCTTGATAATCTTAATTACCCTCCTAGTCTACTCGACTCCCTCTTTGGGCTAATTCCTATAACTAAGGATGTATATATGGCCCCTATGGACCTTAGAGCTCATCATCTCCTAGGAGGATCTCTATGATTATATCCTTTACCTATACCATTGCATATACAAATATAGGATGTAAGATGTTTGCTCATCTACTCTGAGGTCATCGAGATGGCTAAGACCTCTCTCTATGAACTTCATTACCTAAAAGACATGTTGGTATGTTTGTATACTCAATTACACCTAGGCATGGCCTATGTTATAATGGTGGTAGCCTCTAATAGGCATAAGCCATGAGTAGTGTAGTTTATGTCAACCCCCATGCTTACTATTTGGATTTTATATAGCTATTTGTATAGTTTACATAGGATGTACTACCCCCAAGTATGGATCCATACCCTATCAACAGTCTAAATCATATTAGTCCAAATTAGTGGTAATGTGAATATATTATTTCCCATGTACACCTTACCTAGTAGGTACCCTACTATCATATCTCTTAATTAAGGGACCCTTACCTAACCTAAAGTGATCATCAACTCATGGTGACTGAATATTCCCACTACCCCCATTAGGTAGATCACCACTTCTTAGTGTTGTACTAGATGTCTAACTATCATCTACCTTGTAGGTGGTACCCCGTATAGCTAGTAGACATCATCTATACTAAGGATGACCTATAAATATAGCCTTATATGGAATATATGCCTCACAAGGTCCTATATTTTGATAAGTGAATTTAATAGCTCATGGTTGTGATGCACACAAACTATGTGTGTTAATATATATATCCTTATTGCTTGAAGTGTATCTTAGTCACCCTGTGATAATGTGTCCACCTATGTCACAAGCCATAAATAAACTCTCTTATGTCTCCCCTACCCCTCCTTGTTAACTTAATCTACCTTATGTATACATCCATGCACATGACCAAACAATTCATTAACTAAGCCAAGAGTTGAATAACTAAGTAAAAACATGCTTATTTTCTTGTCCCCCCTCTCCAGTCCATCTAACCATTATGAGTTCTCCCTAGCTTGTCCCAAGGCCATTTTATCTTCTTTAAGTTGGGTTGTAGTTTATCCTTATAAGTCTTAGCCTAAACTATGGCTTAGAAGTTTAATCCATTACCTATCTTTGGGGTAAGTTGCATGTTGCCTTTTCAAGCCATGACCTAGGCCGTTGTAAACTTCACAATCACTAAAGATTGCTATAATTCTTGGTCTAGGCTAACATTTACCAAGTTATCACCCCCATGATGTGCCCTTTCCCCCATAGATGTTATCACCTATTTTTTTACCAAAATCTATCCATAGATTTGTGTAAAAACCCTATGGGCCCTCCCTCTAGCTACCAAACTATATTTTTTACAAAATTTTGATCATAAGACCTACCTAAACCATCATGTTCACTCCTGATGTGCTCATGTGCATTTTTATTTTCTCCTTGTATCTTTCTAGGTGCTCTAAGATCTAGTTTCGGAAGTTACATGATGAAAATGAATTGGAAGGTGACCTTTTCATTCTATTTATTTGTTGACTTCCCCCCTTTTGGCCCTTTTTAGTGGCTCCATAATGGTAGGGAGGCTATCATTCATCTATTCATCATGAAAAATATACCTTAGGGGTTTTAACCCATTAAAAATGTAATGGAGGCCTCCATTTCATTATTGAATGCCATATTTTGACCACTTTCAAACCTTTCAAGTCTCCTTAACCATTTTTTCTTATACACTCCTCTTCAGATGTATCTTAGGATAAAAGTAGATTCTTGTACTTATTTTAGTTAGTAGTGTTATTACTTTATTGTAGATATACCTCTACTAAATCTTTCTTCTTATTATTCCTTGGTCTATGTAGGTGTTGTGGATTGTTAATTATGGTTTTTTGGGACTTGATCTAGTCTTCCTCGACTAGTCTTCATTTCTCACGAGCCTCCTACCACCCATCTTTTACTCTCACCATAATTGGAATTGGTCTCCTTTTCTTGATTTTGGATTTGTCACATTATTTTTCTCCCTTGTGTCAATTGATTACATTTATTTATGTTGAGATAATCCCCCTATGGCTATGTATTACATCCTTGAAAACTATCATGGTGCATTATTATGTGTTTATTCACACTAATGGCAATAGTTAAGGTAACCCAAGACCTAAAGCTACAGATTATAATATTGATGATCAATGGGACATGATCTAATGGTAGTTGATTTATTTCTTACCACTGAGATGAAAAATGTTGCCCAGTATCACATAATCATTAGAGCCTTGACTGATGCCCATGTGCTAGGTGTGTGATATGTGTAATTGTTTTCTAATTCACTCTTAGCCATGTCTTAACTCACTAGAGTCTAAAAAATCCTTATCATTGAGTTTATCCCCTCTATGAAGAACATTTTATTTTATCTCCTCTTTTGAGGACTTTTAGATCTCCCATATCCCTTGTTTGGCAAACACTAGAGTGGACACTTTGGTGAATGTCATCTTGGATTTCCTAGTTTGATGTCACTTTTTATCCCTTATTATAAATAAGTTGGAGCTGAAGATGGATTATATAGAGTTTAGATTTGTACCTATTAGATCATGCCAATGAATATTTATTTGATGTTATTTCCATTATGTAAGTACATGTATTGTTCTCTATTTTCCTTTTTTGTATTTTTCTTACTCTATGTTATGGCTTCTAGGTACTACACAACACTCCTTGTTCTTTTGAACATTGATTTCATATACTTCAAGGGCATTTGTAATTATGATTCCTCTCACTCTAACCCTCCATATGATTTCACATCTACTTATTTTGCTTACCATGTAGTCACTTAGAGACCATTTTTGATCACAAATAACCCTATGGAGAGAGTTTGGATTCCTCACATTACACCAATCATTTTTAGGCCTCTTATTTCATAGATAACCCTATTCAAAACCTATTTAGACAATGAAAGTATCTTGTTAGCCTAGGTTGTTAATTCTTAGTAGAACCAGGAACCTAGGCCACACATTTGCTTACTAGGCCACGACCTATGTTAAAACTCATCCAAAAGTGCATGTTTCCATTATTTCACATTACACAATAGCCAAAAATGAATCTTATAGGTTGGGATCAACCATTTGAAATCCTATTTTAGTTGTGAATCACCCCACATATATTATTCTTATTCATTCTAAATGATTCTTTATCTCTCTTGAACTTTCTTCTTGGAAATTCATAAATTCACTTACTGCTCAAACTGGATTGATTCATTTATTCCTTAGTTGTTCCTTCCCTTGTTGCATTGACTCTTATGCTTCATCAATTAGAAACATAGTTAATTTATGCACCTATATTAACCTTCACTTTATTACTTGTCCCTTCCTCACTTTTTCTCTTGTATTTGTAGAATTATATTAGATAGAGCTCTACATTATAACTTAATGTTCATCTAATCAAGATCAACATTGGACTCTCATTTGGTGGTTTTATTTCATGCTTGATTGAGCATGATCTGAGGTCAATTAATTTTAAAGTGACATCATTCATTTATTTAGTTGTATTATTATTTATAGGGTTAGAGATTACATGTTAAGGTTAGTTCTATTTTGATAAACATTTAGCATAGGTTGTGAAACACATTCACATTCCCTTTTGAAATCATATTTTATTTCCTAGGTTTGCATGCTTATGAATAATCATTTCTCTCTAAAATTGAATGATTTATTCATTAGTTTTACTTTCCTATCTAAATTTCATCATTTATATTCTTTGGTTTCTTGCATTTATATGATTATATTAGTTAGAGATACCTAATATTCTATGAGCTTGATCATGCTATCCCTAACTTGGTCCTATAATCCAGTCTTTGGCTTAGTGTAATCTAAAAAATTGAATAGATACTATTAAACCATAATGAATTCAAATAGCCATCACCCTAGTAGGTGTTTGCTTCTAACCCATATGCTAAAACCTAGTGGCTAGTTTGGATTCTTAGAGATATATATACATCCATGGGTTGTAGGACTATGATTAGGGATACCCTAATCAACCTATTTTAGATGGATACTATCTAGGATAAGGATTAAGTAATGGTAGACCTAGGAATGCCTAGTGGGATTGGTAGGCATAAAAGTGTTTTCCCATAGATTACCATGAATTTATTGTGCCATATAGTTTGAGATTATAGAAAAATAATTTGGAGGTGAGAGTCACAATGACAGATGATTAGGTGTAGGATTTGACCAATGCTTTGTCTAGTAGAGGTTATTAGGGTTAATTGAGCCAATAAATATGGGGAGATATAAACTCTCAGGGATAGACTAGTAGGAGGTGACATAGGGGCCATAGTCTATGACATTATTTAACATTAGGGCCCTCTTAGAGGAGGAAGATAAAGTCTTAGGACCATTTATTATACATGTATATGCATTTATATTTTTTTAATATTTTGAGACACATTTCCCTCTTGAAAGGTGATTTTATTAGAGACTCAACTGTGCAAGCTTAACATTATTAATATACACATATCGAGATATTTTGGTCTATTTTAGTGACAAGTGATGAAGTGTTATGTGTTAATTTTCCATGTATGCTCTTTTTAGTTTATGCACTTTAGATGACTAGGAATGTGATGATATATTTATATCTCTTATGTTTTTGTGATAATGCTATGGAAAAATTTTCATAAGTGAAAATGAGAAATAAAATGTATGAAAATGATGTGATACAATGGATATACATATAACTAAGATGCACTAACAAATATTTTTCATGTGATGATCAATTTATTTTATTTACACAATATAAAAATGTCAATTTGTAGCAAAGGAATGAAATAAGAAGGTGGGATTTACATGAGATGGAAAAAGGAAAACTATACATAAAAATTTGGCACAAAAAAGGAAGATGACCTGATTCTCATGAGCAAAATAGGAAAATGTACTTCTTACTTAAACTCATATAAAACTAACTTTATTGGCTTCACCTAGATGTAATTAGCCTTGATATAATTAATAAATAGCATACATTTTCCCTTTTTAGCATCGACATGAAAACAAGCCTTTTAAAGAATTATTATTAGACACTTTCGAATTTTACTTTGATTTGTATTTATTTTTTAATTTTATTTTTAACCCCATACACTTAGATTCTGTTGATTAATTTTGACCACCAAGGTCAAAATGTCAACCCCTATAGCTAAAAACTTTACTTTTTATGTCTCATAACCTTGGAGGTTGGCCATCGTATGCCTTGAAAAGACTTCACATGGTCTTTTTGAGGTCTTTTAACATGGTTTAAGGTTGTTTTGACAATATTATGGTAAATGTCATTTTGATCTTGTCTTGTCTAGTCACCCTTTTTTCATGCTCCAAGTTGTCTCCAATGATTATTGAGTCTTGTTGGGTCACCTATCACGTGTCCAAGTTTTTTCGTATCCTCCCTAGTCTATACAAGTGTAAAAAAAGGTGGTAACCAACTTTTCTAATGTTTCATATGATTTTGAATATGCTTTCTTAATTAATTGTAATGTTTAAAAAGAGAATGTTGTAATAAAGGAAAGGTTTTAATTATAAGGAAGAGGTTAACACCTCATATTACATCCGTATAGGCATATACAAAATTTAGGGGCACTTGGCATCTTCATCAATTTTTAAGTAGAATGGACAATTTTCATAGCATAAATAAAAGGTTTTTAGGTAGTTCATACAAGTTTATTAGAGTAATATCATATTTAGTCACATGAATGGATTAATTTATGCCTCCAAATACCAAATCCATGCTTTGGAGGGATTTTTAGAGACAAAGAGAACAAAATCCATTTATTTCCTCAATCAAACTCCTTGGAGGCTCAAAAAAGACAATCAGGTTTCTATTTAGTACAAATAAAGGAGATAAAATGAGGATATAATATTTTGGGTAGATAATGGGACCATATTATTATTCCATTTTTGTAATTATTTCTCATATTGGTTACCCATCCTTTATGAACAATCACTAATAGCATCAAGAGGTCACGGTGTCTCATCCATCCATACAAGGTTTTGGTTTACCTCAACATCTTCACCTCTGAGCTCATTAGAAAAAATAATTATATTAGAGAGTATATATGAGGTCTATGAATCCATCATACATGATTTTAAAAACTCACTTGGCACATGTGAACCATTAGTAGAAAAGAAATCTTTAGTTTGATCAATTTGTAGGCTAGTGGTATTATGTTTTTTGATGAATTTAAGGTTGAGATTATAGAAATCATTTTTTATGGTTATTAATAGCTCTTATAAATCATGTAAAACCCTACTCTCCTTTATATATTCTTTAAATTTTATCCAATAGTTAGGATGGTTTCTCAAATCAACTCATGATAGCATGCTTATAGTGTGATAAGGTGACAATCATAAATGTACACATGATTTTGCATGTCCAGATGCATGAGAGGGTTCAAGAATCCAAATGAAATATTGGGTAGACCCTCATAGGAATATTCCACTTTTATACATCATTATTCATCCCAATTTATATGAATTAACATTTAAAGGATTAGGAACCTCATATTGGAATAGATTGCAAGTTAGGGGAAAATGAATTCTTGAGTATTTGAGGTTCTCAATAGTTGAGAACATGATTATTGAAGAATTAACATTCCCTCCACACTATTAAAATGATATATTATCCAAGTTTAATATCATTTCAATAACCATTAACCCTTCTAGAGGGAAACACCATCACTAGATATCTCTAAAGGATACAAGTATGAATAATTAATCATCTACAAGCTTGTACCTATACATTAGGAGGATATACGTATATTAGCTACTGGAGGAGGGAGTTAATGTAAGGATTATATTTATAACCTACCTAATTTATCTTGAGATAATCCTCATGTGGATGATATTTTTCCAAATAAGAATCTAACCCAAGGAGTCCATTTGAAGAATTTGTAGTCTTGAGGCCAAGAGCACCTACTAGCTTGTTAGAAAATAGAGTTAGAGGGATGGGTTATGATATAGGGTGAGGTGATTATAAGTTATCATATCTTGTGGAGAGAAGATTCAAGATATATATTTACATGGGAGGCTTTGTGATAATCAAGTATAGCAAAAGAGAGCTCTATCCTAGACAACTATAGCCAAGGGACTCAAGTTGTGATTTATAGGCCTTTTTAGGAGGCTTAAAGAGAAGTGTAGGTGTTGGCTGAAAACCATGAAATATGTGAAACATATACACCCCATTATGAATGCTAAAATATCTTCATAATGTTTCATAGGGAGATTGAGGTGAAGAAAGGGACTTGGACAAGGAAATTGCCACTTATAACCATGAGAAAATAGAAGACGCTGAGTTATGGATAGTTTGGATAGGAGACTTAGAGGTCAATTAAGGGATGAGAATCCTAGTGAAATATGTTTCCATAACTATAGTAAACCTTAGGCTATAAATAAAAGTAGAATGTCTACAATCTTCCTATAGGTAAATTTGAAAACACATATAGGTAGGGTTATTAAGTAGGAGAGGAAAGTGTGAGGAACCATCCATGGAAGTGAAGTGTATGAGTGAAAACAAGGCCTCTTGAATTATTTTCTAAAATTTCTTAGTATCCATTGAATGATTGTTCTTATGCAACAAAGTGAAGATCCTTGATAGGCTAATTAGGCCTAGCAATCCTAAATAGGCATAAACATGCCTATACATGAAAATTGAAGACAAGTGATTTTTACAAATATTTTAAGGATTAGAGGCCTTAGGGGAATTATTAAAAATGTTTCAAGATAGGTTAATGGGTTATGAACTTAAAAATGTTAGAATATTTTCCAATAATTAGACCTATAGTGTCAAATTGGCCTAGAGATCCAAGAACCATAAACAGGAGCTAATGGGGTTGCATAAAATCTATGGAGGAGGAAGGGTAAAGAGGGGAATTGGAATAAGTCATGTGGGGTTAAATAGATCCCAAGGATACATTTATATCCAAAAATAAATAATTTCACACCTATTTAAGAAAGTATACCCTTCTTGAGCTCTCAAATTAGCCTAACAGTCAAAATTTATCTCCTTCTTATGCTTAGATCTGTACAAAGATGTTGTATGGGATTCTAAGCTCATCAAGGAAGGTGTGAGGTTTATACTTCAGAATCTTATAATTTTTCCCCTCGTCATACCCCTAAATCTATGAATCATGAATAAGAGCCCAACTACCTCATAAACATTATTTTGTGTTGTGTAGAAGCTTGATAAAATATAGTTCTATGTTTGTTACTTATAGGAGAAATTGCATGGGTCCTAGTGATTATTGGTGTGATTAGTAGGCTCCTCCTACTCAAGCTTTGTGGTTTTATATTGAAGGTTAGGGATCTATTATTTATGAACAATCCTTAATAATGTTAGCTACCTAAAAACCCTTGTTAAACCTTGGTAAGAACCTAATGGAGGAAAAATTGATACAAATGCATCCAATTGACTTGGTTTGGCTTGGAAAACACATTTTACACTCTAAGAAGATCCTATTTAGGCCATTGGTTTATACAAACAACTATATGGATGTACCAAGTACCTTGTTTTTATAAGGTTTCATGGTAATTTTAAGGTACAAATTTAGATGAATAGTTATAGATCATTTGGGAGGGTGATGTGAAACTTTTTTTACCTTATCAAGCCATAACATAGACTAAATTTCCCTTGAAAGTGATTTTTCAAGCTTGGATAAGAAAGGTAGTCTAGAGGTGTTAGTGAAAGATGACCTAGTCACTTAGATGAACAATATTTAAAGGTGTCCACTATATTAAAGGCATAAATCATGGTGTAAGATGATTTTTTAGTCTTGAAACATGCTCACTAACCCATTCTCAAGGTTATATACAAGTCTCATGGCCATCCATGTAACCAACACTAAGTGACTAGGCCTAGATGCCTAGTAGGCCTATTTGGTCAATAAAAGAAGATGTTTCTTGGTGTAGAAGAATGATAAGAGAGTAAATGGAGGGACATAAACATCCTTATAACTGAATCATGGAGGAAATCATGCACATTTCATTTCCATTATGGAGATCAAGGTGGTTTTTAAGCCTTATTAACATGTAAAAAGAGAGGTGGATTAGTTAAGGCTTAATTAAGGCCAAGATAGATCATATTATACCATTAAAACTACCAAAATAAGAGGTGGTTTAACAAATTGGCATGATCATACCTTGAATGAGGTCAACCAATACTTAATTTCTTCTATCCACCATACCTCTATGCCTTAGGGCTCATGGAATACCATTAACCAACCAAGGCAACACATGTGAGATATCATGGAGATGTCACTAGTGTTTATTCATGTTTATAACTGATGGTAGAGTGAATGAAGATCATCATGACCTATATCCATACTTATATTCCATATTCTCCTTCTCTCCCCTTCTTTTGTTCTATAAATTGAGGCTCAAAAGCCATTGTACACATCCCTCGATTGGGTATGAAGAAAATCTACCCAAATTATACCTTATAACCTTTAGATTAATATAAGGATTGGTTCAGATTCTCTATGTTATCCTAGTGTGATCTATAATTTTTGATTTACACAAGTGATTGAGTCTTATCTTCTTTTGTAGGTCCTTGTTCTCACCTAATTTTTAAGAGATTGTTCTAAACAATGCATATGGTGTGTGAAGGTGTTGGTGATTATTATTAGAGTAGAATTTTATTATAAATGTATTAAAATAGACATCTCATTCATCACCCTTAAGTTTCATCCATCTAGCATGGCCTTCATGTGCAGTACTTATGCTTATAAGTATCTTGTAGAGAGTGGTTTAGGCACTAGTCCTTGTATGGTTCATAAGTGTTGCTGAAAGGTCAAATAGAGTAGACATAACATGTTGGTGTATTACCTCCCATAGTTTAGGTTTGTTTTATATATATTTCTATCCTTTTTCATCCATAAGTTAATAAGTTTAAGAATTGATCTTAGATGATGTATTAGGGAAGCTAGCCCTAAAATTAGAGGTTCAACTCACTCAATACGCTACCCAAACCTAGATGTGATCCCATTATATCAGGTGGATGAGGTAGGTCTGAAACACCCCTACCTCAAGGGTGAAATCCATATTAATTATAGTTTTTGGTATGCCTGGTGGGATCAGATTCAATGAGGTTAGAGCACTCGCTCTCAACATTTAGTAATTTCAAGGAATTTTAGATCTCTAGTGGTAGATCAACACTTAAGTTTCATGCCAAAAGTCATCACAAGGTCTTCATCCAAGGGTAAGGAAACTAAAAGTGTTGATAGTTTCTCTTGTTCTTTATTTGCCTCATGATTTTTGGTGGTTGGGTATGGAGATAAGTGTTATGTTATATCTCCTATCAACCTTACAATAATCCTTATCAATCATATCATGATCTATACCAGCTTTATGTTCCTTATCATCAATAGTATGTTGACCCTTATCAACCTTATGTTGAACCTCCTCAACCTAGTTATTAGTCCTATAAACCACTTCCCACCCCAAGTCCACTTCCTTGTCAACCTACATATCTTCCTAATCAGTCTTGGTAAGATCATGATACTCCTAGTCAACATAGTCATGTTCTAAATCAGTCCATCTCAAGCCTTAATAAAACTCTCTTGGGTTATGAGAGGTAGAAGGTTTGGATTAATACACAAAGGGATTATGGTCAAGAGGTCCCTAGTCATCTGTTAATAATGTGAGATACTCATTGAAGAACATTAAGAGACAGTAGGCATATATTATAAGGGAGAATCATTTAAGACTCACTAGTGATATGCTAGACATAGGTGACCTAATTTAAAACATAGAATAGAAACTAATGGTTCATGAGGGACAACAAGTCCAACATAACCATCTTCATGTGCCCTTCCCTACTCTATATCAATCTTATTTTGATCAATTATCCTCCTCAAAAGACTAAATTAAGTGAGTTTCAAAGCTTCTCAATCCCCTCACAAGTTCCTCAAGCCTTTCCATCTTGGAAATCCATTCAAGAAAGCATACAAAAGAGGGAATAATTTCTTATTGAGAGGATTGAGGATCTTGATTTGAATCAAACTTGGAAGAGTCATCCTCTTACTAATTAGCCTAAAGAGATTTCTGATCAAATGAGACTTGATTTTGAAACACACCTAATTATGGAAATTAAACTTACAAATGAGAATGTGTCTTAGTCAATGGTAGTAACAAGGGAAATCAAATCTCAAGAGAATGTGGTAGATATATTACCCAATCCTTCATTCATCCCTCAAATTACAATACATGTTTCTAGTGTCAAAGTACCAACTTAGAACCAAGTAGTGAAGTCTTGGGAGAAATAAAAGGAAGAGATCCAAGATCAAGAGATTGAAGTCAAAGAAAGCCTTGAGCCTATTGAAATCCCATTTCTCTCCCCTCAAGGATCCAAATATTTTCCATCTTGGAGATCTATCTAATAAGGCATTCAAGATAAGAGGGATATTCTATTTGAGAAAGTTGAAAATTAAATTACATCTATTGAATAACCTCAAAAAGGCTATGAGAAAGATGAAGTGCTTATTGAGAAGGATGAGGTACTCATAGCCAAACTAAACTTTATTTCCCTCCAAGATATAATATAAGAGTCTTCCATATCCAAGACCTCAAGTGGAAAGAGTAACCCCTCTATTCCCAAGCTAATATATGAGCCACCTACCATACTTCATACTCCCTCTCCAAATCAATAAACTATTCATCACCCTCACACAATCTCCTCATTTAAAGGAGGACCTACTATATGGAGGGAAGATGAAGAACATATAAGAGAAGAAAATGACTTGTAAAGAGAGGGTAATGAAGGCATGGACACATGAAAACCTTGTTGGAACAATTACCTTAGTTGAAAGGTGCTTAGTCTTTGTGCCATTCAGATGGAAGAACCAAACTTACAAGGAAAGAAACTTGGTGAAGTGGCAAGTCATGTCAAGCAAGGTCTAATAGTAGTTGCAAGTTTTCTCCAAGAATTTCACCATGAAGACGTTCAAGTAATATCTAAAAAAAATTTACAATTGGATAGTCTTCAAAGTGCTTCTAGTGACCCAGACAAAGTAGGATCTCTAGATGAACTCCCTTTTTTCATATAAAATGATGACCAAAGTGAAGAATATCAATTTTTGAACATAGTCCTTATGAAGAAGACTCAAAGTAACCACTATTTGTTTGAGGAAGTCCATCTAGTTTTAGACTTAATGGAGCATGTTAAGCATAATGAGAGTGTTGAGATTATGGAAGAATATACCAATATAATTAAAGAGATACCACTTGGAGTGGTGGAAAAGGATGCTGGGATTGAAAAAATCACCCAAGAGAAGCATAGGTTCCAAGAATAACTCCTTGATCATTTAGACAAGAACCTTCAAACACAATAAAAGGAAGGGGACACTTTTCAACATGATTTTGTTATATTAACTAAATAGGATCCTAATTAATACCTTGAGCTTGAAAAGTATAGTCAAGAAGGTGTAAACTCCAATATTTTCCCCATATTTGCTGATAAGTCCATGACACCAGCCTCCATGGAATTAAAATAAGATCTAAGTGGGTTAGAAGTAGATGGAGGATAGTTTTAGGACTTGTTTAAAGTCCTAGAGATGGGTTATGTGATTTTTAAAGGAGATCATGATATGAATAAGTATAAGAAGGAAAACCTTATAAACATGCCATATTAAGAGACTACTACACTCACTAGTGATTTGTTTGATGTCTTGAGGAGTGGATACCAACTCCTTAACCAATTTTTAGACTGTAAAAATGATAACACTAACCAAATGAGGAAAGATTAAATCTTGGATGAAGAGGTTATGGTCTTTAGTAATTCAAAGACATATCTTGAGGGAACATATTTGTAGTTGTATCATCAAGTTTCCATTGAAAAATTCAAAGTCTTTGGTAGGTCTATAGCTCCTAGAGAAGAAAAGGACCTTAAGGATGTTTGATAAAAATATATTGAGTCACTTCAATAGGTTGAATCTCTTTGAAAAGACACACTTTATATTGAAGAGAATAAACAAGAAGATAATTTTTAAGACACACTCATCGTAGACCATGCTCAAGTTTAGGTTGAGTATGCAAGGCTCCTTGAAGATCTTGAGGAACTTGTAGTAGATGATAAAGAACATGAGGTAAGTTAAGATACCATAGATGTTATAGATGATAAACAATATGAGGTGGGTCCTAAAGTACAAGAGGATTATGTCTTCATAGGAGATTTTTTTTTTGGGTACCACCTCACTTGAGAACATGTCAAAAGGAATGGCATACAAGGAAGATGAAGACAATAAGGCCAAGGTCTAGGAGGTAGCTTACCTCATGCCACTATCCATCCCATGGATTAAAGGATCTAATAAACTTCCCATTTTATATAAGAGTAAGAAAACATGTATAGGTTAGTTGTTTGTATTAGGTTATCTTTATCTTGTTTATAATAAGTGTCTATAGCACAAGTGTGGTATGTTTACTTCTATCTTTGTGTGTGTTGTCCTTATTGTGTGAGTGGTGAGGTTTTTATAGTAGTTAAAATCTTATAAGTTGTTATGTATAATTAGTAGTCTAAGCAGATAAGTCATCTCTATTGGGTCATGACTGCCAAGAATGAGATAACTAGTTCTCTTGACCAATAGGCAGGTCAAACCTTGGAAGTCACTACTGATGTTGACTAATTTTGACCACTAAGGTCAAAATTTCAACCCATATAATTCTAAAATTTACTTTTCATGTCTCCTAAATTTGGAGGTTGGCCATATGATTCCTTTAAAAGTCTTCACATGGTTATTTTTAGGTCTTTTAACATGGTTTAAGGTTGTTTTAATAATATTAAGGTAAATATCATTTTGATCTTATCTTGTCTAGTCACCATTTTGTCATGTTTCAAGTTGTCTCAAAGGATTAGTGAGTATTTTTGGGTCACCTAGCATGTGTCCAATTTTTATCATATCTTGCCTAGTCCATACAAGTGCTAAAAAGGGTGGTAACCAACTTTTCTAACATTTCATATCTTTTTGAAGATGCTTTCTTAATTAATTATAACATTCAAAAAGATAATGTTGTAATAAATGATAGGTTTATAGTATAAATAATAGGTTTACACCTCATATTACATCTATACAGGCATATACAAACTTTAGGGGCACTTGTCATATCATCTCCATTAGTTTTCAAGTAGAATGAGCAATTTTCATAGCATAAAGAGAAGGTTTTCAAGTAATTCATACAAGTTTGTTAGAGAAATATCATGTTTAGGAAAGTACATGGATTAATTTATGATTCCTAATTCCAAATACATTTTTTGGAGGAATTTTAAGATCAAAATAGAGAAAAAACCCATTTCTTTCCTCCATCGAGCTCTTTGGAGGCTCAAGAAAGCCAAACAAGTTTCTGTTTGGTATGAACATAGGAGAGAGAATGAGGATCTAATATTTTTGGAAGATGAGGGGACCCAATTATTATTACATATTGTTTAATTATTTCTCATATTGGCTCCCCCTCATTTATGAACAATCTCTAAGATCATCAAGAGGTGATAGTGTCTCATCCATCTAGACATGATTCATGTTTATCTCAATATATTCACCTATGAGATCATTGTAAATAAGAATGATATTGGAGAGGATATATGAGGTATTTTAATAAATCATACATGATTTTAAAAACTCACTTGGCATGTGTGAGCCATCAGGAGATAATAAATCTTTAGTTTGGTCAATCTATAGGCTAGTGGTAGTGGGGTTTTTGATGAATTCAAGTTCATATTACCAAAATAATTTTTGTCATGGTTATTAATATATCCTATAAATAATTGAAATCCCAATATCCTTTATATATTATTACACTAGCATCTAACATTTAGTATGGTTTCTCAAATCAACTCATGATGGCGTGTTCATAGCATGAGAATGTGATGAGCATAAATTTACACACAATTTTTCATATCCAAATTCATGGGAGGGTTAAAGAATAAAAATTATAGATTATTTATACACTAATAGGACTATTCCAATATTATACATAATTATTTATACCACTTTATATGAATGAACATTTAAAGGATCAGGAACCTCATATTGGAATAGGTTGTAGGTTAGGGGAAATAAAATTCTTAAGGTTTTGATGTTATCAATAGTTAAAAACGTGATTAGTGAATAATTAACACTACCTAAAAAATATTCCAATGATATATTATATAATTTAATACCCCTTCACTAAATTCTAACCTTTATAGAGGGAAACACCATCACTAGACCTCTCTAAATGATACAAGTTTAAAGAATTGATCATCTACAAGCCTGCACCTATACATTAGAAGGATGGAGGTATCTTAGATAATATATGAGGGAGTTATGATAATGATAATATTTTAAACCTACCACATTTATCTCAAGATAATCCTCATGTGGATGAAAGTTTACCAAACAAGAAGCCAACCCAAGGAGTTCATTTGAAGAATTTATAGTCTTGAGGCCAAGAGCACCTATAGGCTTGTTAGAAAATAGAGTTGGAGGAATGGGTTATGATATGGGGTGAGGTTATTATAAGCTATCAGATCTTATGGAGAGATTATTCAAGATATATATGTCCATGAGAGGCTTTGTGATAGTCAAGTACAAAAAAAAGTGCTTAATCCTCGACACCTATAACCAAGGGACTCAAGTAGTAATTTGTAGGCATGTTTAGGAGGGTTGAAGAGAAGTGAAATTTTTGGTTAAAAATAATAAACTATATGAAACATATACAACCCATTATAAATGATAAAATATCTTCACAGTGTTTCATAGGGAGATTGAGGTGAAGAAAGGCCCTTAGACTGGGAAATTGCCACCTATAGCCATGAGAAAATAAATGAATATGAGTTGTGGATAGTTTGTATAGGAGACTCAGAGGTCAATAAATGGATTATAATCCTAGTGAAATATTTTTCCATCAATCTATGAAACCTTAGGTGAAAACAATAGTAAGTATCTACACTCTTCCTATAGGTAGATTTGAGAACACCTACATGCATGGTCATTAAGTAGGAGAGGAAAGTGTGAGGAACCATGAATGGAAGTGAAGTTTAAGATTTAAAATAAGGTATATTGAATTATTTTATAGAATTTATTAGTATCCATCAAACAATCTGGTCCTCTATAACAAATTGAAGAGCCTTGACAGGCTATTTAGGCCTAGTAAACATAAATAGGCATAAATGGGCATGTACATGAAAATTGAAGACACGTGATTTTTGGAAAATTTTTGAGGATTTGAGGCCTCAAGGGAATTAAAAAAATGTTTCAAGATATGTCAATGGGGTCTAAAATCATTAAGGTTAGAATATTTCTAACAATTAGACCTTGAGGGTCAAACTAGCCTATAGACCCAAGAACCTTAAATAGGATTTAATGGGGTTATAGAAGATATATGGAGTAATAAGGGTAAAGAGGTGAATTTTAATAGGTCATGTGTGGTGGAACATATCCCAAGGATCCATTTATATATGAAACCAAATAATTTCACACCTTGTTAACCAAGTATACCCTTCTCAATCTCTCAAATTGGCCTAACAGTCAAAATTGTTCTCCTTTTTATGCTCAAATATGTATGGAAATGTTGCATGGGACTCTAATATCATTAGGAAAGGTGGAGGGGGTTGTATAATTCATAATCCTATCATTTTTCCCCTCATCAACCCCCCCAAATATATAAATCATTACTAAGAGCCCAACCACCTTGGAACCACTATTTTGTGCTATGTAAGAGCTCAAGAAAGTATATATATATATATATATATATATATATATATATATATATATATATATATATATATATATATATATATATATATATATATATATATATATATATATATATATATATATGATTGGTAATTGTAGGAGTATTTAATGGGTCTAGGTACTTTTAGGAGTAGCTACATGGGTCTAGGTCTAGGAGGGTTAGGGATCTATTCTTTATGAACAATCCCTAATAATTTTAATTACTTAAAACCATTACTAAACCTTAGTAGGAAATTGATGGAGGAAAAATTGAGAAAAATTCATCTAAATTCCTTGGTTTGGCTTGGAAAACACATAAAAAAACATTATAAACTCTAAAAAGGTCCTACTTAGGCCATTGGTTTGTATAGATACCTATATGGATACACAAAGTACCTTATCTTTGTAAGGTTTCATGGTAATTTCAAGGTACAAATCTAGATGGATATTTGAAAATAATTTGGGAGGGTGATGTGAAATTTATTTTAACTTATTATGCCATAAGATAAAATAAATTTCCATTTGAATTAATTTTTTAAACTTGGACAAGAGAGGCAATCTAGACGTACTAGTGAAAGATGACCTAGTCACATAGATGAGAAAGAATTACATGTGTGCACTATTTAAAAGGCATAAATAATTGTGTAAGATTATTTTTTAGTCTTAAAAAATTATTAATAACACATTATCAAGGTTCTATTCAAGTCTCATGGCCATCCAAGCAACTAACACCAAGTGAATCGGCCTAGTTGCCTAGTAGGCCTATTTGGTCAATAAAAGAAGATGTTTATTGACATAAAAGGATGATAAGAGAGTAAATATAGGTCCATAAACATCCTTTTAATTGATTCATGGAGGAAAAAATGCACATTTAATGTCAATTATGGAGAAGAGGGTAGTATTAAGCCTTATTGACATGCAAAAAGAGAGGTGGGCTAGTTGAGGCTTAATTAAGGCTAAGATAGACCATATTATACCATTACGACTACCAAAGGAAGAGGTGGTTAAGAAATTTGTAATTATCATACCTTGAATAAGTTCAACCAAGACTTAATCATCTTCTATCCACCACACCTCTATGCCCTAGGGCTCATTGAAGACCATTAACCAACCAAGTCAATGCATGTGAGAGATCATGGAGCTATCACTAGTCCTTATTCATGTTTGTAACTGATGGTTGAGTGAATGAGGATCATCATGAAATATAATACATAATTATATTCCACATTATCATTCTCTCCCCTTCTCTTTTTCTATAAATTGAGGCTCAAAAGACATTGTAGGCATCCCTCGACTGGGTATGAAGAAACTCTACTCAAATTATACTTTA
The DNA here is from genome assembly GCA_037957365.1 of Torreya grandis. NCBI lineage: Eukaryota > Viridiplantae > Streptophyta > Pinopsida > Cupressales > Taxaceae > Torreya > Torreya grandis. Next base: position 601,585 of record JARHVA010000344.1, on the reverse strand, counting down.
TAACCTTTAGATTAATATAAGGACTAGTTTAGATTCTCTATTATATTCTAATGTGTTTTTTAATTATTTATTTTCACAAGTGATTGAGTCTTATCTTCCTTTACATGTCCTTTTTGTCACCTAGTTTCTAGGAGATTGTTCTAAATAAGTCATATGGTGTGTGAAAGTGTTGGTGATTATGCTTGGAGTAAAATATGATTGGTAGTGTCTTGAAATATACCTCCAATGCATCACCCTCAAGTTTTATCCATATAAAATAACATCCATGTGAATTAATGATGCTTAGGAGTCTCTTAAAGAGATTGGTTTAATCACTAGTCTTGGTCTAGTTCATAAGTGTTATTGAAAGGTCAAATAGAGTGGACACAACATGTTGGCAAATCAACTCCAATAGCTTAGGTTTTTTTTATGTATCTTTATATCCCTTTTCATCCAAAATTTATTAGATTTAGTAATTTATCCTAGATGATGCATCAAGGGAACAAACACCAAAACTAGAGGTTCATCTCACTCAATAGGCTACCCACACCTAGAGGTGATCCCATTATATGAGCTAGATGAGGCAAGTTTAAAATACCTCTGCCTCAAGGGTGAAATCTAGACCAATAAAAATTTCATGTGACTAATAAGAAGAATTTTATAATCACCAAATATTATATGTAGGTGAGTAAGGGTATATCTCCCCAATGCTAATCCCACATAACTAGTGAGATGTAAGGGCTCACCATTGAATATTAGAGAAGTGTGAGAGATGAAAATTTTCATTATGATTTTCATAGGAGTGTCTGTCTTTCTATTTTTCACATATTTTTATAAGTCCCTCACCCCCATGAAACTAGTAAGATGAAAGGGATCATCACCAAATACCAATATTTGTGGGAAAGGTCACCGTTTTTTTAGTATGATAATGATTTCTACTTAGAGGGGACCATAGGAGGAGACTCTGCCATGGACAAGCTTCTAGAATAGGCTATAGTCTAGAATTTTCTAAGTTTTATAGGGCATGTAGGGAAAGAGAGTTATATTCTACTCATAAGAACTAAGACAAGAACCAATGTAATGCTAATTTTTAGAATGTTTTTTGTAGGATAATAGGGTAGTATGAAAAATGAAATGAGATAGTAAGTTGTATTTTAAAAGTTTTTTTTATGAAAATTGACAACTAAATAATCACCAATATGACATTTGATATGTAGATAAAACATGTATATAATGGAAAATCCAATGAAATGAGGGAAATGTGAAAAATAAATGACTAAATATAGAAGTGTTAAAGGTGAAAAGAGTTCAAAATTTCATGAAAATACTTTCCCTCCAAAGTGTGTAATCGATAGGATCCATTCTTAAAATCATTAGTCACTAAATAAGGACCTAACCAATTTAGCATAAACTTCATACCTTCTCATTTATTTTTATCTATTTGAATATTGAGCCTTAGTATAAGGTATAATAATTGTTAAAGACATTAAGGTCTCTAAATAATCTAATTTTTCATTTATATGGGGTTGCCTTTTTGGGAATAAAAACACTTCCCCTTTATTTCCATAATGTTGGATAGAGTTGCAAGTGCCAATATATTTTATTAAATTTAACAATTTCAATAATGATTGAAATTATAGTTATATTCATGGCCTAAACTTGGCTATTAGCGTATAGATAGTATATAGAGGTTATGTAGTGAAATATAGATAATTTATTATGCACTTCATGGACCTCAGTGTTATTAAAAGGATATCCATTATCTATGACATAGATCTATGGGATTCTGAACTGACAAATGATTTGGTTCAAAATAAATTTAGTGATGATTGATCATGTTAGAGGCATGGATTCTACACACTTAGTGAAATAACAAATGAATATGATTATGAAATTGTGACCATTTGAGGAGGTGGGAGAAATATTACATATAAAATCTAGAACCTAAGTGGAAAAGGGTCATGGAGTGATAATGGGTTGAAATTTCTTATCAGGGATGTGAATATCATGGAAGTAATGTTTAAATTTCTTGCAATTTCTTACATATTCAACAAAATTATGTTCAAGAATGGGGAAAAAATATCCCATCCTATATATCTTGAAGGTAGTTTCATGGCCATCTAAGTTCACACAATAAATATTTCTATGGTAATGAAAGAATATATTTTCTAACTCTTGTTGGTTGGCACACCTTAGTAACATGCCATCAAAGGATTTGTGATAGAGAACCTTGTCTAGAGTAATATAATTTGATGAAAATATGGGAAGGAATATCCTCTATTATGAATTGGAACCCTTGGGATAAGTATAATCAATTACATAGTCGATGATGTCACTATACCAAGGAGAGGAAATAGTTGTAGGTTTCTCTATGTAACATATTAACTTGTCAAAAAAATTGGTATCAACAAGGTCTTTAAATTCTAGGGGTAATCTTCCAATAAATCAATGATGATTTATCCCTTAATGGAGTTTTGATTAACATATATGAGTTTTAATTTGATCAAAATTGATGAAATTCCAAACCTTTCAAGAAATGACTAGTTGGCTTAATAATTTTCTAAGGCCTAGTACATTATTATAACCCCCATCTCTTGGTTAAGCATGTAATGTCACAATTATTTTGTTGTGAATATAATGGCCAGACACTCTTTTTTTCTTGAGTATAACATGTCTCATAGTTGACAAGAGTACACTTAATGAAATAAATTATATGTTCCTTTCTATCATTATCCTCCTAGGTTAACATGTAGGTAAGATACACCTCAATTTACCTAATTTAAAGTATGAGGGGGTTGTCAGTCTTGGGTACCATGAGCATTGGAGTAAAAATAATAAAATGTTTTATCACTTCAAATTCATCCTATAAATAACTCATCCAAGTCAATCCACTCACATTCTTAATAATTTTATTGATGGGATGAATTACATAAGTAAGGTTAGGTATGAATCATCGAATGGCCCTCAAATTATGCAGGAATGACCTAATTATGGACTCATTAGTAGGGGTGCATGTCTAATATTATGTGAATTTAGTTGGGTTAATATTAATTATATGTTGAGGGATGATATAACTAAGGTGTTTTCCACCTATGACTTTAAGCACACATTTTTTTATATTGAGGGTGACACCATATTTGATCAAATTTTTGAGAATGGTGTGTAGTACATTTAAATGGTCAATCCTTCACCTTGATTTTCCTAGAAGATCATCCACATAAAACTCCACTATATTATTGGATAAGATCATGAAAAACATGGGTCATAGCCATTTGATATGTTTCCCTAGTATTTTTTAGGATGAAAGGCATGAATACATAGAAAAATATCCCCCATGGTGTAGTGAAGGAGGTTTTCATTTTGTCCTTATCAAAGATGTAGATTCAGTTATATCCAAAGAATCCTTCCATAAGGGACAAAAACTCATAATGTATTATAGTGTCAACTATGAAATCAATGGAAGGAAGAGGGAAATCATATTTTGGACATAATTTATTAATATAATGAAAATAAATGGATATATTTATCTTTTAATTATTCTTAAGAATAAGAATGATGTTGGACATCCATATAGATTAGTCCACAGGTTTTATGAACCCTATTTTGAGATGTTTAACCTCTTCCTTAACTATTAATGTGAATTTGGGATTGATTGGCATGAGATTTTATTTCATTGGTTTTGCTTTAGGCATCATAACAAAAGTGTAAATGACTAATTTAGGTTTAATACCTACCATATCCATGTAGGAAAAGTAAAAATCTTAGGAAAGCTTGACAAATAACTTTTTATGATCTTCCACCTCTTGTGGCTAGAGTGAAGATCTAAGTTTGAGGATTCTAAGGATTTATACATCCCCTATATTTATATCAATGGTATCCTATATGAGTGAGGAATTCCTTTATTTAAATAATTTGAGAGTAGGAAGAAGACCAAAATATTCACCTTTTGTATTGATTACATCAAGTCATCATTTATGATATAGATAATCTTCAACCTTGCAATAAGAATTTTGATATTCATCTATGAGGGTGGATATATGATAATAAGTGAGATAAAAACCTATATTTTGATGTAAATATGGGAGGTCATTGTAATCACATAGGAATTATAGAATGGCTTCATCATTCTTAGCTAGGTTAAGGACCAATGGGCTAGTATAATTCCCAGTGTAAAGGAAAGTTTGGTCAGTTGATAATTTTTACACAAAGGGATTTGTCCTGATGGAAACTATAAAATTTGATTCATGTATCATAACATGAATATCAAATCAAGAAGAGGAAGTAACTATAGAGTTATCAAGATGATTATTTTACCTAGGGATGACTTCTATGAAGATGAAGTCAAAATATTTGGTAAATTTGCACAAAAGTTGAATATGTTCAAATTTAGTTTGGTAAAACTTTGAGACTTGATTGGTGAGCATCTATGAGTTACCTTGGATCTTTATGTTTTGGACTCCTAACCATTTGGAAATGATCATTCATAGGAATAAGGCTTCATATTCAACCCATTATTTATACACTCAAAGTCTAATTTAAAACTAAAGGGCATGATTCATCATTTTATGGAGGTTAGGATGACTCATTCCCCTATGCCAAGATGGATTGACCCCATAATAATGAAGGTCAAATTAATCATGTGCATAAGGAGAATCATCATCATTGTTAGGGGGAATCCCTTGATCTTCTAAAATCTCAACCATGTCAATATACAATATGATAGTTAAACCAAATTAGGTTTCTTGGTCTTAAGATTCAAAGAGATTTTATGTTCCTACTACTCATGATCAAAAGGAAGTGTAAATGGTGATCTTTTTCTAAAATGTTGATGATTTCAGCCATAGACATGGTTGAGATGATTGGTATCATTGAAAGATCATTACCACTTACTTTTTATGTTGTTACAACTTCATTTTATTTAGGATTTTTTTTAAAATAAATTTTAGAAGATCTTCCCCTTTCTTTAAAACAACCAAATTGGGATTTTTGGGTTATTTTTAACTTCAACCAAATGTGGGGAGTTTCACCACATCATTAGTGGGTAAATGATAATCAATGTGTAATCCTAATTTATTTTTCATGGTTTTTTAAATAACATAAAAAGGTTTTGGGTCCCCTTGGGCAATGAAAACCTTTCTAAGATGTAGGAACCTTATCTATTGGAAAAGGGTGGAATGGATTGCATTCATCCTATAAATCCAAGGTCTACCCAAGATCATGTTGTAATTGGTGTCTTTATAAATTTAATATAATTATGTTAACATGGTCTTGGGACCTAGGGTAAATGGAAACATGATGGTTTTTATTAAAATGGACTTGATATTATCATATCCTCTAAGTGTGTTATCGGTAGTTGAACATTTGGTTTATTTGTAACCAAGTTTTTATAGGAATGAAAAGAGGATAATGTTCATAGTTACTCCATCATCAACCATTGATCATTTTAAATAGTTTTTATAAATACAAAATTTATTAACAAGGATGTGTCCCCTATCCATTTTAGAGTTAGGAGGGAGACTTTATAGGTTAAAGAAATAGTCAACATCCATTAAACTCTACCATAGATTAAAAATGTCAAGATCAATATGGTTAATTTGGGATTGACATGCATGATTCACATTAGCTGCTTGTCCCAACTATAGGGCATCAAGGAATTTTGAATGGTGGAAAGGATAATTTTTGAGAAAATCAAGATGAGGGAGAATGTATTCGTAAGGTTTACAACTAAGTCATAGTTTCCCACAAGTTTTGGGATGGCATCGTCATCCAAGATGTTGGAAGGGTGAGGAGTTGTGGGTTGATATTAAAATATGAGAGTAATGATATTATATTATTATTTATTGTATAACTCCACCAACCCTATCATTTTATCTTTCCCTTAAAACCCTTATTGGAGAGCTACATCAAGGTTGGTTGTATTAGAAGTAGAAGCCTTGATGCCATTAGTGTATTTTAGCATAGGTTGGTTGTGTTAAATTGGTGTATTTATTCTAAGAAACTCACGTTTGATGGTTTGGGAAAGGGTTTTGATAGATTTGGAGGTTTTGGTTTTGAGGGGTTACAAGACTATTGAATTCAACCTAAGGGGTTGTATATTTATTCCCTAGGAACATGCCAACAAATATTTTCATCTATTCTTCAAGGAGTATTTGAATTAAATTTTTGTAATCTTGGTAGGCATGAGTGTCATGTCTAACCACTCAATGGAAAAGGTAATAGACATTGGGATCATATGCCCTAGGCCTCTATTTTTTTCATGTTGACCAAATCCCTATTTATTATTCCTTTGGTAAAAGGGTTGGTTTTGGAACTATAGGAAATAGTCAACATTATAGAATCAAGTTTGGTTTTGGTTTTGGAATTTCATTTTGTGTGGTGGTGGAGATTTAAATAAATTTCATGAACCATAGGGGGAGGATTTTGGTTCTTCATACCTGCATTATTATTTGTGTTATTATAGTTTATGGATTATGGTTGATTGTTATTAATAGGGTTTGGCTTATTCATTTGGTCAATTACATTATCAATGGTTGTGTTTGAATTTATATTGAGAACCTTGGGGAATTGGTTGTTGTTATAATTATTTTGGTTTGCATTTTAAAAACACCCATTGTTTTTTTAGGGGTGATTATATTCCCATTGGCTTTATAGGTTTAGAGGCTAGTATTAATGTCCACTTAGTTAATTCATAAATCACTCTCAAGTGTTTATTTAAAGGATTGATAAGGGAACTTGTAGACATCTTCCCTCATTTCCTTATAAGGGAGTGAAGAAAGATATCACATTTTTCTCTTTGTTCCATAATTGATAGTCTGGAAAATGATTATAGAACTTATTGCTATCTTGTGATTAAATGAGGGAAAAATTCATTATTTTCTTATTTAATGTGGAAGAATTTTCAAATTATAGTTTTTAGTAAAATTTTCATGTCAAATTCTATAATGAATTATGTCATAAGTTATCTAAATTAATGGATAGAGGCATCCAATAGGTGGTAGTGCCAATAAATGGAAATTCCTTCTAACATTTTATAAAATATGTTCACAACAACCCCATCCCAAGGCAAGATTTCCCTAACAAATGTAGCATATTCTTTAACATGTGTATTGGGATCTTTTTCTCCTTTAAGTTTAGGAAGGTTAGGTAGGTGAGAAGGTAGCATAACTACTCATATACTATGATTGATGGGTCCCTTAGATATCTAGCATAAGTCCCCATAGAGTTAAAGTTTGTCAAAATCACAATAGGATAAGGTTAAAGGAATTCATTTGGATAAGGGTTATTCACATAATCTCTAGATAGAAAAGAGTGTGCTTGATAAGGTAGTGTATAATAGGCTAGAAAATAATTATTTAGATAGGTGGACTTGGAGAACATGTCTTAGTAGGGAGGAACTGAGTTAGATGGATAAACATTAGGTGGTTTTAGAGAAGTTTATGTGGGTGTAATGTAACTCAAAAGAATGTAGGGTGGATAATTATTGGACACCATGTTATTAGGAGGAGTGTACATGAACACACTTCAAATTGGGACATGGTTTGGAGGTTGGTAGGGTGGAGGGATGATGGAATTTTTTTTTTGGGACTCCATGAGTAAGAATATCACTTGAGTTTTAGTTATAAACATAGTTAGGAGGAAGTGTGTAGGCTTCTTGTGTGATGGAAGTGTGGATGGTTATTTTTGTGGTGGTTGGTAAACCATTTTTGTGATGGGTATCGAGGAGGAATGGACCTAGTTATGAGGGTTGGTGTTCATTCCCTTATTTATAGATATGTGGTTTCTTTATAAATCATGAATGTGACCCACCAAGGTAGAGATGAGTTCATTATGGGTAAAATTGATATTGGGTCTAGGGACCTCCTTTGTGGGAGGAGACGTAGGGAGAGGTTGGTAATTATAGAGGTTTATTTGTGGTATAAGCTTCAAGGGGAACTGATGAATTTTTTTATAGTGGGTGGGAGGTATTAATTTATTTTTATAGGGGGTGATTTTTTTGAATTATATATATTTAATCCTATAGATAATATATTCTTTCAATATATTGATCATATCTACTAGAGCTTTACACATCTAGGTTTTGAAAACTAAGGTTTTGGTTGTAATATGAGGAGTGGCTCCACTTTTAATATTAAATTTCATGTTGTTAGAATCAATATGGTTATTGGTGGTCTATAATATTTCCCACACTTTATGGATTGGTATCCAAGACCTAGTTTATGAGTTAGGGTTTAGATAGTCATGAAACCAATATTATATGTTCTTTTGGAAGTGTTGTTCCAACTAAGGAATATTTACCAAGGACTTTTTGAATTATCCTATAGCATTATAGGCCAATATATCCTCATGTATCCCATACAAACATATTTTGGGTGGGGGGGGAGGTTTATTAATATCCATAAAATAAATGAAATGAGGGAGAAAGATGGAGAATGGAGATAAAGAAGAGAAGGAAAATGGACATACAAAAGGATAAGCCTTTCACATCAGGTTAACAAATTTATATACATAAAAATAAAAACACTAACTTATGCACTTAACTTCTTAAGGTTTGGCCAAGATAATTGACATAATAGATAGATGGATGGGTGAATCTATGGACTAGGATGTTTTATTTGAGGAATGGGATTTTGTATGATAGGTAGTAGGGGATGATTGTGATGGTACTAAAAGAGCTATGTTGTGTAATAGTTTTTATTGAGGGTGTGAGTTTAGAAGAGATATAATTCCAAGGTCCCTTTATATTGGTGATAATGAGATATCAAAGTTATTAATTAGTGCTAGAAACAATAAAGTGGGTGTAGTGAGGTTGGATGAATCAAGGATTTGATCAGTCTTTTTAGGTTGGCTATGCCTAGTCAATGCCATATGAAAATTGAATTAAAATGTTTTAAGGCTAGTCCCAAGGATAAGAAGAAATGGGGAGGTGGATGACTAGGCTTGGATAACACTGTATTGGTGACCTCAGTTTTGGGGTAAAATATATGTGAGGATTAAGGTTCCATTCTTGCTCATCAAGAGTCTTAAGGAGGTTAAAAATGAGATGTGGGATGAGGGTTTAATGTAATACTTATAATCTATGTTCTAAACTAATGTAACTTTTTAAATTGATTCAAATAACATGAGATTTAACCATAGGGAAAATATTATCTTTAATGAGATAAGGATGCTTTGGAAGTGTCATGAAATAAGATAAGATTTAACCATAGGGAAAATATTAGCCTTAATGAGATAAGGATGCTTTCAAAGTGTCATGAAAAAGAAAAGAATTTTTTTTGTGGAATGAAGAATATGAAATTTCTTGGATGATGTTTTTGGAATTATGTCTTATTTTTATGTGTGTTAATTAATATTTGTGGATTGTGTTTGTCTTGATAAGGATTTTTCTAGATGTTTAAGTTTTGTTTTGACATCATTTTATAAGAGAAAATGAATTGCTTTAATTGATAAAATTGAAAAATTGAAAGAAATAAAATAAATAATTAAAATTAAATGAGGGAATTTTATTTATTTATTTTATTTTATAGTTATTTTGAATGTATGCAAAGTTGAAAACTGAAATCCTAAAGGGATATTTAACTCTTAATTTTATAGATTTTCCTAGATGTGAGATGTTTTGTCTAATGAAAATTAAATGAACTAAGATATATTTTTATTATTAAAATGTGGTGAGTTTCTACTGTAATTTTTTTTTTCTAACATGCAAATGGAAAATCAAATATAAAATCCTAACAAGCAAGACTAATAAGAATTCAGAAAATTTTCCCTACATATACATGATAAAAACTAGTTTTGAAAATATTTGAGTGTCTGATTATGAAATGAAGAAATATATGAATTAAATAATTTAAATATTATATTATCATTTTCTTATTTTAGTGTCTCAAAAAAAAAAAAAATCACTATGCAACAATGAAATTATAGATATAGTATGTTAGGTTTTGATTGTCTAGATTGCCTAAATTATTTATGTGTATGTGAGAGTTATTTATGAATGAAGGGTTTTATAAGATTGAAAATAAAATAATTTATGATGGTTGTATCTTTTTTTTGGTTTGGTTTACTTTAAAATATGGGAAAAACTACATTCTTTTAAAGCAACTAAATTGTAATTTGTAAAAGAAGAGATGTAAACTCTAATTTTGATGCAAAAGAGAAAAGTGAGATTTAGTTTATTTTAATTTCTCATTTTTAAAATAAATATTATGAAAATATTGAATATTAAATAATATAATATAATAAATAATATGTAAAACTAAAACTAAAAAAATCCTAACTTGATCAAGGTGAGACTAGATGGAAATAAAGAGATAGTTTTTATAGATTGTTCTCAATAAGATAACTCCTACACTTAATATGAACATTGGAAATATATGATAGAGGATAAAAAATTATGGAAAAAATAATAATAAAACAAGTGGAGTAAAATCCAAAACAAGGAAGAAACTTATTGTGGCTAGTTGGTCCACTGATAACAAAGAACATGTTATTGATATAGTTCTCGAAAACTATGTAGTCTAGTATAAAGTAATATGTATATGTGTAAGCTTAAAAAATACAATATTAGATTAAAAAATCATATATAAAATTCATCTAAAACTAATAAACTTGTAGGAGAAGCAAGGAGGCTGTAAGGGTGAGTTTAATTATTGGTTAATCGAAAGCTAAAGTTGGGAGGAATAAGGAGTGATCAAAACAAGTGTAGGATTGATTTGGGTTGCCAATAAAGGGATAAACATTAATAAATAATGAAAAGGTGTGGGAACTCAAGTCTCAAATACTAAAATTAGAATATTGGCAAGTTGTGATGAAATCACTAGTACTTACATGTGGCAGAGTTGAAACCATTGATTTTGGTGATAAAACAACCCAAACCTATAATGAGGATACCACAATAGTGTGATAAAATTATTCATATATGATTATAATTAAATTTTTTTTAATAAACCACCACAATGTAAATTCCACAAAATGGTGGTTTTGTCACCAAGGGAGGCAATTTTGTCATAAAAAGGGTAGTTTACTAGTGAAGAAAAATAATTCTAGGCTTAAGGAAACAAGACTTAAAATGGGAATTTTAAATTTTTCAAAATGATCAAAAATATTATAGAGAGATAATAGGTTTAATATTGTTATATACAACCATTTCCATGCATATTTGTGGAGATCATTACATCATCATCAATTTTTTATGGAAATGTTACACTATGTAATTTTTGGGTGTACATAAGCCTCAACCTTCAACCTTCCTCAATAGATCCCATGACACCTCAACTTATTCATTTATAAAAATCCTTTCCTTAATAAATATTAGAAAAAAATCAAAATACACCATAAGATAACCTAGTCAACTAACCCATGTTAATTGGAACTCTTGACACTGAATCCTCAACCTCTACATCAACTCATCATGATGTGGCCCATTTCTTAGGCACCAAGGGAAAAAATATGCTAATAAATTTAATTTAATTAGAAACTAACAAGGATTCTAATATAATCAATCACACGATGGATTTTTAACCATATATTCCTCATCTCACAAATTCCACAAAGATTGACATTCAAGGTAACCTTGAACCCATGGGGAATTATGACCTTGTCACCAATATAAAAAATACATTCTTTTAAGATTTTATTCATGGATTTTCTGAAGAAATCTTCTTCCCATTTTCTATAATTACTATACTCCTTAAGTTTTGGTTGTTTGGATAGATTTACCCAACCTTTAAAATACCATATCAATCATATATATCTAGACATGTATCCCCTTAGGAAATATTCTAGGGATGCTAGATATGTTTCTAACCTCAGTTTCCTACCTCATAACACCAACATGGATAGAATAGTATATCATGCCTTAGACCTAAAGGTTTGGATATATAATAATTATATTTAAATAAGGATAGTTTATGATGGGGATGTAGTCAATATAGTCTCCTCTCATTTTTTAAAAATCTTAGCATTGGAGAAACCAACTTATTTCAAAACCACAAACACCCTTTGAGGCTATGATGACCTCAAACCCTATTATATTAGGACCAAAGTGATACAATGTAACTTTGGGACCCAAAACATTGCTTATCAATTTTTACATCATAAATAAGGACATTAATTACAAAATGATTTGAGGTATAAATTAGATCTTTAGGATGAATGTAACTAGTTCCATGTTGTTCATATAAATTAGATTCTTAGAGTTGGGAAAAGTTTTTGTTTCCCAAGGTTTTTAAAAACTATCTAATGTGTATCAAGAAAAACTCAAGAAAAGTTTAGGACTTCATATTGAATACTATTTGTCAAGAAAAATAATAATGAAACATTCTTCACTTTCCAAGGAAAAATATCCCATTATAACCACATCACGTGTTCTAAAATCAAGCTCTAAAGCTATTAAAGGATTACCAAATGAAAAACCTGATGAAAAAGCTGTGAAAATTATGGATAAATTGAGTGAAAAAGGTTAATAATGATATCAACCATTTTAAAAAATTCAACAACTAAAATAATTAGTATCTTAGAGAATGATAAATCCATCATGCTCTCATTAACCCACATGGGGTCAAGACTTACAATTATATAAAACCCCTTAGTTTATAAGCTCTTAATTCCACTATTTAAAACCATTATGTTAGAATTATATAGGTTTTGGTGTATGAATAAAAACCTCAAAAATAACCTGACAGTCTACCCCCCTCCATGTAATTAATGGATGCCTCATCACAAAGGTGAAAAATATTATTCAAACACTGAGTTAGATTATAATACTATTAGACTTTGGCTTAATCATAAATTACTTGAGTAAGGGAGTCTCTCTTTGATAAAAAAAATACTTTAGATATTAACATTGGTTCCAAGGATCATAAAACAATAATCATATTTGGATCTTCCTCACCCTATGGAAGTAGAGGACCATGAAGAAATTTTCACTAAGTTTTTACAATATTTACTTTCTGTCACTCAAATATGATAAGACACATGAAAATGATCATGTTTCATGATGAATATTGTCAATACAATAAGATTATTCATGAGTGTGCTATCCAAATTGGTGATATTATCCTAAGACTAGATAATAGAATTTATAAAAATAAAGTGGAAGACCTAAAGTTTAGACATAAATTATTGGGCACATATTTGGCTAACAAAAAATTTCAAAATGGAGATTTTTCATTTATAAACCTTGGAGGGTAAGGATTTTGATATATTACAGAATAATTTACACCTTAAAAATTTATTTCATATAGATTTCACATCTCACATTTCCCTCTTTGCATTAATAAAATATTCATTCTAATTTTGTTATTTTTACATTTTTATTATTCTGATAAGATGACTATTTAGCTATGAGTTCATGTGACAAAACCTTGATTAAAGAATATCATTTCATGTTTTCCCATTACCTTTTTTTCCTTTTTTATAAAAACACTCTCAAAATCAACATGAAATAATAATTTTAATCCTAGTTATTATGATAAATATACACCTCATTCCCATATACATTCTTATAATCTTAGATACTCTAGTCTAGAAATTTGTCCTTTGAAGAATCCCCTTTTGGGTTCGCTCTAAGAAAAAAATAGCATGCACTAATTAGGTAACCTTGTTTACCTACCTTGGTCCTTGGTGATGAGACCTTATATATTAATAGTTGTTTGGGGCCAAGTTTTTGGGGATAAATGTTGCATCTCCCCCCACCCCCCAAAACCCACATAAAAAAGAGACACTATGCAAAGTCAAACCCTAGAAAATTAAGAATAAATTACACACCTCACCCTTTTTTTATCCTAAGTGATTTGACCTTGAATCTTAATATTTTTGTGGAGTTATCATTGGGGTGATATGCCCTTACTTTCCTACATTTAGTCTTTGGCATTGAGCCCTTGCATCTTCCTAGTCATGTGAGGCTAAGTGTAGGGGGTCATACAAATTAAAAGTAAAACCAACATAAAGACAATAAAAAAGTGTCAAAAATTATAAATTAATTACTAAAACTATTTATAAAATTCCTATACTATAAGGAGAACTCTCCATTTTACCAATTATGCCTTGGTTGGCCATGTATTGCTCTAATCTAGACAAAGAAAATGAAAATATTGTTTTTTAAGCCCAATAAGAAGTGCAATCATTTATAGCATGTAGGGATTAGGTTTGGCCTATTATTCCTTATAGTTTTTTTTATGATTATATTTTATCATTTATGCATTCTACATATCATATCCTCCCTTACTTCCCTACTACAAATTGAGCATCACTTGTCAGATGGATGAAATTGAATGATTAATACCTATAAATTAGTCATTAGTGAATTTATAATTTGTAAATAATCACCTTAAATTTTCATAAATTCTAGTATAAAATCAAAATATAATAATAAACATAACATTTCATTACATTACTACCCATCTAGGGTGAATGAATTGTAAATAAGACATTGTAACAACTTAAAAAGATGTTATAAAAACATTTAAATCCAAAAATGGGTTTTATATATATATATATATATATATATATATATATATATATATATATATTAGGATTAGGATCCCTATGCACTCCACTTCAAGAGTTGTTTAGAGGTAGGAACAACTAGACTTCTAAGATTTAGCTCTATGTGTACCTTTTTTGTTTAATTTTTTGAGATTTTATCCACACTTTCCTCTTGATGTGGAGAAGATTATGTACATAAAAGTCATATATATATAAGGATTAGGATCCCTATGCACTCCACTTCAAGAGTTGTTTAGAGGTAGGAACAACTAGACTTCTAGGATTTAGCTCTATGTGTACCTTTTTTATTTAATTTTTTGAGATTTTATCCACACTAATCTCTCGATGTGGAGAAGATCATGTACATAAAAGTCAATGTATCTTAAACATTATATATATATATATATATATATATATATATATATATATATATATATATATATATATATATATATATATATATATATATATATATATATATATATATATATATATATATCATAATGTTTAAGATACATTGACTTTTATGTACATAATCTTCTCCACATCGAGAGGAAAGTGTGGATAAAATCTCAAAAAATTAAATAAAAAAGGTACACATAGAGCTAAATCCTAGAAGTCTAGTTGTTCCTACCTCTAAACAACTCTTAAAGTGGAGTGCATAGGGATCCTAATCCTAATCCTCTAATAACCTCTAAATTCTAAGTTATGGGGACTCCTAATTCTACTCCAATGCCTCTTATGGTTGGTCCTAGCTTGGGAGGTCTCCATTCATATACTTTAATGACTCAAAGAGGCACACTTAGCTTTTAGAGCAAAAATTTCACTTAGGGTCTTGACTTGAACCTCTAACACTACTACTAAAACATGCAGGATAATAATACAAGTCCTCTATAATATCAACTCCTATGTCCCATGATAGGTAGTGTAAAATATTTTTGAGTGCTAGCCCATGCTCATAGGTAGACATTGGTTTGTAAGAATATGCTGCCTACATAGGATATAAATCACATGGAAAAGTCCAAAATATAACATTGAATCAAAATCTACCACTTTTATAATAAATCTAACAACACTTGCATATAAATACATATATTATAATCCATTCATAAAATGAATTAATAAAAAACTAGCTAGCTGAAATTAGGGTAAAATTTCAAAATAACAATTTGGTTTACCTGGATTCCATTTCATGCCAATAAGGGTTGGATTCTTAATCATAGCTTATCTATACCTCCTCCTCCTTGGTATAAATTTCTTATCCTATAGGATATTTATATCCCTTTCTTATATCTCCTAAATTTCATCCATCAACTATAGCCACCATTAGGTGTTATGGCTACGGTTGTTCCTATTGTTGGTCTCAAGATGGTGGCCATGGAACACCAACTAAAACTAAAATAACCTACTCTACATTTCCTCAACCTTATTCTCATTACTGAATAACTATTTCTCCAACTCCCAAGTCTTGACTCCTCCTCCTCTCTATCATATTCTAGTATATTCATCAAAGTATTTGGTGTTAGTGGCTACCACCCTAGCCTCCCTAACCATGTATCTTGAATATCTATGTTTCCATATATAAAACTTATGGAAATAGGATATTTTATGTATATTTTATCCCAAACTATTATGGCACTTAATATATAGTGTGTGACAAAGCATACCCTCACCTATGTCTCACTTGACATTCACTATTGTAAGCCATTAATGTGATGACCTTGTCTCTCTATTAACCTACCATGACCTTGTATGACTAAGAATTCATGTCCCCTACTATTAGGATGATAATTAAACATGAAACATCTCATAATGGTGTTATATATGTCCACCTCAAGGATCTGACATACCCTACATATCCAATCAAAACACCCCTATGACAAGTAATCATATATTTTCACAACTAACACATAATCAAGGTTAAGTGATTGATGGAAAGATCTCTTAGTATTGAAATACAATAAATGTCCCTGTATATTCAATATATCACATCTTGTAATAATGTAAACCTACATCCATGTTCCCCAATACTCCTAAAAACTAGAGCCCAATAATAAAGGAGATGATATGTCCCTTTATCCCTACCAATCATGAGGTTAAGATGTTTATAATTACATTGTGATCATGGGGATAAATATTCTATAGACCCTTTTGGTTCTTTCTCCTTGATTCACACCCACATCATATATGTCTACATCCTAAAATTACATAATTCAGCCTTGGGCCTCTACTCTATTGGTTTTCTCCCTTAGTGTCATTATCCTCCCTATAACTAGTTGTAAAACCCAAAGGCCTATAGATATCCACCAATGTGATGTTACACTCTCTTAATACTTGTGGAAATTATATAATTTTTAAGCCTACATCTAATTATGTGAAAACATAAAATATTATTCAGATGGTTGGGGAAACTTCCCCCACTTGTGCTATTCTCCATATCCCTACCTTGTTAAGAATAAAATTCTCCTCTATTGTCAGTTGTCTAATCACTCTAGGAAACCATTCCTACTATCTGATATTTTTTTATCAAACATATCCCCTTTATAACCATGACAAAAATCCTATTTAATTCAAAATCATAATAAAACCATTACTATATGCAGGAGGTAGTTTGAATCTACCATACCAGTTGTGAAACTATTAGTTTTTATAGTCTGTTAATTACATAACCATTAGAGTGGTTAAAAAACTATTGGTCCAGTGGAATTTGGGTTGCATGAACACCGTGGTGATTACATAATTAAAATGTGAAAATGTAACCATTAGTTTTTAAATACCGATGGTTTCTCCACATGTAAATGGTTTTTTCCACCATAACCCAAAATCAAATAAGAAATAAAAATTAAAAAAATGAAACCAAAACTCAAAAAATTTGCTTGTTCCTAGTACTCACACTACCTTGAAAATTTTTAGATCAAAAATATCAAATAACACTAATCCTAAGTCTTTTTAAAATGAAATTCCTAAACCCAGGTCTTGGGATAAAATTGAGAAAAATCACTTGTACTTGCACCCCACATGCTACCACTGGTACTTATACCATATTCTCCTTGTGCTTATTGATTTGAATATACTTTTTACCATTTTATCACCAATAATCTAGAGCTCCAAATTTGGTAAGATTTCAATGTGAAATGATTTCAAAATTAGGAAAAAAATTCTACTTATAGCTCTGTATTTATTAAAAAAAATCTTTGTAAAATATCTCTTTCGAGCATTATTTTATGCATAATTTGAAAAATTAGGAGTTTTTCAAACCTAAACTAACATAGGGAATCCTATCAGGTAAAAATCATTATGTTTTATTTACCATAATTTTATTAAAAAGTATGTTGTTTTCACATTTTAGTATTTTTCAAGTTAATGCATCTTCAAATAGAACAAATATTAGTTCTCTAATTAGATGGTTCAGGTAGTGTTTCCATCCCCACACAAATAGCAAGTAATTCTTGTCTATATTTTCATTGATTAGAACATATTCCACTTTTGCCATATTATTTCACAATGTGATTCTCACTCTTTGTTGTAGGTCACAAAGGTATATCAGTTGGATTTGATGTGTTTCATAGGTAAGTTATCTAACCCTCATTTTCATTTAAGTGCACCGCTACTCCATAAAAATGACTTTGCCAACTCTTTAAAAGGAGGCACCTACCTGAGGATAAAATATGTATGCAATAATTTTTTTCATGATATATGATGATGATGATGCAAGGATCTCCAAAAAAAACAATATGATTAGACCTAGTATTTTCCTCATTTTCACATTTTATCTATCTCTAGGCCTCACCCAAGTGCAAAACTTGCAAAATTTGAGATTAAGCCCTCTAAATTTGGGGTTCTCAAGGTTCAAGGCTAAACTACCATGATGGTTCTTGTAACCACCTCCATTATCATTAAAACTTATACAATGGTTTTGAAACCACCATAATAGTTTCAAAAAATACTATAATGGTTGTGTAACTATTGCCTACATATTATAAACACCTAAATATGGCCACCAATAACCTCCAATCAGGGTTTTGACTAATTCTTACTAAAATGCACAATTTAACCTTAAAATACTAAGTACATTAAAAGTTTTAAACCTGATATAGTCAAGTGATAATTTTGGCTAGGGTATCCCTAAATGGGGTAGTACAATTTATGGGCTAGCTAACTTTGATCAAATCATTTTGAGTCAAAATGCCAATTTTACACTTTGGTGCTCTAGATTGCTCTTTTCTATCAAATCTCTTACATGAGACACATGCCTTTTTTATTTGGTGTTGGTAACATCCTAAATAGGATAACAGATCTAATGCATCTAACATTGACTTCCAATTCCACTCTAGTCAAATTTTGGACCAATAACTAGGCATTCTAATCAATTTGAGTAATTTCTACACAAAGTGCTTAATCATGCTTAAGAGCTAATGAAACCAAATTAGAGCCTAATTAAGAATTCTATGGAAACTTGTTGAATACTTATTTTTAGAAATGAATATTGAATATCTCCATCATCAAGTGACATCATTTCTTGGGAAGACATCCCTAGGCCATAAGTACATAAAATATCAAGGTTAACCCCTCCCATGCCTCATCAATGCCTCCCATGCCTCTTAAATTCCCCTTTATCCCAAATATTGATGAACCTATTTATGGATTTTTAATGACATAATTGGATTAATCCTTAGCCACACATCTCAATCTTGAGATGGATGGTTCAGGTTAATTCTAACCATTTGCAAAAATATATAAATAAGAGGCCTTGCCACATGAATTTTAAGCTTAACTTGTGTAAAGTTACCATGCTAGATTGATTCCAAAAATATCTCAGATGCCAAAGTTATGATGCCAAAATATTGAAGCCAAATCCAAACAAGGTGCCAAGGAGAGATAGAGATGGTCAAGCTTCCATTGATGCAGACTTCATGAGCACAAATCAAGTAAGCCACTACAACAAAGAATTTGAAGCATCCAAGGAAGGCGAAATATTTTTGTTTTTCGTTATTTTTTAGTTATGAATTTCATTTTTTTTAAATTAATCTCACCCTAGTAACTAGGCATGAAGGTGTTATTTTAGTGTGATTTTGATTTGATGTAGCCATTAACATAATACTAATCTCCCTTTCATCATCAATTTCCTAGTTCACATAATGCCACACCTAGTGGGATTGCAACCCATAAATTTTCTCATAAATCCTCTACAAGCAACCTACTAACCATTGTCATGTAGGATCTTAGAGTGTGGAGGCAAACAAGGCAAAAATTTGAGTAAAAAAGGTCCATTTTTATAAACCATGGTTTTATTCTTAGGACTATCAACTCAACCAAATTGGCTCTAGTTTGGCCCAAATCAGCTCTAGTTTAGCCCAACTCAGCTCTAGCTCAGCCCAACTCAGCTTTGGCTTAGCCCAACTCAGCTCTAGCTTAGCCCAACTTAGCTTTGGCTCAACCCAACTTAGCTTTATCTCAGCCCAACTTGACTCTAGCTCAGCCTAACTCAGCTCTAGCTCAGCCCAACTTAGCTTTGGTTTAACCCAGCTCAACTCTAGCTTAGCCCAAATTGGCTCTAGTTTGGCCCAACTTAACTCTGGTTTGACCCAACTTGGCTTTGGCTCAGCCCAACATGGCTTTGATTCACCCTGACTCACCTTGACTATCAAACCAACTCACTTATCCAACCCAGCTCATTTGCCAACCCAACTTACATGTCCAACCCAACTCACCTATTAACTCAACTTAACTACCAACCCAACTCACCTGTCAACCTAGCTTGACTATCAACCTAACTTGACTATCAACCTGAGAGCTCATTTTTCAAAAGTTTTTATTTCATCCTCAAAAGTTCTTCAAAGCTAAGAAACTTGCTAATATTTTTATTACAGGATCTACATGGAAAGTCATCTAAGAAAACTAAATTAGTGCCTTTCACACTTCATTTGAGTGTTTTAAAATGAATTAGGAACTTTATTTTTGGGCTTATTGAAAAATTTAGATGCTTAAGTGAATGCTTTGATAATTGTGATTTCAAAGTTACAACTTAAGACCAAGGTGTCAAAATAACACCACCTAATCTTTGTTTTGGTGCTTAAATTGAACACACTTATCCATTTTTGTTTTCAATAGTTATTTAATTAGAACTTGTTTATCAAAGAAAAGGTTTATGTTTGTATGCTCTTCTACTTGTCCCCTTTAGGGAACCTTTGGAATTAAAATCACCATCCTTGTTGTAAACATGCCTATTCCAAGGCATAGAAAGAATTTCATCTAAAACACTCCCCAAAAACTCACCATAGTTTGGGTGACCTTGAAAATGACCCTAAAGTCTTTCTTTTTATGTCTTTAATTTCATTACATCTTGGCTTGTGAGGGGGAATTCATTACCTCCTATAAGTTCTTTAGAGAATATATGACCTAAGGTTTCACCTCCCAGCACTAACTTTACCCACTCTCACTAAGATCAAAGGTTTGAGTAGTTAAACCACCTTCTAGTGATGGAGTTTCACATAGGACATATTTGCATGTTGGGCATCACACTATATTAAGCAAGTGTAGATGTAGTGGTTGCAAAAAAGACTAGACCTTTTTACAACAAGCCAAGTGTTATAGACCCAAAATCTATGCTTTTATTTTGCATCATTTGATGTGAAATTCATTATGAAATTTATTCCCGTAGAGACATTTAAAAAATTGTAGATCTTAGACAAATCACCACTTGCCACAAAAATATTGTTGGTGTAAGGTGCACCTCAAGGTCCATGTCATAGTACTATCATTTGAGAAAAAGGTGTAAAAACCCTACTATATAATGCACTTTTACTTTTGTATGAACATTAAAAATCCTCTTAAATGATTTAAATTAATGAATTCTAACAATAACAAGCAACCTTGTCAGTTTAGGATCTAAGAGTGATTAATTAATTGGTTTTGTCCTAGATTAAAGTTTTGTTTAGAGTCCAAACTTAGTGTCAACAAATGATACAAACCAAAACACATAGTCCTAATTTTCCTTTAAATAAAGAGGCATTATGCTACCTACGTGAATCACTAATTTGCCATGTTCAAATTTTATCAAAACTTGGAGTCATAGCATCCACTTTGGCATAGTTATGCTGCCTAATCGAGTCTAGACCTTTTCCAAAGTTTGTTTAAGTCCTTCATTTATAATATAAATTTGAAATTACACCTTCATAAGTTTATAGGGTTGATGTGTTAAGTGGATTCACCATTTTCACTAAACTTAAGGGAACTTAGGTTTAATTTCTAATTTGGGTTGAAGGTCATTTAAGACTCATGATAATTATCACCACTTGGTAGACTTAAGTCATTTTGTGCTAAACACTTGCCTTTTAAGTCTATGTGAAAAAATTTCTTGTCCCATTTTTACCTTAGATCATTTGGATATATACTACCTTTTTTCTTATAAATATTGTCAAAACTTTAGAGGTATGTATGTCATTTGAGTCGAGAAAGGTAGTGTTATGCTATCAAATTTGTGTGAAACTATCTTTGCCTTAGAGAGTCTTTAAAACAAGCATTTTTTCACATCTTTTGAGTAGTGTAGCATTGTTATGCTAACCAAAACTTTTTAGATATTATTTCATAGGCCTTCTTACATAGATTTCAAATTTGTTCCCACATTTTTAGACCAATTCTAGTGTACCTTTGTGAACCTTTGTCTAGCATAGTTACATCATTCACTTTTGTCTAGCTTATTTTTCCAAAGAACCAAGTTTTATACCATTATTTATGAGAAAACAAACTATCTCTAAAGTGCCTTTTGTTTCATACCTTATACCTATTTGATTGAGTCCATGTCCAAGAATAAAATGCCTAGTATTTGTTAGAAGTGTTTCAAATCCATTAGATTAAAATTTTCATCTATTTCAAAGTTTATCTTTTGACACTATTTGGCCAAGAGTCCTAGCATATGGCTTGTTTGAGCCTAGCTTTTGACATCGTATTTTGGCCAAAAGACCTAGCAACTTTTAATTTCCTAGATTAGATTGATTTGAAACACTTTGACCTTAGCATTTAGCATTTAAATTTTTGGTTCATTTACTTAATCTTTTTATATAAGATATGTAATGTTAGACACTTAATGTTAGCTTGTGTTATCACAAATCTTTACATGAACCTTTTTATCCTTTTGATGAATTAAGATCAAGTTTAAACATCATCTTTTTAGATAGTGTCTTTTTAGAGTTTGAAGGCCTCTATTTATCAAAAAACATTGACTATGGATCCTAACATGTACTCCTACACTCGTAGTGGACTCATGTACAATTTGGGGATTAACAATGTGGTTATGTAGGAAGAAATGGTGCAAGACCCCTACGTAGATAATATTTCTTATGAAATGGATCCTTATCCCTCTTATAATACTCAATTAGTGGCACAAAGCCAAGATCCATTGGCTAACTATTTGGTTAATACATCACCTTATTTAGAATGATACCAAGAACAAATTGCATAATACTTAGGTAAAATACCCATAGCTGATGAACCAATTCCTTCATAGTCATGCTCTACTAATATGCCTTCCACATATGATCCATTTTTAGGATAAAAATATAATATTTTGGTTTGAACCATAGAGGTAGGGGCCAAGTTTCTAGTATACTTCCCCCATGAGAATTTACCAAGCCTAGTAAGAATTCCCCACAACATAATTTATGATCAATAGGCTTCTTATAACAATCCTTTGAATCTAGTCAAAACAACATATCAACACCCTAATATGCCTAATAGAGGAAAAACCTCATGGAAGATCAATTTAACCAAATGTAGATGGCAAATCAAACCTACCTAAATCTAACATGAAATTTCAATCAGATAACCATGGTGAGCAAACCTCTTATTGACTTAGTTACTTCAATAGGAGTTTTGATAGAGTTAACTAGTCTAGACAATAAAATTTTAAACCCATTCAGGGAGAACACTTTGGTCAACAAATTATTTCATACCCCAATAATCAAAGAAGTATCTTTTGCTTCTATGCAACACAGTGGCCAAAATATAGTGGATAATATACAAGCAACATCCAATCCACACCAAATTAGTGTTCATACACCAGTAGCTATCCAAAAAAATGTGCATTTAGTTAACACTACAAGTTGTTCTAAAAATTAGGGAGTAAGAGTTTCTACATCCCAACCTCAACTAGATAATTCATCAAGCATGTAACCAATAGGATTATGTAGTCAACTAATAACCAATGTCATGCCTCAAAAATAGAATTTGATGAATCCTACTCCTCAATAAGTGATGAGTAGTATTCCATAATATCAGGCATAATCTAGTATACCAATGCAACAAAGGAAAAATATATTATCACCCTAATAGGGGCAAAATAATGTTCCACCTCATCAAGTAGTGGCAAACATACCTCTTCAGTCATAGACTAGTGTACCAATCCAAAACCAAATGATGACTAGTCAACAACATGTAAATATTAGTCAGTGACAGATGTCAAATCTTCAACATGCATTCACTTCCCAATAGGGCTTCATGAAATAAGGAGGATCCCATATTTCTCAAGTACCTACTAGGAAAAAATTGGTTTAAAATGTGCCACAAGTTCAGAGATAGGGTCTTGGTTCACAAGTTCCCACTCAACAACAAGGTTTGATTAGTCAACAACATGTCCCTTTTCAACCATAGTAGGCATAGTATAGTTATATCCCTCCATCAAAACCACAAAATACTCCATGTCAAACCATCATAGCCAATCCAAACTAGAATATTGCATGACCAAACATGTAATTTCAAGTACATCTTAATCCATGTATGTGTATTCTTCATCCATTTCCACACCAAACCAACATACCCCAAAAAATATCTCCATCATACCTCAGTCAAAGTGTCCCACTTATGACCTATCAACTGTCTACCCAGGCCAATATTCTCCCTCAAACCAATGTTCCCTCCAGTTTCCTAGCCCAAGAATTGTAACAAATGAAGGATGAAATTGCTATCATTCAGGATGGGAAACAGACTAAAAATTTTAAGTTAGATGACATGTGTTCTTATCCATTCAACATGGATTACTTTCAGATACCATTTCCTCCAAGATACAAACCATTGAAATTTGACAAATACAAAGGGAAAGGTGACCCTAAGGCCCATTTAAACAAGTTATTTATCATATGTCAACTAGTGGAATATAATAATATATATCTTTTGTTGTTGTTTTCAAGGAGCTTGTCTAGACAAACTTTGGAGAGGTTTTTAAAGTTGCCCAAGAATTTAGTAACAAATTTTGATGATCTTTTTGATAAGTTTATGTAGTACGTTTCCTATAATCTCAAACATGATATTTCATTAGTTGACTTGACCCAAGAAAAACAAAATGTTGGTGAAAGTTTTTCAAGTTATCTACAGTGATGGAGAGCCCTTACAAGCTGATTCACCCATGTTTACTAGATAAACAATTAGTCACTATATTTACTAAAAATTTGCATAGTGAGATAGCTTATCATGTATAACTACAATGTGTGCATACTTTAAAGGAGATCATCAACAAAGGCTTGTTGATTAAGTGATTCTTTATTAATAAAGGGATCATCAAGCTTAATTCGACTAATCATAATCAAGGTACCAATCAAGGAAGTGACCAAAACCAACATCCAATCTAAGTGCAAGCATCACAACTAGCATAGGCCAATAACCAAGATAGACCAAAGCAATTTAGCCATAATAAGAATATTTTGGGAAATAGATTAACTGAGTCACACCATATCTAAATAGTGCAAACATCATCTACACCACCTTTTTAGCTTACTCCTACCTTCCAACCTCTCTAACCAAAACTAAAAGCATAATAATCAAGACCCGTGCAATAGATGTAGAAACCTTTACCATTGAAAACCCCTCCTTTGAGAGTAATTATGCCTACTCATCATGTATTTGGGGACCTAGGAGAGCCTTTGAGTTTGTATTTTTCAAACTTACCACTGCTAATTTGATTAGTTGGCCTATACCAAAGCATTACCCATAAGGCATTCCTTATCCTGATTGGTACCATGAAAATGAATTCTATGAGTATCATCGAGTTAATGAACACAATATACATATATGTGTGTAAAAACATAATAAAAAACAATAGCCATGGCTGTTGATCAAAAATACTAAAATCTAAGGTCAAATCAATAGAACTAACGTCATAACAATGGACAAAACCAAGGTTAGAATGGTAACAACAAAAAAACCTACTATGTAGTTATACATGACTACAATAGGGTTTGAGGTCATATTTTAGGGGGTAGAATTAATACCATCTCCATTAATTCTAGACCAAATTCTAATCAATCTAGAACATTGCTAAAAAATACCACTCAACAGAGTCACTTTGACAATCCTTCTTTGACCTAAAACTGCACATAAGTAAACTATAAAATATAGATTCCCACTTTTGGACCTTATACTAATAACACATCCTTACCCCATGACCACATGTAAGTACACTAGCAATCAAGACTTATCTTATCTAGTCCCACACCATCAACCATCATTTGTTAGCAATCATGGTCCTGTATTTAATCCTAATTGTGCAATCAAAACTTAGAGGTCAAATATTACCATCCTAGGATAATAACCATCTATCACTTTACCCATTACCCAACCAAACATTCAACCTTAGAAAAAATTATTTACCACTAACCTAGAAAAGAAGTTTGATATTGTGGAACAATTACAAAATACACCAACATAAATTTCTATTTTAGATTTGTTATGAACGTTGAAAATCCACAAGAAAATTTTGAATGGTTTCTTAACCCAATCCACTATTTCTAGTGACATATCCCTTGATAAATTTCAAGCTTTTGTTGGACACCTAGCTCCATCCCAATAAGTCACATTCAACCAAAGCGATATGTCTTATCTTGGCCTGCTCCATAACAATCCATTATACATAGAAGTTTATATAAAGTGATATTAAGTGAAATGTGTCCTTATAAATAATGGATCAAGCCTCAACATAGTGTCTCTATAAATCATCAATCTCTTTGGGTACATAGTGGTAGATCTCTAACCAAAAATGATAACTATCAAAGCCTATGATAATCAAAAGAGGGAATCATAAGGCATCATTAGCCTACCAGTTATCATTGGACCTGTGACCCATGATACACTTTGCCATGCACTTGATCTTGATTTGTCATATAATATTCTTCTAGGTAGGCTTTGGTTACATGAGATTCATGTAGTCCCATCAATGCTGCACCAATGTATCAAGTTCTCCCACTTAGGGATGGAAGTGAATATTCTAAGAGATTTGCACCTGTATGAACACTGCAAACATCTCAAGGCTAAGTTTCAAAGCTAAAATTACCAATATGACATGAATCTAAGTTATAATTAGGATAAAAGAAAGGCCATACTTATTGATTCTCTAAAGGACAATTACATAGATCCTAATACCTTTGATTCCCTTTCCTTTATGTTGCCTTCGAAAGCTTCTTATCATTACACCATTTTAGATAATGGCCTGGGAGAATATTTAACACATAATACCTTTCATATTGCCAATTTTCCTTAGAATCAAAAGGCCTTTGAAATACCTAAAGTTATCCCACACATGCATTGGCAATAGAAAATTTAAGATAAAATTCATAATTTGGGACCAGTCATGTTCACACTGATATCTAGCCTAGAACTAGACCCTCTTAAGGGAGATGAATCATGGCTATATAATGAAAACAAAATTGATTTTTATAAGAGTGTAAAGTATCCTATTCCTAATAGGATTATGAATAATTAGGACTATGTAGGAAGAGGCCTTGGACTGAATTAATAAAGAACTA
Source organism: Torreya grandis (assembly GCA_037957365.1). Lineage (NCBI taxonomy): Eukaryota > Viridiplantae > Streptophyta > Pinopsida > Cupressales > Taxaceae > Torreya > Torreya grandis. The sequence goes on along the minus strand of JARHVA010000344.1, from coordinate 574,331 downwards.
TTGAGCCAATTTCTATGACCAAGTACAAAAGACCCTATGGACTTAGATATAAACTGTCTGGGGGTGACCCCTCATATCTTATTTATTTTCCATTACCAGTGACTATTGATGATGATTTTGGTAGTGAAACAAAGTTTGATCATAGCCTCATCTTTGATGAGATATCCAAAACCAACTTGTTTACCTCTCATTCCATTTGTACCCTTGCCCAAGTCATTCCTAATAACCCATTGCCATTATACTATCCCCCACTGATAAATTAGGACTACTAAGAATCTAGTTTACCAATTGATGAGTTTTAGAATGATGAGGCAATCTATGATTTTTTAGGCCTTAGATACAATGTTTCATTGGGAGATCATAAATGAGGGTTCTCAATCACATTGGATCTTGAAGCCTATTTTGGAGAGTGGGTGAACACCTTTTAGATAAAAGTAAATAAATAAAACATTGAGGTCCAAAAGTGAAAACATCTTTGAGGCACTTTTTGACTAGGGAAAAAGTAAAGATAAAGGTTATTCTAGTGGTGAAAAACTATTTTAGATATCATTAGATGGGGGTGTTCATTCTTCTTTAAATTTAGACCAGGAGACCACCAACGATGAACTTGCCTATGAATATGAGTTTAGTTTTGAGCAATAATAAGTATTTGATCAAAAAAAATAGGGATTTTTGACTATTTTTTCACATGACCAAATCTCCCATTGGGGGGACTCAGATTCATCACACCTAGGAGAAGTTAAAGAACAAGTCCTAGTAGAGGACCTTGATATAGTCCAATAGTTCAAGTCTTTGCCTACTATCCTAGAATATGGTTCAACCCTTCTAGTCAAAAATATAATAGAGGTAAACATCGGGACTCCATTAAACCCAAAATTGATAAAATTAAGTTCACCCCTCACTAAAGAGGAACATGAAGTCTTTACAGATCTATTGACAAAATTTGTAGATATCTTTACATGGGCTTATTTTGACATGCTAGGTTTGGACCCTACTTTGGTTCTACATCACCCTCTGGTTAATCTTGATGCTAAATTGGTAAAACAAAAGTTTCATAACATGTATCCTCACATTGTTGTCTTAGTAAAGAAAGAGTTATGAAAACTCTTAGAAGTAGGATGTATCTAATCCATTGACTACTTAGAATGGATATCTAATGTTGTACCTATTCACAAAAATCTTGAAGGAATCAGAATCTATACTAATTTTTAAGACATCAACAAAGCTTTCCCTAAGGATGACTTTCCATTTCCTAATATTGACATGATCATTGAATCCACAATGGGTTATGAAATTATTTCACTCATGGATGGCTTTTAAAGATACAACCAGATCAGAATAGCACTAGAAGACCAACATAAAATAGTGTTCACTACTCCATGGGGAACGCTTTATTATTAGGTAATGTTGTTTTGTTTTAAGAATGCCAGAGCTACATATCAAAGGGCCATGACCATCATATTCTATGATATGATGCATGATATTATTAAAGACTATGTCAATGATATATTAGGTAAATCCAAGACCAAGGCTGACCATCCATTAGTACTATGTATAATATTTGAAAGAATGTAAGATTAAAAAATTAGACTCACTCTAAAGAAATATGTGTTTGGAGTAACCTCAAAAAAATTACTTGGCTTCATCATGTCTCATGGATGCATTGAAATTGATCTAACCAAAGTCCATGCTATAACTGAGATGCTACCACCAACCAATTTGAAGCAACTCCATAATTTAGGGCAAGATCCAATCAATCCAATGCTTCATCTTTTAGTTAATAGATAAATGTCATCCATTTACACATCTTTTAAAGGAGGGAGATGCATTTCACTAGGATGATCACTTCTAAACAACTTCTCAATAACTCAGGAATATCTACCTAATCCACTTGTTTTGTTACCTCCTATGCTGGGAAAGCCATTCTTATTATATTTATTAGCTACTAGCAATGCCCTGAGGGCACTTTTGGCTCAACATGATAACAATGGAAAAGAGTATGTAGTATACTACTTAAGCCATACGTTGGTCACATATGAACACAACTATGTACCTATTGAAAAAGCTTGTCTAACCATGGTCTTTATAGCTTAGAAACTATGCCATTACATATTGAACAATAAGACCATGGTCATTTCAAAAGTAGATTCGATAGAAAAGACCAAAAACACTAACCACTTCTTTGCCTTAAGGATTCTTGGAACCCTTACTAAGTTGTAAGAAAAACACTTGTCACTTAGTTTCCCCATCCTTTTTGGCCTTTTCTCTCCCATGTACATTCCATTTTGTAAGACCATTCCTTTTCTTCTATCACATCCATTCTGTTTATTTTCATCAGTTCTCATTTTCTTCCTATTTACTAGGAAAATTACATTTGGCCTAAATTTTTTATTGGATATTACATCCATGGAGCTATGTAGGCAGCATCCACTTACCTAGTACATCTAGAGATATCTCAACCACTCCCTTCCTTTTATTTTATTCCACCATTTTTTTCATATGTTAAGTTATCACCTAATTTTTAGGGGCAATGTTCATATGGTTTCTATTGTGTTGTTTATTTATCTACTTGTTTATTTGATTTTAGCACTATTGCCTTGATTTAGTCTATGTGTGTTCATTGGGTGATTCTTTATGCACACCTATACTTAAATCCATCCATATTCATTTTCTAACATTGACATATTGGTTTTTATTATTGGTACATTATTTTATATTGAGTATTAGATTTTGGGAGTTAGTCCTTATGCATATTTTAACCAATTCCTCATGATGTTATACCATGATGCCTATCGACATGTGTTATAACAAAAATCAACTTTAGGAATTCTATTCAGAAAATGGTAGCATCGACATCTCTTTATCACCAACATCTTGATTCAATCCCACTCATATCCTAAATAAAGTAATTAATTAATGAAAGAATTTAAACCTTTGTTAATTTAGATGAGCATCTCCCTACTAACAGGTTGTTCCAATTCATCATTTTAGCTCTGTGTTAAGTTAACCTCATCATTAGCCAATCAATCATGTTTTCCATAATAAAGGTACAATGTTTATAACTACCTATGGTCAAATCATTACACACCATCCCACTTGTATTTATCAATGATTATAACTGTCTTTAGGCAAATCATTGTGTTTTTACCCTTTTACTTTTCTTTTGCCCATATAGGGGCATGCTATTATCTTGTTTGTCTATCCTAACTGGGACAACTTCATATTTTTAATGATTATAACCAATTTTAGGCAAATCATTGTGTTATCATACCATGTTGTTGGAAATATTATCATTGATGTCAAAGGTCTAGCATTGGTGATAAAGACCCCATTACATTTAATAATGTTTTTAATGTTCATATCTTGGCTAATGTGTGTTAATATTTATTTAATATTAATGAATATATTTTTTGTTGCATATAAGTCAAAATAGGACCCATGGAGAAGTCAAAGAGTCATGGGGTAATGACAAAAGAGGAATGGGATGCATTTTCTCATGAAGAGTCATCTTGAGGAATTCCAAGAGTCACCATGTGAAGAAAAAAGAGGGTATGGTACATTTTTCCATGAAGGGACACTTTGAATAATATGAAAAGTCACCAAGATAAAGATAAAAGAGAAAATGATGCATTTGCTTATGAAGGGTCACCATATGACTTTTCAAATGTAAGGATATGAAGGATCATGCAAGTTTGGCACCATTTTCTATGAGAATTGAAGGGTCACAAAGGGTGAATGCCAAAGGTCATTTGGAAAGCTATAAATAAAGGCTTGAAAATCCATTTTTAATATGCAAGAGAGTGCATGGTTTATATTTATTTTTGAAGAGATAAAAATAGGAGATATTGTAGAGTTCTATCATTTTTTGAGTAAGAAACATTGAGAGATAGTTGTGTTTTATTCACAAGAGGGGTTGACAATATTTTAGGTTAGTGCTCACAAATATTTTCAAGGGGTTGGTGTTCATGTGGGTTGGTGCTCACAAATAGTTGTTGTGTTGGTGCATAAAAAAGGGGTTGGTGCTCTTGCAAGTTGGTTCTTACAAACTTTGTAATTTGAGTTAGTGCTCATTCATATACTTGAGATTGTTCTCCATGGTTTTTTCCCACTTTGGGTTTTCACTTAAAAATTTGGTCTCTCTCTCTCTCTCATGTGGTGCATATTTTTTTTTAATTGTATATCTTTAATGTGTGGTTAAGTGGTTAAAGAAAAATAAATTTGATTAAGTAAAAAGATATATAATATATTGATTCACCCCCCTCTCAGTATATTTCATGCTTAACAATTGGTATCCAAGTAGGTTCCTTTGGAAAAAGTTTTACAACTTGAAGGTAGATTAGGAAAGCATGATGGCTAGATCACATGAAGGTTTTTATACAAATAAGGCACCTTTGTTTGATAGGATAGATTATGTTTTTTGGAGCATCAAGATGAAGACTTATTTGATGGCCCTTGGATTTGACATTTGGCAAATAGTGGTGGAGGAATATGAAGAGCCACAGACACTTATAACTACTCCATTAGAAAATAAGGTAAGTGAAAATAATGCTAAAGATTTAAAATGCTATTTTATATGGTTTATGTGAATTAAAATTTGTTAAAGTTATGCAATATAAATTTGCTCATAAAATTTGGGTAAAACTTGAGAATATTTATGAAGGTGATGATTAGGTTCGGCAAGCTAAGCTTCAAACTTTTAGAAGATAGTTTGAGAGTTTGAAGATGGAAGAGGAATAAAGTATAGCAAGTTATCTTTTACGGGTTGATCAAATAGTTAATCAGATTTAAGGTCTTAGAGAAAAGTTAAAAAAATCAATTGTGGTTCAAAACGTTTTGAGATCTCTACCATTAAGATATGATGCAAAAGTTTTGCCAATTGAAGAGATGAATAATTTAGCCAAGCTAAATATGGATGAGATACATGGTTTCTTATGGCATATGAGATGTGGACCAAAAAAGAGAAACCCTCAAAGAAAGAAGCTACTTTCAAGACATCAAAGAAAGAGAAGGCTAAGATTCAATAATCAAGTGACAGTTCTAGTGATGATGAATATGACAATGGAGCTCTATTTATTTTCAAGATGAAAAAGAGCATAAGTAAATATCAAGGAAAATTATCTTTTAAATGTTTAATTATGGAAATATTGGACATTTTGTAGCTAAGTGCCTAGATAAGGGTAATGGTGACAATGAGGAAGGAAAGTCTACATACAAGAAGAATTTTAAAAGAAAATTCAAGAAGGGATTTGAGAAGAAGAGTTTGTATTCTAAAGATCCTAGCTCAGTCAAAAATAGTGGAATTAGTGATTCAGAAGAAGAAGAGATTATATTCATGGCCATAAATGAAGATCCCTCCATAAGTAAAAGTACAGATGATCAAGAAGAAGAATAAAATGAAGCTAAAATGAATCTAGAAGGAGAACTCACTTGTGCGTTAGAAGAGTTAAAATATTTTGAGAAGAAGAATTGAATATTAAAGCTCCAGATCAAGAAAAATGAAAAAGAGTCAAAGGAAACAATTGAAGATCTACAATTACACTTTGAAGAAGCCAAGAAGAATGAAGAAGATCTAAAGACATAGTTGAAAAAATTAAGTAAATAATGTGAAAGGCATGTTATTGAAATTGCTTCTTTAAAAGTAGATCTTGAGAAAATAAATAAAATAATCAATGATAGAGAAACCAATGATTTAAAATTTGAGAATAGCATTAATATGTTGAATAAGATATTAGAATTTCAAAGATCAATGTTAGATAAGACAAATATCAAATTTGAAAAAGAGAAAGGGGAGACCACTAATTTTAGAAATAAAGATAAAGGAAAGAGCTATATTGAAGCTCTTACAAAAAAGAAAATAAAAATGGAAGAAGTTAAGAATACAGAGGACATCTCAAACAAAGAAGGTTGGAAGGAACAAAGCTACAAAAGGAAATCATATCATGGATACACAAATAGGTCCTATTTTTATGGTTACTATTTTTATTGTAATGGATATGGTCATAAGAAAATATAAAGTTGAAAAAGGGCCAACAATTTTAGAAATAAAGAGAAAGAAAGTCATGTAGAGTCAAACAGAAGCCATAACTATTTTGTTCCTCTATCAAACTTTAATGAAGAGGCAATAATATGTTACAAGTGAAAAAACTTCATACACATAGCTTGGTACTATAGAAGCATGTTCGAGTTAGTCAAGAAGGACCAGAGTCTCAAGTCTTCATTCATCAAAAAGAAATTTTAGATAGGTTCATGGTAGAAGAAACAACTTGAAAAATCTATGTTGATATAGACAACTTTGAATGCAAGAAATGAAGAAAAGCCATGATTCATTGATAGTGCATGTTCAAGGCACATGATAGGAGATAAAATTAAGTTCATAACCTTGAAGAAGATCAATGGTGGCATAGTGAAATTCAAAGATAATACTACTTCTAAAATTATTAGAAAAGGTACACTAAGTTTGGGTAATGATAGCACTAAAACTGAAAATGTTTTGTATGTAGAAGGTCATAAGCATAATATTTTGAGTGTAAGTCAAATGTGTGATCAAGGGTACACACTAAAGTTTTATGTAGAAGGTTATGAAATTAGGAGAAATTATTTAGATGTGTTAGTTGCAATGCTCAGAGAACATGCAATAATTTGTATATGTTATCAGACATCAAAGGTCAAAGATGTTGTTTAAGTCAGATTGAAGAAAGTTAGATATGGAATAAGAGAATGGAACACATAAATTTTGACAATCTTATCAATATCATCAATAATTAAGTAGTCAAAAATATCCCAAAGATTACAAATCCATCTGACACACTTTGTGAACTTTGTCAATACAAGAAATAGGCTAGAAGGTGGTTCAAAACAAAAGAGTGCTCGACCACTTAGATGTTAGAGATTATTCATATTGATCTATGTGGAGCTATGAGAACTCAAATTAATCAAGATGAGAAATATTTCATGTTGCTTATAAATGATTTTTCACATATGACTTGGGTAATGTTTTTGAAGAAAAAATCAAAAGCTTTCAGACATTTCAAAGCATTAGTTGAGAATGAAACTAGTTTGAAGATTAAGTGTCTAAGATCATATTGAGGAGGAGAATTCATGTTAGATCAATTTATTGAGTTTTATGAATACCATGGAATAAAGAGAAATTATTCAACAGCTAGAACTCCATATCAAAATGGAGTAATTAGACGAAGAAAAAAAATAGTTCAAGAGATAGAGATAATAATGTCAAATGAATCAAAGATACCAGATAAATATTGGAGAGAGGTAGTTGCTGCAATAGTTCATATTCAAAATAAAGAATTATTGAGAGTCAATAGTGACAAGACTCCTTATGATCTATGGAAAGATAAACTAGCAATAATTGATTATTTCAAAGTTTTTGGTAGCAGATGCTTCATAAAGAGAACCAATGAAAAACTTGGTAAGTTTGAATGTAGAGTAGATGAAGGTATATTTATTGGTTATTCTTGCAAAAGTAAAGCTTATAAATGTTATAACAAAATAACCAAGAAAATTGTTGAAAGTGCAAGTGTTAGGATAGAAGAAGATGGAACACAAAAAATCAGTGATCTAGTAGACATGCTTTAAATCATTGAAGAGGAAGATTTTGAAGAATCAAATGAAGATGAGAAGAAGGAGAAAAAAGACACCAAAACTCCATCCAAATATGTTTAAAGAAATTTTAATGAAAATGACATCATTAGGGACATAAATGAAGGAATTCACACTAGAAGAATCATGGTAAGTGAATCTGAGCATGTTAATTTTTCTTTGTTATCCAAAATTCAGCCTAGAACTTTTTTAGAAGCTAGACATGATAAGCATTGGGTTAAGGCAATGGACGAAGAATTAAATTAGATAGAAAATAATGATATTTGGGAATTAGTGCCTAGACCAAAAGATTACAATATGATAGGAACAAAATGGGTTTACAAAAATAAGTTGAATGAAAAGGAGAAGTGATTAGGAATAAAGCAAGATTAATATGTAAAAGATATGCTAAGATTGAGGGAATACATTTTAAAGAAATTTTAACACCAGTATTAAGGCTAGAGGCTACTAGAATGTTTCTTGCATATACAGTGTTTAAAAGTGTTTCAGATGGATGTCAAATCTACCTTAATAAATAGAAATATAGAATAAGAGGTCTACATTGAACAGCCTAAGGGATTTATTCTCTCAAATATTAGTAGCCATGTATGCAGATTGAAGAAAGCACTATATATATTGAAACAAGCTCCCAGAGCTTGGTATGTAAGACTTGATAAGTACCTTTAGGATCAAGGTTTCAAGAGAGAATTTCCTGATAGTAATCTCTATATCAAATAGAAGGTGAGCATCAATTTATTGTTATGGTATATGTTGATGACATCATTTTTACAAGAAACATTGAAAAGATGACAAAATAATTTTTTGATAATATGAAAAAATAATTTGAGATGTCTATGCTTGGAGAATTATCATTTTTCTTAGAGTTACAAATAATTTAGTCAGATAAAAGAATTTTCATATCTCAAAGTAAATATGCTAAGTAAATGTTGAAGAAATTTGGTTTTGAGGATTGTGAACCAATTGGCACACCAATGAGTATGTAAAATAAGGTGATCAAGGATGAAGATTCACCTATTGCAGATCAATCTTTTTATATATCTATGATTGGTAGTCTTTTATATTTGACAACATCAAAGCCAGACATCATGCATGCAATAGGTATGGTTAAAATATATCAATTAGATCCAAAAGATAGTCATGTTTAGTTAGTGATGAGAATATTCAGATATACTAAGGGGACATTAGATTATGGATTGTGGTATCCCATAGGCAGATATTTCACTTTGGTTGGTTATACAAATTCAAATTGGGTAGGTTGCTTGGATGATAGAAAGAGTACAAGTGGAGGAGATTTCTTCCTTGGTGATAGCTTAGTATCATGGCTAAATAAAAAGCATAATTTAGTATCACTTTATATAGTTTAAGTAGAATATATTCTAGTGGTATTGTGTTGTACTCAAGTGTTTTGGATGAAGCAAACTTTAGAAGATATCAAGATAAAATATGATGAACTTATTTCTATTTTTTGTGAAAATACAAGTGCTATTAATATTTTGAAGAATCTAGTGATTCATTCAAGAACAAAACATATTCCCATCAAATATCACTTCTTGAGAGAGTAGGTTGTAGATCATTAGGTTAAAATGGAATATATCAGTACTACAGAGTAGATTGTAGATATTTTCACAAAGACACAACTAAAAGACACATTTGAATATATACTGGAGAAATTAGGAGCAATTTCTTTTACTTCCTACCATTGAGGATCATCATTAGTTGAGGGGCAGCTAAGTGTTAGCTCCAAGATATCCCCTTTGCCATTGATGTCAAAGGGGAGAATTACAAAAATAGGTACAGGTACAGGTGAAAAATAGGTATAGGGTATTACAATAAGGGGGAGTTACTGTATATTGTTTAGATGGCAGTATGTATATATTTTAGGATGTGGTAGTTTCAATTTGAGGTTTTCATAAATGACAAAGGGGGAGATTATTGGAAATATTGTCATTGATGTCAAAGGTTTAGCATTGGTGATAAAAGCCCCATTGCATTTAATGATGTTTTTAATGTTCATATCTTGGCTAATGTGTGTTAATATTTATTTAATATTAATGAATATATTTTTGGTTGCATATAAGTCAAAAGAGGTCCCATGGAGAATTCAAAGAGTCACGGGGTAAAGACAAAAGAGGAATGGGATACATTTTCTCATGAAGAGTCATATTGAGGAATTCCAAGAGTTACCATGTGAAGACAAAAGAGTGTATGGCACATTTTTCCATGAAAGGACACTTTGAGGATTATGAAAAGTCACCAAGATAAAGAAAAAAGATGAAAAGATGCATTTGATTATGAAGGGTCACCATATGAATTTTTAAATGCAAGGATATGAAGGGTCATGCAAGTTTGGCACCATTTTTCATGAGGATTGAAGGGTCATAAAGGGTGAATGCCAAAGGTTATTTAGAAAGCTATAAATAAAGGCCTGAGAAGCCATTTGTAATATTCAAGAGATTGCATGGTTTTTATTTATTTTCAAAGAGAGAAAAGCAAGAGATATTATAGAGTTCTATCATTTATTGAGTAAGCAACATTGAGAGATAGTTGTGTTTTATATACAAGAGGGGTTGGTGCTCCTATGGGTTGGTGCACGCAAATATTTTCAAGGGGTTGGTGCTCTTGTGGGTTGGTGCTCAAAAATAGTTGATATGTTGGTGCATGAAAAAGGGGTTGGTGCTCCTACAAGTTGGTGCTTGTGAACTTTGTAATTTGAGTTGGTGCTCATTCATATACTTGAGATTGTTCTCCATGGTTTTTTACAACTTTGAGTTTCCACATAAAAAATTGGTGTCTCTCTCTCTCTTGTGTGGTGCATATTACTATTTTAGTTTTATTGCATATCTTGAATATGTGGTTAAGTGGTTAAAGAAGAAGAAATTTGATTAATTAAAAATATATATAATATACTTATTCACCCCCCCCTCATTATATTTCATGCTTAATACACATTTCCACTATCGAGGTACAATACTTATAATTTTCTTTGGGAAAACCATTGTATACCATCTCACTTACATTCTTAATGATTTTGAATATTTTTTCAAAATCATTATGTTTTCACCCCATCATCTTTCCTTTCTTTGGTCCCCTCATTTTACTTCTTTCTTTCCTAGGGACTGTTTGTCGACCTACTTGTGCCAACCATTCCTTGAGGGGGCATCATACAGTTAGTTTATCATCATTATAGATGTAGGCATGCAGGACCTTTTCATTATTTTAGAATATGTTACTATGATTATAGCTTGTAATGCCTTCTCAAATAAGGGCAAACTATAGACACCTAAATTTGGCCATTGATAACCTCTAATTAGGGTTTTGATCAATTCTTACTAAAATGCACAATTTGGCCTAAAAACACTAGATCACATTAAAAGATTTGAACCTGATATAGTCAAGTGCCAATTTTGGTTAGAGTATCCCTAAATGGGGTAGTGTAATTTATGGGCTAGCTAACTTTGATCAGATCATGTAGAGTCAAAATGCCAATTTTGTACCTAGGTGCTTTGGATTGCTCATTTTTGTCAAATCACTTTCACGAGACACATGCCTTTGTTATTTGGTATTGGTAACATCATAAATTAGATAATGGATCCAATGTATTTGATATTTAATTACAATTCCAATCCAGTCAAATTTTGGACCAATAAAAGGGCATTCTGATCAATTTGAGCAATTTGTGCACAAAGTGTTGAATCATGCTTAAGAGCTAATTAAATAAAATTAGAGCCTAATTAATAAGTCTATGATTTTTTTTTGAATACATATTTTTAGAAATGAATATTAAATATTTTCATCATCAAGTGATATCATTTTTTGGGAAGACATCCCTAGGCCATAAATGCATAAAATATCAAGGTTAACCCCTCCCATGCTTCATCAATGCCTCCCATGCCTCTTAAATGCCCTTATATCCCAAATATTGATGAGCCTATTTATGTATTTTTAATTACATAATTAGATTAATCCTTAGCCACACATCTCAATCTTGAGATGGATGGTTCAGGTTGATTCTAGCTATTTGCAAAAATCTATAAATAGGAGGCCTTATCACATGAATTTTAAGCTTAACTTGTGAAAATTTACCATATCAAATTGATTTAAAAAACTCTCACATGCCAAAGTTATTTTGCCAAAATATTTAAGCCAAAGCCAAGCAAGGTGCTAAGGAGAAATGGAGGTAGTCAAGCTTCCATTAATGCAAACTTCATGAGCACAAACCAAGCAAGCCACTACAATAAAGCATTTGGAGCATCCAAGGAAAGTGAAGGATTCTTATTTTTACTTAATTTTTAGTTGTGATTTTCATTTGTTTTTGATATTAAGCTCACCTTAGTAAATGTGCATGAAGGTGTTAGTTTAGTGTTTTTTTTATTTGATTTATCCACTAACACAATACTAATCTCCCCTTCATCATCAAATGCCTAGTTCACATCTATAATGATGATTTCATAACCATTGCATGAACTTTGAATTATATTTTTAGTATTTTATTTTGACATATTTTACATGTTTGACCCTTCATTTTATTCCTATTTTTATACAATTGACTCCCCAATGTTCCAATTCATTTAAAGTTACGTCTAAGTCAATTTTATCTAATTCTAAGTAAATTTTAATAAGTTATGAGATAGCTCATGTTAACTCCCACATGTAACATTTTTTATTTCTTAAAAACAAATTATTTTACCATGATATTAAAGATCTAAAAATTAAATTTATAATTGAGTATAAAGGTTTTGAGATAGATATATTATACCTTCTATATATTCTTTTATAAATCAACCAAAAGACCATATCATAATTTTAGTCATCACATCAAATTGGAGGAATAAACTCATGAACTTGTAACACGACACTCTACTATTTATGAGAACCAACCACAGTCTAGCTACCTCTTATTTTAAATTTGTTTTCATGTTTATATTTCCTCTTGTGTTCCTCTAATTGATGATTCCTAGGTTTCCACTAAGCAAAAAATAAAGATATATCATCTTGAGGATCAGGATAATTTCAATTCTATTCAAGTTCTTCTTCTCCATCTATCTTATACTTTAGTTAGTTTCAATATTTTGTTTTATTCACATTTATCATTAGATTATATATTTTTAATTAATTTTAGTTTCATTTTAGAAAAGAACACAAAAAAATAAAGAAATAAATAATTCTCTATATTTTTTTGTGTTAAAAATTTCTTAAACCTTTGTAATACTACTAGCATATAATTTTTTTAAAGCATATTAGTCTTGCATGTTAGTTTTATAGTTAAAAAAAATCTTTTGTTTAAAACTATTTTAATATTTTAATACTACTTTTCAATATCTATACATGCACACATACATGCAAAAAAGATAAATTTTTTACACGCACTTTCATAAAATCTAGGAAAATTATAAGAAAATAATTGCATCCACAAAATAATTTATTGCTCTTATACACTAATAAAAAATGAAATCAAAGTCATAATTAGATCTAAACTTTTCTATTTTCACATTAGGATTAGTTGCATCCAACTCAAAAAATAAAAAACATAAAACTTGTATTTAATATTTGATTTTCATAATTTAGGCATTTAGTTACATGCATATAAATCTAGAATAGTAGGTTGGTTTTCATTCATGCATATATATAATTCAGAGTATTCATTAATTTTTAATTTCATTAATTGAAAACACAAATACAAATATTTATTTTCAGCAAGTATAATTAATTTTTTTCACTTTTAAAAAAATAAAAAATAGTAAAAATCAGCATTCATATAGTTTAGTTTCAATTCTAAATTCATTAAAATTCACATATTATTTCCTTATAAAAGATAAAAAAAAGATAAGATCTTTTATGTTTTTATAGTCCATGAAAAAGATTAGATGGCTTCTGGGAAACAACTATGTGTAGTTTATTTGATCGATGTGTTTCAAATCAACATTTGTGATTCATCATCAAGAAAGATTTATGTTGAGAACTACATACCAACTTCATTATATAGAATTTTAATAGTGTATATAGATGTCAAATGGTCAAAAATTGTATAAATGCATTGAGATTTTGTATGACCTTTGCAAATAATTGGGAGAGATGCTCATAAAACAAGGATTGACAATTTAGCATTTGATGAGATTGAAGGAATGTTTAGCTTTAAATTTTATTATTATTATAATTCTTGTTTTATTTTAGATGATTTATCTTGGAAGTGGAGTTTCAATTATTATTAAATTTTAAGTACACTAAGAGATTAGTTAAATAAAACAAGAGAAACAAAAATTTGATAACAAAGACATACCTAAACTAGAGGCAAGAAACTTACATTAATAAATAATGTTTTTTAATTTGTTAACTAGGAGTCTCTATGCCTGATGGATCCCCATCCCTTCATTTCAATTTAAATTTTGAACATGTCAAACTATATCTATGGACTCTCTCAACTTGTGTTTTTGATAATTGGCTTCCACAATAAGAACCTTTATCTTATCAATGAAAATGGGATGTTTGTTTTTATAAAAGTGTTATGCTAGTAGAGATTTTTCTATGTTATCTATTCAAATTTATGTATCATGCTCCTTGATCCTAGTTTGGATGGATATCATTGTTTCTATGATATAAGGGATACCTCAATAATACTAAATTTTGTAAATCCCACTTTTTGACTAAGGTCCCACCTTAGTTTGTTTATCGGTAAGAAGGTAGTAGAGATGTTTTGGCACTTTAAGATCTTTAAAATATTATTAGATACCCATGTAATGTATGGTAATAATGATAATAGGATTGTTTATGGGGTAAAAATTAGTTTCAAAACATTTATTTCTAAATAGATAATGAAGTCTTAAACTAGTTGAACACTCAATCTTACACAAACAAAATCAACAAACATAATTTTGAAAAAAAACACAAATGAACCATAATTTTTTTAAAAATCCTAAAAAAATTAAATTAACACACCAAAACCTTAAACAAACTTTTTTATTTCCTTGGATGATGCTTCCTAGACAAGCACATCTACATAATGTAGGAACATTTCATTGAGTACTAACTCCTATCTTAGCACAAAATATCTAGAGTGATATAGAATTTAAACTTAAACTATAAGTATTTTGATGTAAACATTTACCTAACATTATCATTATCTAGATAAATTATCTAGATGAGAAAAATATGTTTTTTGAAGCCTAGTTAACCAGAAAAATAATCTCTTAGGTTGTCAAGATTGAAACCTCCAAATTTGACTTCTTATTTCATTCTTGAGTCTAGTCTCATCTAATTTAATTTGTTTGATGGATGATATTGTTATGGAAATTAAAACATGATATATCCAATCAAATACCTAAAGTAATCCAACCTCACTTTAACCCATTCACAAAAAGTAATAAAGACCAAGATTTATGTTACCTAGTTATTCTAGAATTTGGATATTCTTATGATATTATTACACCATAGTTTGCTACCATCAAGGATCACTTTGATTCTCTTGAGTTATTTTGGTATAAAAAAGAGAATCCATTACCACCCATTTCCAAAAATTAACTATGAGTAAATTTATTAAATCAACTAACCCTTACAACTTATCATGTTAAACCAGCTCAGCCACCTCAAAAAATTAGCTAGATTGATATCTTGATTATAATATATTTCATATTTGACCATCTCAACATGAACTCAAGTGATCAAGTGCATAATATTATAATGTTTATTAAATTATGTAAATCACCAAACTTATTCTTGCCTTTGTCTGAAGTACAATGTGTAAGAGCCTTAAATTTTTGCATAACCTTTTTAGGTTTCTCTCCTTTATGAGACATGTTTTGCTTCTACATTAGAGGTTGATAATTAGAGTTGTGTGTAGTCTAGCTCTTATGTAAAAAAATATATGTGAGGATGAGATTATAATTCATATTTTCCTTGGATTTGATCTTGGTTATGGTGCGATAAGTTTTCTTCAAAGTGTTAAAAGTTAATAACTCCATATTTTAATAAATATAAGGAGAAATTATGTTGATGTACTTCCACACTTTATGTTTTTAATTCAAGTTATCAGACAAGAATATAGTGTAATCATGGATAATGTTTGTGTATTATTTTAGTAAAGTTTCCTTATAATTGTGCATTTATTGTAACTTGATGAATTCATCCTCAAAATTAAAAAAGGATAGCAATCATTTTTTAACACATTGAAAAAATGTTTTCAAGACTCAAATGGAACTCCGTCTTGCATGCACTATACACTAAAGTTATCCTATCATTGAACCACTACATATTCACATTGAAAATGTGATCTTCTCAAAATTAATGAATTTATTGATTGATAACTATGCCTTGAGCTATCAAATCCAATCATCTAATGTTTCAACATTATTTTTTTACTTTAAACATGGGGAGGCCAATATTGACTTACACTTTGAAATGGGTCTACTTCTAAAACTACTAATAAGATCACTATGAGAGAGAGTTTAAAGGTGTTATGTTGATATCTATCATCAACTCATAAATTTAGAAAAATATTTTAGCTATCTATGTTTCTAGGGAATTCATAATGATATTTTAGAGGTCTAAGGTTTATTTAGGTTGATTTTGGGTGTCACTAAATTAATATTTATATGGTGTAATTTCATGTAGGTTGAAATAATAACAATAAGTAATATTTCCTTATTTCACCATGCTCACATGTTTATAATCATAATAAAGGTCTCATCTATGATATTGATGATTTGTGCCATGGGGCCAAATACATTGTTCATGAGGGACAACCTTGTGCTTAGAGACAAGCACAGGGTTATGAAGAGTGTGCACCATGTTGGCTTGTGGAAATTGAAATAACAAACATTCAAATAAAAGTGAAAGTCTATGACATACATGAAATGCAACTTATAGTCAATGTGAATAAATAGAGTGAATTAAATAGATGTGTAATGCTTTAAAAAAGGTTGGGAGAGTAGGATTCTATGATTAGAATGGTGAACACTTTCTCTAATTTTCCTAGAATGAAGGTGTGAAAAATAATTCATATGAGAAGGAATAGATAAGGAATAATATCTATCACTATGATTTCATATGATGTTGACCATTTTTTGGTGAATATGATGTATATTTATACAAAAAATACAATAGGTAGTTATAACTACCAATGATTACAAAGAGAGTGATTACAAAATTTGATTCATCTTTCTTCTAAATGAGGTTTGAACTTCCTCTATGTGTGTGATAATTAAAATATTTAGTTGAGAGATTAATTAGAGAGATTTAATGACATGTATTAGAGTTATGAAGTGTCATCTTTCAAACCATGTGGATATGATGTGTTGACATATTCCACACATGGTGTTCAAGATGTCTCTAATATTATTCTAGGAAAAAGAGGCTATGTGAAAATGTGTCATGAGATGAGTGTGAGTTTGTGAAGGATGTGGCACGAAATAATCCTTCCCTTAAATTTTAGGCCAAATTACATGGGGATTTAACCTATAAATTCCTATATAAATGAACACCATAAATTTTATTTAGTAGATCTAAAATCACTCTCTCAATTACACAACACAAAGATCCATTTTATTATACATCTATCATTCATGAGGATCTTATCACACAAGATCAACTAATATTATTCAAGATGTATCAAATGTCTACATTATAATATTTATTAAGTTATCACATACTTGTTCTAAAATAAGGATTCGTTTGTATGAGTTGGTTGCAAATTTAGGAAGAAGTTTAAGGCTTCTCTTATTTTGGGTGTAAAATTTTGTAAATAACTACGTACTTGATTACATAAATAATATTAGAGAAACATCCCTTAAAAGGTAATCCATTACAATAACTTTTATTTTTTATCACTTGAAAGGAATTTATATGGTTTGATAATAAATAACACATGAATGATATTCATACACTCTCATACATAAAACCACTCATCTAAAACAAGTTTTTACCAAGTAGGAGTAGAGGAATGTACTCACATAGTTTTAGATCATGAGACCATACACAACCACTAATGATGATCCTATGAGATTAATTGTGTTTTTCTATAGTTACCACCTCTAGTGGTGACCTCATATAATCTCCTATGTTTTTTCTTATAAACCTGCATTGAAACACACTCAAATTTTCATCTTATGAGCTTGTTTTGAGCATTTTTTAGTGTTCTCTAATTAGGTGTGTATATCTAAGGTATGAAATATGCTTAATATTTTCTCATTAACAAATTTTATATCTATATATATTACTATCCTAAATTAAACTCTAAACTTACTATTCTTTATTACATTTGTTTAGGGTTTTATTATAACCATTATTTTGTTAGTTTTGGGTACTTATGTTTAAAAATGATAAAAAATAATCAAATAGAATAGTATCCACTTACTCATCATCCTTAAAAATTACATTCATCTCCTTTATATAGAACTTTATTACTCATAGTAGATAGGTAAACTCCTAATCCCAATATAGACTGACTCATTACACAATGCATCTAATTCCACAAGTTATGTACTTGACACAATATAATTGAAAAATATAGATAACTAAAGGGACATGTTCCTAAAGTCAAGATCTTGATCAATCCATATACAAAATATTATAATATTAATCTATTTCATAAAAGGATACACAATGGACTACCTCACATAAATAATTAAATTGGTTAGCTGTGTAAGTTTATGTTGAGTGATAAAGGAGAAAAGATATATTAGAGTGTTTTAAGACAAGGCAAATAAAAATTAGAACTATAATTATAATGTTTTATTATGAAAATTCATATATGAGATATAATAACTTAGATGTGTGATGCTTATGTAATTCATACTCCATTTTATATAACTCTAAATAAAAATAATGGAAGAATATATTAATATGTAAGACAAGAATATGAAGATTTAGTTTGATAGCTACAATATATAGTAACAACCAATTCATAATTAATCATTAGTTTTTATTTTATGTTGATACTACTATGGAGGTATGTGATGTAATATTAAAATTTTAGGATCTATATGATATCATAGAGGAGTTAGGAATTCACACAATGCATGTGTATGTGGTAAGATGTTGAAGCCTCTAGTGAAGATGTAACATGTCATGGAGAAATTACATGGTGTCATGAATCAATTGAAGGATCAAATATTCCTGTCTCAATCACCCCTCCTTGAAGACAAATGGTCATTTTTATTATAATTTTGGAATAAAATGTGGAAATATGTGGCAACTTTCACTTATGTAAACTATTTTCCCTAGGAATATACTTGACCTACTTTGATTATTTGAAAGAGAGGGGTCTCTTATTGATATGTATATTCGACCCTCTATTTAGTTATTTGATCCTCATTTTTTGGTGTGTTTCAGTTATTGGAAGTGGTGGCATAAGAGTTATACATTAAAGACTAAATTAAACCAAAGGTAAGAAGGAATATTATGGTAAAAAATGTGTTCTCCTACTTGTTTGGTGATGATGTATAGATAGTGATAAAGTGGATGAATCTTATGGTAAGTTCATAGTATTATTTTTGTCTATTGGTGAAGCCATACACAATCACCAACCCAAAAGGTATGCAATATATGGTGTTGATCATGGAATTGGTTGCACTTATCATTATATTTTTGTATAATGGTTTGCATTTGTTACTTAATGTGATAAATATATTTAATTAACTTAATAGATTTTTAAACTTCATTTTTATTTAAGGTATTTTATATAATTGATGGTGGTATAGGATAAGCTACATCCATGGGTGCCAAATTTTAAACATGAAAGCCATCCTAAAAAGGCCCATGTGTTTTAGAATTTTAAAAAGATTTTTCATATCTATGCTGAATGAAAGGAAGGATTTAAATCCATTTTCATTGCATATTTAATTTTAAATTTTGATAAAAATCATGACCATTTTATACATCAATTATGTCCATCCATCAGTATGAGGATGAAATGTGATAGAGTTGTTTAAATCTGTATCTAGTGTAGACCAAAGTGATTTCAAGAAATTTCTCAAGATTATTGCATCCTTATTAGAGAGGATAGTATCTGGTATTCTAAATTGACATTAAACATGTTGAAACTATATTTTACCTATTTCTATATCTAAGATCTTTTTTTTATAATATGTGATAAAAACCAAGTACGAACGTCCTATATAAATTTTCTAATCTAAATAATCTACAAAACATTGTGATATTATTTGGTGTAGGCCATTTTAAGATGATGTGGATTTTGGTCAAGTATAGATTAACTCCTTATTTTTCCACTATCTAACCCATATTATATATCTCCCACATATAAAATGAACATTTATCCATGTTAACATAAAAATTCCTTTACCAAAAATTATGGAACACTTGTTGAGTATGGTGGAAATGTTCATCCTACATTTTTTTGGATATTAGGATGTCATTAATTTATAATAAAACAAATGAATACATGAAATGGTGGAGGATGTTTTTCATCACCCATATGAATGCATCTAATGTGTTAGTCAATTTGAAGTGCATAACTAACCATTCAGATAAATATTCCTTAGATTTGAAGGTTTTTTTCTAGATGTTTGTATGTTCAATAGGAACGTAATGATACCCAAACTTAATAGTGATTTTGGTAAAAAAAATGGCACCATCAAGTTGGTATAATAGGTCTTCAATCCTTGGAAGAGGATAATAGTTATCCAATATGATCTTGTTGAGAGCTCTATAACTTTCACAAAATCTCTATGTGTCATCCTTGTTTGGAATGAGCATAATTTGGTTGTTGCAAGACTATGATCTAGTCCTGATGTGTCATTTGTCCATAATTTTGTGGATCTAAAACTTGATACCTTCATTCTCCAAAAATTATCTATGGTATATGTGGTATCAAATAAATAGTATGTTTTACCATGTAGTATATATCCACTTACATGACTAAAATGTATCATTGTATTCATTTACTGTGTATTTTAATTATGACAAATTATTAAAGAAATCACATTATGTGCTTGATCTAAAGCTATGTTATTGAACTAATTGGTGTTAATGAGTTAAATTTTAAGAATTAATTTTTGTATGCAATATCTCATATCACTAATATCCTATGAAAAAAATTATAAATATTTACTTCATAGATTTCATGTCTTTGCTAAAAATATGGTTGACCAAGTAAAACATCACATACTTCTAATTTTAAAACATAAAAAAAGATTACATCTTGAAAATGCCTAATTTTATACACTAAGTGACAATATTGAGTAATGTGCTTATTAGAACCTAGGATTAATCATCCAATAGATTATGGATATGGGTGAGGTGTTAGTGGAAATTTCAATATTCAAACCATTTATAAAAAAAATTAGGTTCTTCAGACTTCTTTTGTCAATGAAGAAGTGTATTGGTAATCCATTGATCTACATTTGAAAATGAAACACTCTTTTTGATTACTCTAAATTTTTATTTGGATGAAGAATAATTGTTCATGATAGCTATCATAGCATTAAGTTTAGAATACATGATCTGATTAACTTTTTCCAATTCTATAATGTTAGTAACAATTGCATATAAAGGTTTAAGTAGATTTTTCCTAGCATGAAACTTATCTATGGAGTGACTAATAGTGTTATAAAATGTTTACCACATGATAGTCTTGGAATAATTTGTATGATCATTTGACAACATAATATTATTTTAAGGATAGTGTGAAGGGCCATTCCCTACTTTAGTATTTTTATATGTTGTAGTATTGGAATGTGTTATTCATCCCAATGTTTCATTCCCTTAAATACACTTATTGAGCTAGGTGCACTAAGTTAATCCTAAGAGATAATAAGGGACCTTCATCCTATCAATTTAGGATCATTTTTGAAAAACTCTAGGGCATGAATTACAGGTATTGGGCTCCATGAAATATCCTACTTAAAATAGATATATAAGAGATGTAATAATGCCATTGGAGATTAAATTCATGTTTCCCATTTGATATAAAAACTATTCACATAAATTAATATAATTCAACAATTTTATTCCATTACAATTCACTTAAAAAATTATAATAGGATGGAAAGGTCACTTGGTAATAAATAAACATAAGAAGGGGAGAATGATAAGAAAAAAAGAGGCTCTCTAGATTAAATAAAAATATTAGTGCTTAAGAACCGAGGATGTGCTCAGCTATAGTCTTACCATTGTATTCTAATCTTCACAAGAGCTCGGACTATAACCACACAGGGGAGGCAGTCAAAGGGAAGTAATTAATGCTTAATTCCTAGAATAATTTCTATAATTAAACACATAAGAGACCCATTGTTAATAAAAAACAAACTTATAAGGGTTTAAATAAAGTATAAATAATTCAATAAACAAACTAAAATATCTTAGAGATAATTGTAATTAATGAAAATACCTACAAAAACACATGATTGAGTTTTTTAACCTTAACATTACTCATTAAACTATAGAAATTTAGAAGACATTTATGAAACTAAAACCATATAAGAAAAAAATAAAAGACTTATATTAATATTTAGTGAATTTAATTACAAAAGTGTCGACCATAAAAAGTGTTACTAAATAACATATAGGAACTAATATGGTACCACCTCCAAAGAAAAAAGGATCCACTCTAAGCCATAATGGCCCAAAATAGTTACAATAAATCATTAAGGTGTCATCACATAGAAACAAAAAAAGTAAATAAGGGAGGGGATGGTGATAGATTGACATAGATCCCATCATGTCTACAAATTTAATCAACACTAGCTCTATGGCGGTCCACTTTCTAATTTATTATGAGCACCTTACTGAGTTGCCAATGATTAGTAAAACAAATTAGCCTCCTGATCAATATTATACAAATAATTAGGTGGCTCTCAAAATATCAATTATGCTTGAGTCAATAACTTGTTATGCACCTTGAGAGGATCTTCTAATGATACTTTCACCTCATTTCCATGGCTAATGCTAGCTATGTGCTAGGTGGAAAGTTCTAAGATAGCCTTGGCTCTAGTCTTGTTGGCTCTTACCACCTTTCTCCTCATGGATTTGTTAAAATGTGACAAGTGAAATAAAATTTAATCTTTCTTGAGCATATTACAATCCAATTGAAAGAGAACATTGATGCTAAATTCCTTGAAGTAAGAGAGGATATGATCCCTACTCTTCTCCAAGGGCCTAATGGTGTCTTGAATGTTATTCAACTAATCTTAAACGGATATTCTCATGCTTCTTAATAGGTTATGATATGGGTTTATATACATGAGGGGTATCAACTTAAAATCTAGGAACATCTATTTATTTATGATGGAAGCCACATTTTTTCACTTTCTATCCATGTGAATGATCACATCTAGGTAAGTTTGTGCTCATTAGAGAAAATATTTTCTCTTAGAGAGAGTTATATTCACTTCCTTAAGGCTCATGAATAATTATGTGTGTTTTTCGTCCAATTTTCTAATAAGAATTTCAAGGAAGGTACTCCTTAATTAGGACTCAAGAGTTTTAACCTGATCCTTAAGATCTTCTATTAACTTTTCAAAGAGCTCATTGGTGCCTCAGAGCATTGAAATTAGGTCATCTATGACTCTCTCTTCTCCATGTGTAGACCTCATTTTAGTGAGGAGTAAAAAATATTATTCAATCGTCCATACCATGGGGTTCTCCTCCTGAGTGAATATTTGTGTGAGCACCCTATTCATCCTCCATGACTCCTAATCAAACTATAATTTGATGTCTAATGATGATCATAATTTTACCACCAATTAAACCTGACAACCTTGTATAACCTAACCTATGATCATAGGATGAAATGGACACTTGGTGTATAAAATAACTACTTCATTAATTATCAACCCATGGAAATTTTGGATTGATAATTTGACATCACTATATGTGAATATTTCACTCACTTATTGACTTTATCAATTGCATATATGCACACTTGAATAAAGGAAATTATAGAAATGTAAAGTACTTGAAAGGGAATCACACTTACATGAATGAAATTAATAGAATTGAATGAATATAAATGTTTTCAAATCTTCCTTAATAAATTAACGTGCATTCACAATACTAAAATCATCTATGACACTCAAATAAAATATACAAAATTAAAGAATGGAAATGAATACTTGGAAACTGAATATACTAGTTATTCTAACGAGTTAGTATATTCCTTACAAATCCTCCTGAGGGGGACTTCATCATTTGTTATTGAGATCAAATCCTTCCCTTTAAATTAAAATGTGTTTACTATAAAATGATAAATTTACTCACATTAGGTAGAAAATAAATATTGTTAAAGTAAGACTACAATGGTTGAAATGTTATTACTTAATCATACTTATAATATGTATCTTCTTCCTATATTATCTACTCCATTAGCTATCATATCTATTATAATATATACATAAGAGTCTATGGTTATTTCTCAACAAGAAATTATAATAACTTGAGAATATTCATAGTATTGAGAACATAACTAGCAATGGCTGTAAGACATAAATGGGGGTGATTTTTTTGGGGAGTTGGAAAGAGTGAAATGTGGTATAATAGGAATGCTTGATGTTATAACTCATCCTCATCATGTATTATTATATAGGGTCATGCATGCTTATTCTCTAATCTTTACCATTGAACCAAAATCAACTAAAAGGATAGTCATTACAACTACTATACACTTAGGCAAACTGTAGGTAGTTATTCATGTTTATTATAATAGTTCCTAGTGGTTGCAACCTGATAACCTATTAGTTATGGGTCATGAATTACCCCTATGCAATATGGTTCTATGGCTATATATATATCCATAATTCATTTCATTAATATAAGACTTAACCTTCTAATTATGATACATGTAGGTCATGTCACTCAAGTTACTCAACACATAATATGAGAAGTAAAAATATAATAATAAAAGATAACATATTCAACTCTAATCACAAGCCAAAAACTAAATTCATTCCCATAAACATAGTTAATATATATCATCATGATTAAATTACTTAAAATAGAGAAATATACAATGAATATAAGAAACATTGACATTTAGAGGCCAAAAAGGTAGATAAGTATGGGTTCAAATTATTCCATTTATATGGATCATCACACACAAAAATTAAGGTGTTATTGGTATTTGAGAAACCAACTTATGCATCTAAATAGCATACACAAGTCCAAAGTCTATTGGTTCTAATGCCCATGTGTTTTGTTTTCCATAGAAACCATATTGAGCTTTAAATTTTTGCCATCTCCTATCTTATTTTACTCATCAATTAGCACTGCTCCTATCTAGTATAGAATGGGATACCAAAATGTCAGTGGCTAAAAAGTGATATCCAAAAAATTTGGTCCCTTACTTCTTACAATTTCTATGTAAGTATGAATTCAGTTAATGACAACTTTGAGATTATGTTGAGATAATGGTTCCTTATTATTCAATTCAAGAGTAAGCTCATTCCATATGTTCCCATTAGCTCTAAATACATCTTGTCCTATTGTAGTTAAAAATCCTAGATAATATTTTTAAGCTTCTACTTGCTTTCTTACAAAACATGAAGCTACTTCCCTTCTTTTCATTAAAGAAACCCATTCTTATACTATCACCTCAATCTCAATGGAATTTCCTCTTATCATCAAAGAATTTTATTTTTATTTTTAATTGTAGTTTGATAATTCTTGACCATTGTTATTCTCATGCACTATATATGAAGAAAGGGCCTTGAGTAAGACATATCCTACATATAAATTGGGGGTCTATTCTAGATTATGAGCTATAACATAATTATACAGATATAATTCACATAATTTATCCTATTCTTTAGGGGTACCATAATTATACATATTAAAGAAACACTGAGTATCTATTACTATTTGTGGAAGATCAAAATATACTCTCATAAATTAAAATTTCAACCATTGTTCTTCAAGGTAAATAAAGTAAACCCAATCAAGTAACTTGCGTCTCAATAATAGATCTATTAATCAAGTTAATTATTTAACTTTTGACTATAGTTTCATGAGTTATTATGCATCTTATTAAAAAAAAATCTAATTTTTTTGCTTTCTTCAACTAGCCATAATGTTTGAACCAACATAACTATGTACTTTGGAACTACTCATCTCCTTTTAAATACATCTCAAAGAAAAGAAATGTTGAATCAAGTTTTTATAGCTATGTAAGAATGGATACAATAGATCTTTGAATAATAGATGGTAAGATGTTTTTGGGTTACTAGTTGTGATATGTCTATAGGCTAACTCAGTTGGTACAACCAGGTCTTATAGCTGTAAATCAATTTGTGCCAATCTATCTAATTTGTTACCTTCTTCAAACATCCAAACTTTTACCATTAGTAATTCAATTTACCTAAGTGCTTGCTCTAGGGTATAAAATTTTCCCTATGAGGATGTTAAAATACTCTCATATCCATTATATTTAGTTTGTTTAAGAATTTATTCATCCCTTTCAATCAACTGCTCTTTCTCACTTTCTTCAATTGATTGATCTTCCTTGCTTCCTTTAGTTGATTTTGAAGGCTCTAAACTAAAGGAAGAAGAGCCTTCCTCATCACTTCTAGTAGCCATATAAGCATTATTTTCTTTAATTTTATTTTCAAATGAGCCTTCATTAATATGGAGTATGGTAGGAGGGGAGGAGATAGACCTCTTATGTGGTTTTCACCTTACTTTGTGTGATCATGTCTTATAAACTTAAGGAATTTTGATCTCCTTAGTTGGTTTAAGGTTTTGAGGGGCTTCTTCTTATTTAGATGAAAAATGTGAAAGAATAAATATTGTCCTCTTATTTATTTCCATTTTCTCTCTTACTACCTCTACTATATGTCCATCCTTTCTAGGGGGATATTTTTCTATAAGAGGTTCATTTTATTCTTTTTTTTAAGTTTTTTTTCAAATTCAGCTTCTGATTATTATTCAACTTCTTTTTATTTCTCTACCTCCTCGTCATCACTTCTATCTCCTCTTCAACATTTTATTCCTCAAAATATTATTACTCAAATATAAATTATAATATTTCTTCCTAGGTCATAGTGTGTCTATCTTTTAGGTTACCTTGAACAATGAGTTGTATCAATCCTTGGTGGGACATAGTTTTAGGGTTTCATTTCTAATATTCCTTTACCATTTTTGCCAACATGTTTAATAGGAAATTTTACACATTTTTTCTAATTTTATGCATAAGGTTATTTATAAACTTAAAATATATGCCATATAACATTAAATGTCTCCCTTAAAACATGAAATACTTTAGAATAAACATAATAGTTTTTGCCCATAGCTATGGTAGAGATAAACATTCGATACCCTATCTAGATAAGCTTATTCACTCACCACCTTCTTGTAAGGTTTCCATTTATGAAATTATATCAAACTTTTTTTCCCAATATTTCCTACTCTGGGTAGGCCAATAATTCATATCAGATATCTTTTAGTTACCTTTATTTAAAACCCTATGATAGTGGATTTTTTAATTTCAAATGAACTAGAGAATTCATCTACTATTACTTGTTCAAACCATGATAATTTTTTAAAATAATATAACCACCCTATATTCTTGAAGAGGACGGTGATGTATTTATTATACAATAGTGGTGCCAATTCAGTAGGATCCTTTTTAATAAAATCTTATCCTATGGTGGTTTGACTTGGCTAACATAATGATCATTAGGTCTTTATTATCAATTTTCTAGGATATGAATATTTTTATCTTTATTAATCATTAATCTTTGTACTTAAAGTTTAAGGATTGCATGAATGTTTATCATGTATCATCTCAAGGTATGAAACTGGTGTGTCATTTATGGAAAAAAACCCCTAACTAACATGTCACTCATCCTTGAGTAAATCATAATTCAATGGTACATGTAAGAGGGTATGGAATAAGCTGATGGGGAAATGGAATTGGAAATAGAATGGGAAAAAATACCTTGATGTGACAAATGCATAAAAATAGTATTGAAATTACCACATGATATGCCCATAATAATTATTTTAAAATCATCCAACATGATGATCACATTAACTATAATGAACAAAAATTAATTAATAATTTGCCTTAAAAAAAGTGAATAATTACTTTCATTATATGGGTTACATCATCATACAAATGTGTGTGGATGTTGAGATAATGAAGTGAAGTGGGATCATGTAGACTAGGGTGTTGATATCATGATGGTGGCATGTGGATTTGATGTGATGTTTAGGATGTGATACATACCATTTATGGAGTTAGATGAGGTGGATGTTCTTGAATGTATCTAGATCAGAAGGTGGTGACCTTTGGATTAAAGGAGATGTATACTGCTACCAAAAATTGATGAAGATAAATGGTATGGGAGTAAGATGTAATGCAAAGTATTGAGGGTGGAATTAGTGGAATAAAACCAAAGAATTTTTACCCACACTTTCATTAGAATAACTGGATGAATTTTTATCATCCTACAATAAGTGATCATCATATGATAATAATGTATTCTTATGGCTTGGAGATGCACATTTTTATCAATAATGGTGAACATGATTGACAATATAATTTTACATCTAGTTGCCTTACAAAAAATCCTTATAAATATTCATAATGAACTTTAACCACATATTAATTAACCTATAACAATGGAAGACACATTCTATAGCTCAAATTTTCAATCTATAATACATAAGGTACATCCTGTAGCATAGAATATAGATCTTATAACATAGAATTTACACCCTGTAGCATAAAATTTACATCCTATAGCAATGGAAAAATCTACCTAAGAAGGATAAAAATAGGTGTTTGAATTTATAGGAAAGGAGGATGATGAAAAAGGATCTAAAAAGTACATGTTTATTACCTTGATATTTTTTCTCATGCATTTTCCCCTTTTTAAACTTTTCCCCCTTAGATGGCTAACAAGTTGATTTTCTATTTAATGGTTTATTTAATACAAATATTGATCATCTAGAGATTAGTTTTCTAACCAACACCTATCAACAGTGCCTAAAGGTTTTCATTTTTGATTTCTATGACATTTTATGACTTTGTTTGATCATTTTAACAACTGATTAAATAGATTTTTTATTTAACTTAAAGCAAGCCAAAATAAATGGCTAGACTGGCTATAACAAAGTAGTTATTCTTTACAAATGAAGATCAAGGGTACACTATTATACCCTATAATAATTTAAAATCGATATCAATAACATGATGAGAGGAAGATGAGGTGTGTTCATACATAAGCTACCAAGTGAAGCTCTCCTTGGAAAGAGTTTTTTGTGTAATTTGAGTCTATGCCCATTGACTAATATGCAAAAGCATACAAGATAAATGTTATGTAATTTGATAGACCAATCCCAAAGACTTCATATATTTTAGAGGGCCTAATCCATCTAGTTCCTATATCACCCTTATGGTCTTTGTATTTAGAATCAATAAGAAGAGCCCAATTTCCTAGCTGAAACTCTCTTATCTTTATATATTTATCATGGCATTAGATCATTTTCCACTGCATGAATTTAGTATGATGTAGTTTTTCCTTTAAGATTTTATCCAAGACATTAAGTTATAGGAATCTATCCTTCTATGCTTGTGAAAAATCTAATCCAAGTTCTAATGTTTTACTCAATGTCTTGTGTTTAAATTCAATGGGTAACACATGCTTATTTCCAAATACCAATTCATATGGATTAAGTCTAGTTGTGGCCTTCCATGTGATTCGATATGCCTAAAATACTTCATGAAGATGAGCTTCATAATATTTGTGATTCACGTTGATTATTTTGGTGAGGATGTTTTTTAACTCCTTGTTTGTGACATCTACATGTCCATTAGATTGAGGATGGTAGGGGTGGATTTATTGTGCCTAATTTCATATTTCTTGACAAAGGGAAGATGTGAGATTGAATTTAAATTTATTCCCTTTGTCTGTAACAATTTCTCTTAGTACCCCATATCAAGTGAAAATTTCCTCATATAAAGTTTCTGCCATAATCTCATTTCTTGCATGGGTTGAGGCCTTCACCTTAGCCCATTTAGTGAAATAATCTATGAAAACTAATGTGTACTCCTTATAGTTGGATTTGGGATTTATTAACCCAAAAAATCAATTCCCCACTTATCAAATGATTCCAAAACTAATTGGGGATACAATGACATTTCATCTAAACATGTGGGTTTCCCCATACATTGACATTGATCACATTGACAAGTGTATTCAATAGAGTCCTTGTGCAGAGTAGGATAGTAGTATATGGTAGTTATAATCATGATGGATGTCCTTTTTATAATAAAATTAACCCTACATGGTTCATCATGACATGATTTAAGTATGTCAATAATCTCATCTTCTCAAATTCACTAATGCATAACTGAATCAAATCCTATGAAAAATAGGTACCTAGAGATCCTCGAGTATGGACCACTTTTTGTGATTAAATTTTTCTTTCCTTTAAGAGAAAAATAATGTGGTATTAATCTTACATGTAAATACTTAGTAATATCTACATAACAAGGAGTATTAGAAATTAAATCAAAAATGTGTTCATCATTAAAAGAGTCATATACTATGAGACTTTGATTGGTGGATTGTAATAGAGATAATAAATATATAACTAAATTATCTTTTCTTGGTCTATCAATAATGGTTATATCAAATTCCTATAGTAAAAGCAACCATCTAATTATCCTGCCAATTATTGTAGGATTATTCATTAAATCCCTAATTATTGTATGATCAGTATGGATGAAATCTTGATACCCGATGATGTAGTGTCTAAACTTGTTAATAACAAAGACTAAAACAAGTAATTCCTTTTATATGACTATGTAATTGAGTTCAAATTCTTTTTTCTAATGAAATAAATGGCATATCTTAATGGCTATAGTTTTTATATGTCAGATGTGGTGTGTTAATGTTAATTCTTTGATTATAATTATCTTGGTAGGATCTACCTTAATATCTATAGGTGAGATGTGGTGTCCCAACACAATACCTTCTATCATTAGCATGTATCACTTTTTGTGACATAGGGATAGTTGATGGTATTGATAAGTTGAAGGACTTTATTAAGGTTTTAAAGGGTTTCATCAGAGGTTTCTCCATAAATGGTGAAGTCATTCATATAGATTTACACATATTCATGGGAGAGATGATAAAATATGCTCAATATAGGTCTTTAGAAGGTGGATGGAGCATTGCATAAACCAAATATAAGTACTACATATGCATAGGTATCCCAAGGACATGTGAATGTAGTCTTGTCTTAGTCCTCAAGTGCTATTCTAATCTGGTTATAGCCACTAAATCCATCAAAAAATGAGAATTACTTTTTTCCTACCAATGTGTAAAGACTTGGTCAATAAAAGGAAGGGGGAAATGATACTTCCTTATAGCTGAATTCAATTCCCTATAGTCTATATATATACACCATCTACCCCATTTTAAAGGTAAATCAAAAGGGTTGAAACCCATTGAATATCATAAATAGGATAGATGAACCTTACATCTATTAGTTTTTATAACTCAGTTTTGATTCTATCTTTAGCATTAGGGTTCATCCTACATTATGGTTGGTGAATGGGTTTGCATTCCTCTTTGATGTAGATGTGATGGGTGCATAAATCTAGAGGGATAAATATAATATCATTATAATCCCAATAAAAATCTATCTTATGCTTTTGTAATATAGTGACTAACTTAGTTTATCTTTGTAGTGTCAACTTATTGATATTGAGGGGTTTTCCTAGAAGGATTTCCACTTGTTTGGATAGGGAAAACATGGATTCAATGTCACCTATCAATAGAGCATAGATGAAATTGTGTGGAAATAGATTATGGAAGGTTATAATATCTTTTAAAAGTTTAGAGGTACCAATCTCAGGGTAGATATTTTCAAGAGGGCATGTTATACATTGAAATAGATTATCTATTTCAGGGTCCTCTTGATAAGTGTTGTGTAAAATATGAGAAAGGAATGTGTCTTCCTCTTGATATTTGATGGATGTGTATGGTAAAGTGTGTAAAAAAATGTGTTGTTCATCTAACTCCTCTACCTAAAGATATTGGTCTTCTTCATAGGAAAGTTTGGCTAGTGGATATAACACTAATTTCTTAGTGTCATTTCTATCTGAAATCAACATTTTTCCTAACTTGCATCCAATGAAAACATAGAATATGGCTAATAATGGTCTTCCTAGGATAATAAGGTATCCTCATAGGTTATTTTTTGGATGTAGAATGATGAAATCTATTAGATATTCCCATGAATACATAGTGATTATTATATCTTCAATCACCCCCTTAGGTTTAACGATTGATCTATTAGCTATTTGAAAGATAGTATGTGTTGGGTAAAGTTGTTTCAATCCAATTTTATGCATGGTTTATATAGTCATAACATTAATGGATTCTGATATAAATTTTTTGGGAATATTTATGTATTATTCCAAATTTAGTTAAATGTTTTGAGTAGTAAAATTAGTAAATAAATATGTAATAATTAAGCTACTAATTTGTGTAAACTAGATTACAATTTTGACCTTTCTAAAAATAGTAATAAGAGATGGAAAAGAATACTTAGCTAGAAATTGACTAATACAATTGAGATAAGGTTTGATATTCACTATATAGGACTATGGTACTATCACAAACTAAGATTTGGTATTCATTTTGTAATTGGATGGGAGAACTGAAAGTGGAAAAGAGTGGTATCAGCACTATAGTCCACCTCTACCATTTTTGTCTTGAGGATCTGAGATTTTTGGGTTTTGTTTGCCAGGTTTGTATGACCTTGTCCATGAGGTTTTGGTAGTTATAAGTCTATATAAATCCTTTTAGAATAAATTTTATCTTCAAACCCTATGTTTCATTCTACTTTGATCAATTTCAAGAAAGAGGGGGGGTTAGTATGTGTAAGATTCATTGGACGTGGATCCACACCTCTTGTGTGGGCATGTTGCATACATACCAATACTCTGAAGAGGGATAAAGCTATATGTAGTTTAACCACTTGATGTTCTTTGTGAAATTATGTATATGAAGATGTAAAATACTAAATTGGATGTACTTAAGGTGTCAAGGGATTGGTGTAAGGATTTGAATATGCTTATAAGTGTGTTGGTTGGATTTTTGTAGAGAATAGGGAAGATTGTTGTAGTATTCTTACTTAGTGATGATTACCAACCTTTTCCAAATAATCTTTGAATGATATTTTATATGGATCTATTGGTCATGGGTTGAATGTACTCACATTAGGATGACAAGGAAAAGGATGGGGAACTAAAATAAATTGACCATTAGGGTCAAAAATGGACTTGGAAAAGAGTGCTAAAAGTGGATAGGAGTGGCATCAGTGATATATTCCTAGTGTGGTACTATTATCTTAAGTAGATGGGACCTAGAGGGATGGATCTATCATGGAAAGAGGATTCTAGCTCAACTGGGATCAAGTCTAAAGGGCTACATATGATTGGGAATCAGTGAAGATATGCCTATGAGGGTCATGAGAGAAAGTAAGAGGGGCCTAAGGGTTGGGTGTCATTATCCACACTCAATTTAACATTTTTTACATTTTATATGACTACATTTACCCCCATTTTATTCTAGTGATGTAGAAAATTTAAATACTAGGATAAAGGAAAAATAGAAAGCATACTTGAACATACATGCAAGGGTGAATCTCATGAAGTTGTGTGATGTTGGGTGTGCATAAAGAGAGCATGCTATAAAGTTCAAATCTATAAGAAAAATAAAGAGTAGATTATTTCTTCATAGATAGTCTATATCTAAAATAAGAACGTATAAAGTTGGGTAAGAGAGAAAAGAAGAGAAAGGAATGAATACACCTCACTAGGTATACAAACCAATACAAAACCTATTATGATGCTGAGTATTATTGAGTAACGTTGGGTGATGTTGTACCAAGAGTAATATAATGAATGGAGTTGAATGCTCAATTCCCTAAGAGTGGATCAAGAATGCAAAGGCTATCCCTTTGGCTCCATCATCATCCACTAAGTGAAGTTAGGTGGTCTTGTGTGTGTTGATCAATTTTTGGACTGTGTGTCCAATCCCTTTGACTAGGTGGCTCAAGAATAGAAAGGCTAGTTAGTCCTTTAGCTCCATTATTTCCCTATGAAGTCAAGCTATAACTTGATATTGATATGAAATATATTTCATATAAGATGGATCCTAAATCCCATGAATAGTCCTTTAGCTCCATTGTTTCCCTATGAAGTCAAGCTATAAATTGATATTGATATGAAATATATGTCATATAAGATGGATCCTAAATCCCATGAATATACTATGATCTAACAATGTTGGCATGGATATATGAATGTATGATATAAACTAGGCCACTCTTGGTCACTCTAAAAGATAGAGATTAGGCTTGTATGAAAGCCACTCCAAAATTGGTGCACTAGACTTATATGAAAGCCACTCAAGAACTTAGGAACTTGGGAATGTGGAAGTTAGGCTTGTATGAAGGCCATTCCAAAAATATGCCAACCATCTATAGATGGAATAAGGCACACAACTACTAAGAATTCCTGGGTAATACTAAACTTAGAAAGGAAAAGAAATAAATGTGCCATACACATTGCCCCCAATCACTGGTATTTGAAACATGGATTCTAATCTAGAAGTTATATCAACTAAAGTCTAAAATTGGAAGTGAGAGCCATCATGTTGTGTATGATACACCCCATATTTGGATTCTATAAGTAAAAGTGTACTAAAAACTACTAATTTTGAACTGGTCTGATTGTGCAAAACTATATTAAACCTACTTTTAAAAATTTTGATTTTTTTTCTATTTGGATGGGAGTGATAAAATTGGACACTAGTGGCATTGGCATTGTAGTCCAAGTTGGGTGCTATTGTCTTGGGCCAAATCTAATTATTATTCTGATATTCTCACTATCTGCCTAGTCTATTTTAACTATTTTGATGTTTGGTTGCTATTTTAGGTATGCTAAAAACTACTTTTTTGACTATTAGGAGCTATGATCTCTATGACAAAACCCCTATTTATTGACCCCTCTTTTTAAGGTAGGAATGAAGACCCTACAATGAATTACCTTAGAATAAAGAGCCCTACAAGTGTGTTATGATACAAAGATACATGATATAGAAATGATAATCGATAAGACATCTCAAGATATAACATGATTTGTATTGAGAGATTGTTATATCAATAGAGGTATGCCTAGATGGATATAATAATGTGATAACATGTATAATATACTAAACTAGAAATGAAAGTTTGGTTAGTTTTTAGTTATTAGTTGGAGGGATGGAGCATGATTTCCATCATGGCATCTAAGAAAACAAGCTAAATGCATGATGTGGATCATGGTAGTGAAAATAATGAGAATCAAAAAATAAACAAGCACACAAGTTAAGAAGCAAGAAGGATACAAGGGTGGCCAAGGGGGCACACAAATAAGGGACATGGGCACATGTCACTCAAACTAGAAGGCAAGCATATAAGGCATGTTCAAATGCCACATACACATATAATTAAAATAAACATGGTTGGCATGAAATCCATAATCACATAGAAGAGTACAAACAAAGGAGATTGGTAAATGTCCTAAGTCACACACATTAATAGAAGCAAAGGACATTATCAAATGTCCTAAGGCACATACAAGAGATAATCAAGAACTGATAAATGCAATCATATCTAGCTATACAAATAAAGAAAGGAAAGCATTTAATAACTATAAATACAATCACACCTAACTAATCAAATCAAGAAGTGAAAGTGTGAAAGACATTTTAGTACAAGACTAGGTATATGCTAAGAAATACATAAGTGATATATACTAGTGAGTGTCGATAGAGTAATATATGTAAGCTAGTAAGTAATGTACATCAACATGATAACTAGAGTGTGTGGTGTAGGAATGACATAACTGGGATGTTGTAGTCATGTAGAAGATGCCTCCAGTGGGTATGTATATCGATGTATGTCTCTATGTAGAAGTAGGATGTCTCCTCAATGGGTAGAGTGAAGCAATTAAAGAACTGTATGTCACTGTACACACTCAAACTAAATCAAGTGAAACATGGTAATGTAGATAAATAAAATAATAATATCATAAAAAAATAGATGTAATTATAGCATGATAGTAGAAATGTAAAGCATTGATGATGCATACAATCAAAATATTTTATGTTTTTGAATTATTTGAATGTTTTTATATTTTAAACTATTTGAATATTTTTGTGTTTTTGATATGTTATATTGTTTTTGGATTTTTTTTGAAATGTTATGAACTATGTACAATCAAGCATAAGAAACTATTTATAGGTAAGTTGGGAAAGGATGATACTAACTTATGAGTCTCATGGGAGACTCACTATCATGGTGTCTTATATCAAGGAGAGGAATCATGCGTGATCATGAAGCATGATGGAAATGTTGAGATTGTGGCTTTGAAAGTTGTATATGATGTAACTTATCTAAAATATCTAAAGTATAAACTTAGTGTGGGGTTCCCCTATAACTCTAATACATGAGATCTCAATGATATTATCTTGGGTGTGAA
The DNA here is from genome assembly GCA_037957365.1 of Torreya grandis. Classification (NCBI taxonomy): domain Eukaryota; kingdom Viridiplantae; phylum Streptophyta; class Pinopsida; order Cupressales; family Taxaceae; genus Torreya; species Torreya grandis. The sequence goes on along the minus strand of JARHVA010000344.1, from coordinate 538,228 downwards.
TACTATAACTGAATTGTTTTTAGAATCATGAAGTTATGGAGGTGTATTAACTCTATGTACTAGTTATGGATGCCTCTTCTATGTTTAAACAAGAACTAGAGGAGGAACTATAATTGGTGGAAAAACTAAAACTAGTGGTAAAACTAAAATTGGTGACTGCAAAGTAGAATATGGCTCTGAAGTAGGGAGTAGTAACTCATATGGAACTCCACCAACTATAAAAACCTGATTAGAATAAATGAATTTCATGCATTTTTGAATTGTATAAGGTACTACTAAAAGTTTTTAAATCTATGGTCGACCAAGTAGCATATCAAAAACTCCTACACTAGGAACTATAGTGAATGGTGTGGCCATGTGTGTTGGATCAACCTATAGAGGAAGTATAATCTCACCCAATGAACTCTGTATGTACCCATTGAATCTACTGATAATTATGTCTATTAGGGTAATATCATTCTCTAAATATTCCAAATGCTATAATAATGTCATAGTGCACATGTTCACACTAGATCCATTATCTATGAGAACACTATGAATAGGATGATTATGAATGTAAGTTTTGATAAAGAGTGCATGATAATCTGAATCATCCTTGATGATCTCCTAATTTGAGAAGGAGATGGAAGGTCTAACTAAAACTCTAGAATTGTATACACCAATCATGTTTCTCAAAGGATGTGTCTCAACTGAAGGTGCCCTATGTGTATTTGGTGGGGGATGTGCATGATATGCATGGTGAACCCTTATTGTATCCCATATCTCTTGTTTGAAGTGTTATGAAAAAGGATTAGAGAATATTTTCAATGATTTATTCTATGTTTGCTTTACTTTAGGAGGCTCAACTAAAGTACCAAGATCCATATGATTGTCATCTATCAAATCCTGTATCTTATGTCTCAAACTAATGCATCTTTTTTTTGTATGGCTTAGTGCCGTATGAAACTCACAAAAAACATGTTGATCATATCCCTATGGAAGAGGCTTTGTTGGGTCAACTTCTCAAATATGAGGGAGAGATATGATGTTACATTATAATAGCTACTATAAAACTCTAGCCAGAGAAATTGGTAGATTGGTGAAGATTCATCAAGGAGGTGTTGATAAACCCACTCATTGAGGGGGATTGAAAGCCACATTAACTATTGGTTGATTATAAATCTTTCTATCATTGAACTTGACTTTATATGGGACTTTGTTGTTACTCTTGTTTTTTGTTTCTAAGATACTTATGTACTTGAGTTTGCCCATTGAAATTAGTTTGACTTCTCTTTCCTTTAATCTGTGACATAATTTAGTGAAGGATGATAATCTTTTGAATATGATTGATTCATGCAAAGATGGTAGAAGATTATATTTGAAGATATCTTGTAACTCTTGATTAGCCATGGGGATAGTCATCTTAGCCAAAATACTCTTATATTGGAGAACATAATATGTGAGATGTTCATTTGACCTTTATTTTTATTGTGTAACTTGGGCATATAAACCTTATCACCAATGTAATGTTGAAACAAATTAGGAACATGTCAGCTAAAGGATTGAATGAATTGATTGACTAATTCAATAGACTATAGAACCATTGTAAATGATAATCCTTTAGGCTTTGTTGAAATAACTTGGTAAGTAGCTAGTCATTTGGTACATAGTCCAAGCATGATGCATGAAAAGCTCTCAAATGTGTCTTTGTATCACCCTTCCCATCATATAGAGTAAGCTTGGGTTGAACGAAACCTTATGGAAAGGGTGTAGAAGCAATGTGGCATGCCAATGGTGTATGTAGTAGAGAAAAATAATCTAAATCCTACATAGGTCTAGAGGCACCTTGCTTAAGATGTAGCACCTTGGATTGAAGATATTTTATCTCTTACATAAGGGCTATCACATTAGGAGACAAAGATGTACTAGTTGTAGCTAGTGGCATAGAGGTAGGTTAGGATGTTATAGGGGGTTGTTTGAGATATAATTTCTCCCATAGTGTCATTTGTAACTGGTTTCTCTGAAGGAATGGAAGATTCAACTTGATTAGCCTTTTTAATTTCCATGATAGATTTCAAGATAAGAGTATTATCTCAGGGTTGGTCCTAGAGTCTTTCTCAAAAACTTTGTAGGATAAAATATTTGTTGAGGAAAACTTCATTATCAATAATTGATGGAAGTGGATCAGTAGTCCAATGTGGTAGAGCATGAGCATCGGTGTGTACATCATCATTATTATTTTCATACTGCTCATTATCAAAGTTATCTTTATTGAAATTAGTGTAATTTGGATGTGTAGAATCTATAACAGGAAGCTAAATTATTTGTATATCCATGGTATATGGTCAAGTTGTTAGAATATGGGTGAATTCAAGAGGATTTCCACTAAGTCTTGCAATTCATCTTGAAGGAATAGATGTAATAAACTTAGATGGCTTAAGGAAAACAACTTGGATAATAGTAGAAAAGATTAAACATATATAATCTAAAAAAAGAATTAGAATATTCATAAAAAGGATATGAAGTTCTCACACATGTAAGTTGATACCTCAAGAAGTAAATAGGAACTAGTACATGCAAATAGGGTTTGAAAGATAATTATTTGAAAAATTTACTATGAAAATTTGAAATTGAAAGTGAATTTATGAGTTATGTATGCAAGTAGAAAATCAAAAATTTATTGGAAAATTTATGATTTAAAGAGACCTAGTAGATACCACTAAGGTTTTGAAAAACAAATGTTTTTGAAAATTACTATTGAATTTTGAAATTTGATTGGATTTTTTGATTTAAATGTGCTATTAAAAAATCAAAAAATTATTAGAAAATTACTGGGAAAATACTGAGACCTAGTATGGGCAACTAAGGTTGGAAAGACAAATTATTTTAAAAATTTCTATGAAATTTTAAAATTTAATGCTAATTTATGATTTTATTATACAATTAAAAAATTAAAAAAATATAGTAAAAATTATTAAAAAATTTACCCTAGGTTTTTTAGGGTTTTTATATGTAAACTGAGTAAGTCAGGTTCACCAAATGATTTAACAATTTTGGGAATATTGGTGTATTATTCCTAATTTAGTTAAAGGGTCTAAGTAGTAAAATCAATAAATAAATATGCAATAATTAAGATACTTATTTGTGTAAACTATATTTCAATTTTGTCTTTTCTAAAATTAGTAATAAGAGATGGAAAAGAAGACTTAGTTGGAAACTGATTGATACGGCTAAGACAAGGTCTGATATTCACTGTGTAGGATTGGGACACTATCACAAACTAATATTTGGTCTTCATTTTATAATTGGGTAGGAGTACAAAAAGTGGATAAGTGTGGCATCGGTACTATAGTCCATATCTATTACTATTATCTTGAGGATCTAAGCTTTTTAGGTTTTGTGTGTTAGGTCTATGTGACCCTATTCATGAATTTTTGATAGTTGGAAGTCTATAGAGATCCCTATAAATTAGATTTTATCTTCAAACCCTATATTCCATTATACTTTGATCAATTTCAATAAAGAGGGGGGGGGGGGTTAGTGTGTGTAAGATTCACTAGACATGGATCTACACCCCTTGTGTGTTCACGTTGCCTACATACCAATACTCTGAAGAGGGATAAAGCCATATGTAGTTCTCTCACTTGATGTGCTTTGTTAAATTATGTATATGAAGATGAAAAATGCTAAATTTGATGTACTTTAGGTGGATAGGGACTAGTGTAAGGATTTGAATAAGCTTGTAAGTGTGTTGGTTAGTTGTATACAAAAAATAGGGAAGATTACTTTAGTAGTCTTGATTGATTATTGATGATTGTGAACCATTTAAAAATGATCTTTGAATGAGATTTTATAGGGATTTATTGGTCATGGGTTGAATGTACTCACATTAGGCCAACAAGGAGAAGGATGGAGAACTAAAATAAATTGACCATTAGGGTCAAAAATAGACTTGGACAAGAGCACCAAAAGTGGTTAGGAGTGGCACCAGTGCTATAGTCCTAATGTGGTGCTATTGTCTTGAGTAGATGGAACTTATGGGATGGATCTATCATGGAAAGAGGAGTCTCACTTAGTTGGGATAAAGTTTGGAAGGCTACAGATGATTGGGAATCAGTGAAAATATGCCTATAAGGGTCATGAGAGCAAGTAAGAGGGGCCTAAGGGTTAGGTGTCATTAGCCACACTCAAGTTACCAATTTTTTAATTTTATATGACTATAGATTCCCATAAATTAATCAATGTATTTGGGATAAGTTGGTCATTAATTTTTAAATTGACTATAGGACTACCTAGATCAAAGTACATGGGTGGAACTATATTTCCCAACATGATGTTTGCAAGTTGGCCAACTACTTGAATAGTTTTGGGATCCTTCCTTTTTCATCCAAGTTTATTTAAGCACAATTCATAAACAAATTTTATATATATATATATATATATATATATATATATATATATATATATATATATATATATATGGGCAGATATTTAATGGATTGAAATAGTGAAATCTTAACACATGCAATTTTTAAGTATCTTAGGATATCAAATTTAGGTTCTTGGTCAAGACATTAGATATTTAACCTCTTAGGAAAAGGAATTTTGGTAAACCCTTCTAGTGTTATATTAGAACTTGGTTCAAGAGTAGCAATGGGTTTATGGGATTGTGGATTAGTATGGTTGGTTGAAATCTCCTCAAGATGTTATATGATCATGGGTGAGGTGGGTTATGGAAAAATATGTCTTGAACAAAGGTGTAATTCATTGATATCCAAGGTGTAACTTGGATATTACATTATTTTAGTGGTCTATTTTGGTTGAACCAACTTATTTATAGGGTTTGCCATAAGTTGGGAAAGTAGTTATGGTTGCCTATGAGGTGGTTGGGTGCTTGGAATTAAATATGGTTATGGTTATGGTTATTGGTATAATTATTGTTTTTGTAACTATTATTGCTATAAGAAACTAGCACTTGGATTGAACCATGGTTGCTTATTTCTCCATGATTCTTGCCATGGATTGGAATGATAAGACCACTACTAGTTTTGGTGTTGGGCCTACCCAGACTAGTTTTGATCCTAATACCAATTATTTTGAGTGGGCTATGATTGCCAATTTTAGATTGGCTACCAACTACTTGAGGTTGGGATATTTTATTGAGACCAATTTTAATTTTTCATGGGTTCCCATCAACTAGGTCCATTCTAATTAAATGAAAATTGAGAATTTGGAAATGTAGAATTAGATGGCATACCTTGATTGAATGGCCTAGGTGGACAGTGTTTGTGTTGAGCCAGATAAAAAATATGATCTCCATCTCCTATAATTACATGTAATTATATTATCTCAAGATCCTCCTCTATTATGTTGGCCACCTTTATTCAAATACCCTGACATTTAAAATTTACTTTCTTTTTTCAACAATCTAAGAAATAAACCATCATGGCTTACTCCATTTATTCTTTCTTCTTCCTTGTGTACAATGTATCTAGTTGAGTAACCATATGGTTAATGATGTCTTGATTCATATCCTATAGCAATTTTTTTACATCAAATTTTAAGAGTCCACTTACAACTGATAAAGGAAGTATTTTATTTATATGGGTTTTATTCATTATTGATCTTGATTAAGTATTGCATAGAAGTGCTAAATCCTCAAAGGACAATGTTGAAACATCTCTCCTAGTCATTAGTTCTAATGATTCTAAGAAATATTCTCTAACTCATATAAAAAAATATCAATTTGATGGATTCTTTTTCCATTACAATATGCTTAGATTTTTGTAGGCTGAACATGAACCTTTCCATGTAGTCCTCTAGTGATTCATATTCTTCTTGTCTTAGCTTAAAGATGTCATACCTTATATAGTTTCTTCCTTGATAATAATCTGGATATTTGGATATAAACTTCTCTTTCATTTCTTACCAAGTATAAATTACATCCTTCCCCAATCCATAAACCATCTAAGAGCTGAATCTTTAAGTGTTGATGGAAATAACTTAAGCTTTTGAGCATATTAGTTATAATCATAACTATGGAATAAAATATCAAAATCAAATAAGAATGTATCTAGGTCTTCACTTGCCTTTCCCATAAAAGTAGGAAGGGTAGAATGAGGGATATTATTCATAGGTGCATTTCTTCTAGGGGTGTAAATAGGAAATTTGAAAGTTGCAAACTCATTGGCAGTATTATATTTTGGATGATACTCCATGAATACTCTTTCTATATGTAGACCAAAAGCTTCTACCACACACTCTTCAAATTCATTGTCAATATTTTTTCTCCCTATTATGTAATAAAAGAATATTTTGGATTTTTATAGAGGGATAGAAGGTCTCCTATAACAAGGTGAAGGAGTGGAAGTTCTTGAGGATTCAACCTATTTTCCAGTAAAGAGATTATCTAATTTAGTAGATTATGTAGTTATAATGTATTTTATAGGAGCTATAAGGGATTTAAAAACTTTCTTGGCAATAAATTTAGGTGAGGATGAAGAGAAACACATTTTATATTCTTGAGTGTGATGTGAAAAAGTAGGAATTCTTAAAGATGGTATAGAGGGATCCTTCTCAGGTGTATACATCTCTTCTTCTTCTAAATTACCAACTTGTGCTACCATCCCAATGAATAATTCTTATTTTTCTATTTATTCTAATGATAATTTTATATGGTCTCTAAGAGTTTCCTAATATTCCTCAATTGATATAGATTGTATCTCTATTCCTATAATATAGGTTAACTAGCTAGACAAGAATATACCTAGATTATCCCATTCCCTCTGTATGCAAATCAATTACTCTTTTTTTTGTATTTTTCCTACCCTACCCTATATAGGATTAGTACAGATTCTGTCTTTTTGTATTTTTACCACTCTAACCTTATAGAAAGAAAAATTTCTATCTAGAAAGTAAGAAATGTCAAGCTAGAAAGTAGTAATTTTTTAAGTTATAAAGTAGTAAATGTTTAATCTAGGAATTCAATAAATAACAAAAGAGATTATCAATCTTGGATATTTCAAGTGTGTGACACCTTCCCAGGCAATGATGCCACAATGATGATAAATTTTTTACCACCAATTAAACCCAACAATATTGTACAACTTCACATATGATAATAGGATGAAGTGCCCACTTGGTGCATAGAATAACTACTTCATTAATTATCAACCTAGGGGAATTTTGGCTTGATAAGGTGACATCAGTATATGTGCACACTTCACTCATTATATTTGTCAATTGCATATAAACACACTTACGTAAAGGAAATTATATAAATGTAAAGTACTTGAAATGGAATCAAAATTGCATGAATGAAATAAATAGAATTGAATGGAACTAAATGTTGTGGAAGCTTCCTTAAGAAATTAATATGCATCCACAATACTAAATGCAACTATGATACTCAAACAACATATGCAGAATTAAATAATGAAAATGAATACTTGGAAACTAAATCTACTTATATACTCTAACAAGTTAGTATCTTCCATAAAAATCCTCTTAAGGGGGACTTCCTCATTTGGTATTGAGATCCAATCCTTCCCTTGAATTTAAAATGTGTTTATTACAAATGACTAAATTTATTCATATCCTATATCAATTAAATAATGATACGGTAAGATTATAATGGTTGAAATGATATTGCTTGATCACACTTAGATTATCTATATTCTTCCTATATTATCTATTCCCTTAGCCTACATCTCTATATATATAAAAGAGGATATGATTATTGCTCCAAAATAAATTACAACTTGAGAATATTCATATTAAAGAGAATGTAGCTAATAATGGCTATAGGATAAAAATAGGGGTGATATTATTGATAAGTTTAAAGGATTAAAATGAATTCTAATAGGAATTCTATACATTCCAAATCCTCCTCATCATGTATGCCTATATAGGTCCATGCATGTTTGTTCTCAAATATTTAATATTGGGCTAAAATCAATGAAAATGTTGGCTACTACAACTATTGCATAGTCAAGCAAGTTGCAAGTAGTTATTCATGTTTGTTATGGTAGTTCCTAATGGCTTCAAACTGATAACCTATTAGTTACGATGCATTAATTTCATGTATTCAATATGGTGTTACAACTATGTATATCCATATTTCATCTCATTGTTGTAGAACATAAACATTCAGTTGTACTATATAGGTCCTATCACTCAATTTACTCAACACATAATATGGGAATTGAAAACATCATAATAAAAGATAACATATTCAAATTTAATCACAATATAAAAACTAACTTCATTCCCATAAACATATTTAATATATATCATCATGGTTATAGTACTTAAAATAGGGAAATGTATAAGGCACATATGAAATGTTGGAATTTAGAGGCCAAAAAGGCAGAAAAGTAGGGGTTAAAATTATGCCATTTATATGGATCATAATATAGGTCCACATGGTAGAGAATATCTAGTCTTTATTTACCTAAAGATCCAATGGGCCCAATCCATACCTATCTATCTATTTTTCCTAGGGTTATTTAAGATGACATAAGATAGTCAATGGTAGTTGAAGTGGAAGATGGAGGCATGGGAGGAGGAGGCACAAATGAAGTTAAAGTGTAAAATGGAATGAAGAGTGAGAGAAGTTTCATGGGAGTAAAGGGACAAAACACAAAATAGGAAGCCTAAGGGAACATATGAGACCACCACTGGTCTAGAGTCATGGAGACCTAAGGGCCAATAGTGCCTAGAGGTGAGTACCTAGGGTAAATGAGTAAATTAGTTGGTTTAAGCTAAATCCTTAGGGGTAGATGGTGATGGATAGAGGGGTTCAGGTAGGAAATATAGACACTACATGGGTATGCATAAGATTATTCAGAGTAATCACTCTTTGTTTCTTATTTGGCCTTTTTCTTGGGTCCATAGATATTAAAGTAGGAGTAGTAGAAGAAACCCTGAGTGAAGCTTAAATGAGTTGAATGAATACTATAAGGCCTAATGATGAGGTATGATTAATAAGAACTATGAAAATAGGAGTACTAGATGTCATAGGAATTATCAAATTAGTTGTAATGATATGAGGAACTACTATCGAAATGGCCATTAATGATGATGGGACAAATGCAACTATAGGAGCTGCTAAAAACATTATAGAAACAAGGATTTAGGATTTATGAGGGTATGTGCTAACCTATGGGACTAGACCAAGATTTAATAATGGTGTAGACAATGCTAGTAGAGTCAAATATGATCATAATTAGGCTACATGAAAGCTTAGAGGAGTTAAGAATCTTGGATGACTAATGATTGTTGAAGCGTAGAGGTGTAGGATCCACTTGTGCTAGGAAACTTAGAACATTGAATGTAACTAGAGCTACTATAATGAGGGGGGGCTTAGGTGCCTACTAGGGTCACTATGAAGGGGAAATAATAGGGTCAGGCTACATTTAGGTTGGGAAACCAAGAGGATTATCAAGGGATTGATTGGTCTAGATAGAAGTGGAAGTTGAAACCTTTAGGGACATTATATTTTGGCCCTAAAGTGGGATCTCATGTGGTTGTGGGCTAATTGTAAAGTTAAGAGCATTATCATCTTAGGACTAACTTACCTTAGAAATGACTATGGTCAAGGTAGATGTTGAAGGTGAAGGAGTTTTAGTAGCCAGGACACCTCACAAGATTTTCTAGGAAAGGCTATTCATCATTATTGGGACTTCATTAACATGTCTATGTAGAACTAGCTATAGGAAGATTGGATACATTTAATGTGGTTGTGGATAAGCATGTCTGTCTTACAACATAATCCTAGGATGTGCTTTCAAGTAGGCCTTTTTATGATACTTCCTCTCGCTTGGTAATCACCTTAGCATCATAATTTGGGTTGAGGTGAGTTGTATCATCAAGGTGGTAGGTAATGTTAAGGTGAAATTGGTATGTCTCCACATGAGCCTACACTATGGCCTAGGGATCCCACTCTCTATATTTTGCATTTTATATATTAAAGGAGTCCTTATGTTTGTCCATGAATTATATTACTTGTATGTTTTTGTACTCATGGTAACCAATGACCATAGGGAGTGATGGATAGGACTTTTATCTTATGGTAAGACAAAGACCTAAGACCTTGTTAACCAATTGGTAAGCTACCTCTTATTCTATGATGTGGTCGAGAACTATGAGCAAGAGAGGATTCCCTAGAATCCTTCTATCCTAATTATGGTTTGAGGGAAGCCCACATTTATTTTTAGAGTCTTGGTATTAACATCTCATTGATGGCTTAATACGTAATGGGGTAAAATTGGTCATAGATATCCTGGAAGTGGGTTTAGAAGTGGTAGATGTAGAGTTTATAAAAAAATAGATTCACCAAAGAGCCCATTAATACCCACAAAGGTAAATTTGAGATATTAAATTCAAGGGTGGTGAAAATAATGTTCACCATGTAGGATATCATGTAAATTTTACCTCCCACATGGACCCCCTTCACCTATTAGGTGAAGTTGAAGGTGATGAGTCTCTTTAGATCTATAACCTCCTCTCTCTTCATAATGATTATCAAGAGGGGAACCCAAAACTTATTGACATGAATTACATCACTTCATCCATTCATGTGTTTCAATAATAACATATTGATGTATACCCCCTCTTTAAATGTCTTGATTTTATCAGATTCAATGTTATATTTTTCACCTAGTAAGCTTGGTCCTTGGTGAAATCCTAAAATACTTAATATATTATGAGTTTGGGTCCAAGCATCTATAGACACCTAAAAAATGCACAAGATAGTTTTCAATGTCATAATACTATCGACCCTCATCTATCATTACATCTAGTGAACCACCTAGTCCATTAGACTTATTTACAACTTAAACCCAACCCATGGCTCAATGCATCACTTTATTCATCTATTTTTCCATCCATCTCTTCCTATCCCCTCGATTGTTTATGGTCATCTTAACCATCGATGGTTGGCCTAACCATCGATGGTTGGGTCCCTATCTTACTTTAAAAACTTTAAAGCATTACCAACTCTTGTGCAAGATCAACAACTTTTAGAATGGTAACTTATCCTTAAAACTATCTTTTAAATATATGAAAATAGGCAAATTTATCCTCCATCAAAATTTTAATTTCCTCTATTTCATTTAGAAACTTCTACCTATAAAAAGAGAAGAGGAAGAAGTGAAAAAGGGAGAATCAAATATCTATCATCTGACATTCAAGCTTTCTTATAGGTATTCAACATCCATATTAGTGAGCGAGCATCATTATTAGAGATTTGAAACTCTATCAAAATCACTTTTAAAGGCTTAAAGCACCATCACTCTAGCCACATGACTCTAAGATTCCTCTACTAAGTTTCAAATATCTTATGCTTATGTTCTTTAATCTACCTGGTTTCTAATCCCTCTACCTTATCAAATTTACCAATACCTCACTTTTCACTTTCCATCCCTATATCCAACCTCTATCTATTAAAAATCCCAATTTATACTTCTTATTCTGATCACCTCTAGATTTACATAGGTAACCACTAATGGTCACCTAACCATCGACGGTCAGGTACAATCATTGATGGTTTCTTAACCATCGATGATTTGCCTCAATTGTCGATAGTTCCCATAATTTTCGATGGTTCACTGTGCATAATTTTCCAACAAGATATTTTCACCCTTTGGCCTCAAATCAAACCCCACTTTTTGTATTTCCCCCTGAACATAACACCTTTTCTAATTTTTTGAGCCAAACCCCGACCATCCTAGCATCAAAATTTGATCATTTTCTTTAGTAAGCAAATTATCTCTTACTTTATATCACATATTTACTTTCTTATCATTGAATTCAAGTATCTTATTTTATCATTTCCAGACTTAATTATCATAAAAGTAGATTGGCAGCCTCCTAAAAATCATTATGCTTCTTAGATCTATATCACTTTAGGCAATCCACTTAACCAACCATCTAACAACCCCCTCTAAAGTGTTTATGTTATTTGTAGGTTATTCCTTCCTATCCAAAGAGGAGTTCCCACTTTTTTCTAGATTCACATGCACACTTTACCAAGTATTCTTCTACATGCCCCATTACTAGATTTATTTTATTTAATTTCAAAATTAAGAAATGAGGAAAATAAACTAAAACATTTTGGTACACCCAATGGGATCTAGTTCCCCTTTTCTTTCTTTATTGTTTTCTCATTGAATGAAATCTAAAAATTTCTTTTTGGGCTTAAAAATAAACCTTCTGCATCCATTGATTACTTGTTGATATTAGTTCATCTAGTAAGTTAGGAGGCAAAGTAATTTATCATAGCTTTAACATTTGTTATCACAAGCTAAACTGAGCCACACAATAATTAATACATCAAAACATACTTGAGACAAGGCCCAACTAGGATTTCATCACCTAGTAAAAACCTTACCCCTTCCTGGCTATCTTACTTGGATTTAACCACCAAGGGGAGAACCAACTCAACTCTTTAGTTGAGTATAAACACTAAAATTGGTATATTTCTGCTAAGCACTTGACACTTTTATCATTATGGGACTGTGAATTGAGGGGGTAGGCCCCAATATCAAGATACATAAATTTCAATATAGATTTTCTCTCTTGAGTGCCTAAATAACTTGAAACCAACCATAAATTGCCTCTTTAGTACTAGATTTATACACTAAATTCCTCTTCACTCTCTCTAAGTCATAATCCAAAAGTGATCTAAATGGAATCCTAGGATAAATGAAATTTTAGTGTATGCATTGATTGCTTTGAATTATTTTTTGTTGTTCTTTGTTTGAGGTGTGAATTTCAAAACAATATCCCACAATTTCTCATATGGTCTTTACTAGACAACAATTAATAAATTAAACCAACAAACTACCACCATCCTCTTCTTCCTCCATGGAGTGCACTTCTGATGTTGAGGGTTCCCCTCATTCTCCTACTTGAATCCTGGTTGTATTTGAAGGTGATGTTGACTTTGCTACCTCCCTTAACAATAATCAGGTAGCTCTTCAACACTACCTTAGCACCATGCCCTATCATACCTCCCTTGTTTTGGTTCCTCTTATGGATCCTTTTTATGGCATGTAATCCCATCTTATGGTGGGTACTAACTCAACCTAATCTTTCCTAACCTAAACCTCATCTTCTTCCAACATTCCATCCACCACCACTACCCAAGCCCAATCTAATATCCTAACTTACAACCAAAAACCTCTTACTAAACCTCATATAGGTTTGACTTTACCTTTAGTTACCTATACCTCACCTACCATGGGATTGGCTTCTACCTGTATTTCCCTCCTTCCTTCAATTGAAACTAATCCCTTCACCACTACCCCATTTCAAAATCTAGTACTTTATATACCACAAACAATTCCACCTATCAGCACTAGAGTCACCAACCAACCTCCACCTACCCCCTCAACCATACCTTTAAGCCAATCTACATCCATCCCCCAATAGGTACCTATTACAACCTACCAATATGGGTACATACCACCTTCCACCCAACCATTTGTGCCAATCAACTCGTATATCACACCATCTCAACCTCTTGTCACCACTCAACAATATGTGGCCTCTTAAATTCCTTCCACCACCTATCCTTACATGGTTTCCACTCAACCCCAACAAAATGCACCTCTCAATTATGCATCTTCTCAACCTCACCTAGATTTGATTAAGATGTTGATAGACAAAATGACTAACTTAGAATTATCTATTTTTGGGTCTCATAAACTCTTATCCTATGACCAAATTTACAATGAACTTATCCATCCGTCCATTCTCATCCACTCTTACCCTCCTTGATGGTAATTGCCTAAATTTTCAAAATTTCAAGGCAATGACGATCCCTAATAACATTTGAAAGCATTATGTCATTCTTGTTACTTGATCACATATGATGATGCTCTCATCCTCTAAACCCTTTTGATGTCTTTATCAGGACATGCCCTTGATTGGTATAGTACTCTCCCTATGCATTCCATATTCTCCTTCTCCCAACCAGCCTAAATATTTTTAAAACATTTTTTGGTAAACATAACTAAAAAGGTTTCCATAACTAACCTCTATTATATCAAACAATTTGATGATGGATCAATTATTGATTTTGTGGCTAGATGGAGAGGCCTCATCAACCAAATTTCCTTCACCCTACCCTAACCTGAATTAATTGAAATTTTACCTAGGGGTTGTGCTAATCATATTTCACCTACTCTTAAAGTTCAAACTTTCTAAACATTTGATGAGGCATTCACCATGGCATAAAAACTTGAAAAATGTGCCATTGATGAAGGGAAACTAAAATTACATAATAAGAATTCTAATTTCAAACCTAATGAACCTCCCTCTACCAAAACCACTAACCAATCTAATACCAAGGAAAAAAACATCCATAAATTTGGTGGTTCTAAAAACTACCCTAGCTTCAACTGTTAACCAATCACATCAAATTAATTATTCCAAATCTTATTATCAACAAAATTGAACCCAAAACTAAGCACCTCCAAGAAAATACACTCCCATTAGGGAGTCATATGCATCTATTTTGGATAAAATACTCAAATCAAACCTCATCTAACTTCCACCAATTAAACCACCCAAGTAATTTATTACTTCTTGCCCTGTACCTAGTCGGAATAATGAAAATGACCATTATGCCTTTCACCAAACTATTGGAAATGACATTAATATATGTAATACCTATAAAAATCTTATCCAAAACCTAATTGATAGTGGATAGCTCATGTTTGATAACCCCAATGCACCTCCTAATCAATCTCTCAATTTTTTTGTAAGCCTTTCCCAAATCATGTTCCTTCCACCTAACATCATGACAATAAACCCAAATCTTCTAACTCATATGAGGTACATATAATCAATGTTATCAATAATGTGCCCATTATTGAAGATATCATTACCTATATCACCCAAATAGAGGAAACCAACCCACCATATATTCCTTTAGATACCCAAATAGAGGAATCAACCACCTCTCTCTCCACTTGATGTGACCATAGCTTTATCTATCCCTCCTTTGGTGGAAACACCTAAGAAGGCAACTGTTTCTTTAACCACTTCCTCTACCCCTCTAATCCAAGTGGTGGAATCACCTAATTATTTAAACATCCAAGATAAGGAATAAACCATGCCCATTCCTTCCCTTAAGGGCACCACACCTACCTTTCCTATCATAGAACCATCTATACCCCCTTTGGAAACCATTCCCCAAAAGGAGGTCACCTCATCTACCTAATCACCACCTTTAAAACCTTTTACCAAAGATACCAATACTGAAACCATTCCTTATTCCCCACCCAAGGGATTGATATTTGAGATCAATGATCAAGGAACCACACCCATTTATGATCCCTTCTCTAGGTTATTCCAAAGTTTAGAGTTCACATCCCAACCTAACTTTGATAGATCCACCTTTTGGCATCAACTTGGCCTTCCTTATCAAAGCAAATCCAACTCCTCAACTTCATTAGAACCCACACTTAAACCCATTATTACCACCCCACTAACTAACTCCTCTAAATTCATAAATATACCATCTCAAACACCTCTACCTAAAATTTCCAAGTGACCTTATGCTTCTTTCACCAAAGCAATCAAGAACCTAGGGATTTTTCCCACACCTAGTCATACTCACCCTCCTTTGAGATTGGACTTAACTTCATCAAACCTACCAAAGCCAAATTTAGTTAAGTCCCTTAAGAAATAAGGACTACCCAAACCTCCACCATAAAATAGACCCATATCACCTCCTTCCAACCTACTTTCCATTTTAGGACCCCATCCTTCTACCATCCTCGTTACCTATTCTTCTTCTAAGAAACCATCTCCTTTTTCTCTAACTATAATCACCAAACCCTATAGTTATTCATCATTCCTAACCAACCTATCCCCATCTACCTTCCCACATATAACCAAACCTTCATCATCAACATTTTTTACATCCAAGTCTCCAACCCCCAAGCTGATCATATCCAAGCAAACCCAACTGAAACCACCAACTAAAATAATTCATCCAACTACTACTTCCATGAAGAATCCTATGACCAATAAAGTTATCACCCCTCAAATCTAAAACCTCTTACCTAAAACACCTTTACTGGAGTCCTACACAACTATTTTTCAAAGGTTGTTGCAAACCTCTTCCATTAGCCTGCCTCCAATCAAACCTTTTGACCTTACCCATCCTAAACCAACCTAGTTCAATGATAATTTGATTTGTATTTACCATATGACTCTTAGACATGATACATATAACTACAAGGCTCTCCAAACACTTATCCATAATCTTTTGAATGAATATGATCTGTTAGAGGAACATCTATTAATTCCATCATCTACCCTATTACCTAGCCAACCTATCCAATAATCACCTGCTCCCTTAACCCCACCTAAGAGTGAAGAGGAGTAACCAAAGAAAACATCAAGTCCCCTTATCCACACCATTCATATGGTTACCTATTCTTAGGCCCAATAGAAAGATAAGGAGAAAACTAATGTAACCATCCCCTAGACTTACCCTTCAACCTCTAACCTACCAACCAAACCCAAGCATCACCATCTCCACCCTCACAACCCTCAAAACCCAAATTATCCATTTTGAGAGCTCCACCTCCCAAACCTACTCTATTTATCCAATGGCTCATATTGAAACAACTTCACCAAACACTGGTGAAAATAAGCCTTTATGATCTGATCAACACCTAACCTCAACATCACCAAGTACTAATTAAGGCTCTACATTCTATAGAGGTTCAACTATATGATCCACAACCTATTTCATCCTTTTTTATATCCCTTCACCAAGCCTCCCTTGTCACCTTTTAGGATTGAAAATTTCTACCTTTTCACACTAAAGAGCTTGATCCCCCACTCTTCATCATAACATACATCAATCAAACCCATGTCAAAAGGGTAATATTGATGGAGGAGATAGTATCAACATCATCTCCTCTCATGTGTATGACCAAATTCAAATCCCCACAAACATCATGTTTGAGAGTAGAGTGGTCCTTCATTCTTTCAATGATACCCTAACAACTACCTTAGGGACTGTGGTGCTCCATATCTATTTAGGACCCAAAACCATTCCAAAACCATTTTACGTTGTCAAGGGTGAGTTCCAATCTAATGTGTCACTTAGACACCCTTAGATCTATGCAATGAGTTACATCCCTTCTAACTTACACCGATGCATCAAATTCAAGAATGAGGGACAAGTTATTACAGTCAAAGTTGATCCTAGTCCCTTTGCCTCTTGTACTATGACATATCGGCCTAATGACATTTTTATTCCTCCTTCATCCACCTCACAACTAGCTTCTAATAAAATCACCTCATCAGATGCCATCAATAACATTTACCCCACTATAATGATGAATCATCCACTAGCTCATATATTCTTTTATCACAAATTTTGATGGAAGACCCCTTGTAATCAACATTTTAATGACTCTCGTGGGGGTAATATAACCTTATAACTTTAGATGCCTTCAATAATCTACATGAATATGAGAATCTTCAAAATGACCCTTCCTATGACCCCAACATCAATACCATTTTCCCATTTGGGCTTCCCAAGAATTGAAGAAATTTTATCTATGGGGGACTTGATCGACCACTTGTAGCTCCCACCACAACTCCATATATCCAAACCTTTACTTTCAACTTTTATTACCTAAGCAACCCAACCTTTGCCAAAACCTACTTTTATCAGTGCACTTAGAAGGGATTTGGCCTTGGCCTCTATGAAAAAGGACCTCATGATTTTTTTGTTATTAAAACCCAAAAACCTCATGAGTTCTTTGGACTTTGGTTTGAACCACTAGAGGAACCCAAATCACCAAAACCCATTGCTACCACCATCAAAGAAGTTACATCCTCACTAGCCCCATCTTCCCAATCTAAGGACTTTGACATCATCCCATCTGACTTTTTTTTATCAATACCATTAGCTTAGGCCCCTTGACATATCGAAAGGAGGGCTAAACTAAAACCATTCCTCTCATCCACCCATAAATGATTGAAATGACTCACCCACCATTAACACCATTCAATGTAAAGATGATGAATCCATTCTCACCTACCTAGGTGTGGGGGATTACTCTATCCATAAATCTCTCCCTCCTAAGGACTAAACCATGTTAAATGAATCAATCATTGATGTTAATTTAGGTACTCAAGAGAACCCTCAGATTATCAAAATAGGCCAATCTTTAACCCTTAAAGAGTGACAAGAATACCCTTCTTTCCTTCATGACCGTAGCATATCATTTTCTTGGTCTTATCAAGATATGCCCAAAATTGATCCCTCTATTGCTCTCCATAACATCATCACTCATCCTAAGGTTAAGCTAGTTTGATAAAAACTTCACTGCATGCATCCTCACATAGCTCTTCTTATCAAAGAAGAACTTCAATGCCTCCTATTTGTTAACTTCATCTAACCCATTAAATATACACAATGGGTTTCTAACATTGTTCCCATCACCAAGCCCATGAGGGGCCTTTGCCTTTGCATTGACTTTCATGACCTTAAGCTCACCTATCCTAAAGATGAATTTCCCCTACCTAACATCAACCAACTTGTTGATCTCATGGTTGGTCATGAAATTATATCTCTCATGGATAGTTTATTGAGATACAATAAAATCTTGATTTCCCCTAAAGATCAACATAAAACTTCTTTTATCACCCCATGGGGAACTTTTTACTATCGAGTTATGCCCTTTGGACTAAAGAATGTAGGGGAAACCTATCAACGAGCCATGACCTATATCTTTCATGACCTCATTCATAAAATTATTAAGGAATATGTAGATGATCTTCTTGAGAAATCAAAAAATTATAAGGATAACCTTGCTATTCTTTCTATCATCTTTGAATGACTAATTCAATATCATGTCAGACTCAATCCAAAGAAATGCATCTTTGGGGTCTTATAGGGAAAACTTATAGGCTTTATTGTTTCTCAACATGGAATAGAGATTGATCCCACCAAAGTCAAAGCCATTTTAGAGATGCCTCATCCCACTAACCTTACCAAAATTTGTATCCTACAAGGCAAAATTAAATCCATCTGATGCTTTATCTCCCAAGTATCAGACAAATGCCAACCCTTCCACCACCTCCTAAAGAAATATGTTTCTTTTAAGTAGACCAAAGAATGCCAACAAGATTTTGATGCAATCAAGGAGTATATTCTTTCTCCACCCATCATAATTCCTTTAAAAGATGATCATCCCTTTTATCTATATATATCCACTTAGGGGCCATGCTTTCTCATCATGATGAACATAATAAGGAGCAACCATCTATTACATTAGCCACACCCTAATTGAATATGAAACCTAGTATACCCATCTTGAAAAAAATTGTCTTTCCTTAGTTTTCATAGCCTCTAATCTCCATCATTATATTCTTAATCATAAAACCTATGTCATTACTAGCACTAACCCTCTCAAGTATATGCACTCTAAGCCATATCAAAACCAATGTATGGCTAACTGACTCATGCTTTTAGCAGAGTTCAATCTTGATTTTCTTTTGTAAAGGTCCATGAAAGGATAGGTCATTAATAACTAATTATCCAAAGCCCCTCTACCTAATAATAAACCTCTTCTTCTTACCTTCCCAGATGAGTCTTTATCAACTCTTTCTCTAAGATAACCCACCTTCCAAATGACCACATTTTTTGATGGCTCTAAATGCCATAATGGTGGGGGTGCTAGAGTAATCCTCATTCCCATTAATGGAGAACCTCTTACTCTTTCCTTTAAAATTAACTTTGATTGTACCAATAATGTATTTGAATATGAAGCCTTAGTCATAGGTCTTCAAACCTCCCTAGCTTTGGGGATCAAAATAATTAGTATCTCTAGAGACTCCCACTTGGTTATCAACTAGGTCAATAGATCTTACCAATGCAAAAATGATGTCCTCTTAAAGTATAAACAACTTATAGATGTACTCTTGACATCATTTGATCATTACACCATCTAATTGATTCCTTGATCTACCAAAAAAATTGTAAACACCATGGCATCTCTTGCTTCCCAAATTCTATCTCATCCTACCAAATCTAAACTATTTGTCACCATCAACTGCTTCATCACACCATCTTATAATAGCTCTAATATTCATACCATTTATAGAATGGAAACCTTAGCTTTTTCCATTTGGTATAAACAAATTTTTTATTACCTTAACATCGGTGTTCTCCCTCTTGATCTTTCAAAGAATGCCCATACATATTTTATCCAAGGTACCTTTCATTACACCATTCTAGGAGGAATCCTTTACAAACAAGGTTTTGATGGTATCCTTCTTCATTGTCTCCATAGTCATGAGGCTTCTCATACCATCAAGGAAGTCCATGATGGCATCTATGGGGGACACTTTAGTGGTCTAGCTATTGCCAAATGTATTCTTCACTTAGGCTACTATTTTACCACACTTAATTAAGACTATTGTGACTATGTCAACAAATGCATCAAGTATCAACAACATGCTAACCCTCATCACACACCTACCCATGGTCTTTAGGTATCTCAATATTATTGGCCCTTTTCACAATGGGGCCTTGATCTTGTTAGGGAAATCAACCCCCATTCTTCATAATGACATCAATATATCATCAATGCTACAAAATATTTCACCAAATGGGTGGAATCCATCTTGCTTATATCAACCAAAGGCAAAAAGATCATTGACTTCATCAACCATCATATCATCTATGTTAGGTATCAACCAACAATCTTGATTACTATGTGAAAGCAACTAAATGTGAAATTAAACCAAAAAGATAAGTAACTAGAATCAGAAAACAACAAACAATAAGAGATACAAGAAACCACCCTAAAAACTTGTATTAAACTCTTTACAGAAGGAATATAATTGAAGAAACTTCTTTTCTTCCACACCTCTCTTAGATGTATAGATTTCTTTCTAGATCTCTTTCCCTCAAGAGTTCTCTCTCTCAATTACAATCAACTCCAACAACCTGGATTGATTCACATATACAATTTTTGTACTGTTACTCTACAATTACAATAAGCTATGAAGATCTATCCCTATTATATAACTTTAGGGATCATGAGCATACAATCACAACCATTAGATGCACCTCCTAATTAAGGGCTCAAAATAGTCCTACTAAAGATAGAGATGCAAACTTAAGACTAACACTTAATCCTATCATGCAAACATTCTGTTCTATCCACGAAAAAAGATTCTGGACACACACGTGACCGACATCGGTCCCTGTCTGTCTACCTATGACCAACATCAGCCAATCCATGACTGACACCAGCATCTCTTAGTTGACTCCTAATCGACATCGGTCACTCCTGACCGATGCCGGTGACTATGTAATTCCTACAACTTGCTCATTTGGTGAAGCTTTTAGCTCCACACCTCAACAATCTCCCACTTGGAGATAAACAGCTGCACCAGTACCTGTATAGCAACATCTTCTAGCTCTTCCATCTTCAAAATCAATCATGAAGACCAACAAAATTTGAATGAAGATTCAACTTCTCTTTTGTTATTGGCTTGGTTAACATATCAGCAGGGTTCTTATCTGTATGGATCTTCTCCAGCTTCAACTCACCATCCTCCAATACCTATCTAATGAAGTGGTACCTCAGCTATATATGCTTGGTTCTTGAATGAAAGGCTGAATTCTTAGCCAAATGAATTGCACTCTGACTATCATTGTATAATCTGCAACTCTCTTGCTCCTTTCCTAGCTCTTCCATGAACCATGTCATCCATATCATTTCTTTACTAGCCTCTGTGACTATAATATATTCTGCTTCTATAGTTGACAAGGCAACAACCTTCTACAACTTTGAAATCTAGCTAACCATCATTCCACCAATAGTGAAAACATATCATGTGGTGCTCCTTCTACCATCCAAATCACCTGCCATATCTGAATCTACATAACCATGTAGATAAGTGTTTGACCCACCATAGCACAAATGCCTACTACTAGTCCCTCTCAGATATCTGAGGATCCACTGAACTGCTTTCCAGTGCTCCTTCCCTGGATTGGCCATATACTTACTAACAACTCCCACTGCTTGGGCAATATCAGGCCTAGTACATACCATTGCATACATTAAGCTCCCAACTGCGGAAGCATATGGAACTCTACTCATGTACTCTACCTCATCATGTGAATTAGGACACTATTCTTTACTCAACTTAAAGTGTCTAGCCATAGGTGTACTTACCGATTTTGCATCTTGCATATTGAACCTCTCCAACACCTTGTTCACATAATCCTCTTGAGACAAAATCAACCTGTGATTTTTCCTATCTCTCTTAATGCTCATGCCAAGGATTTTATTTGCTACTCCTAAATCCTTCATGGCAAATGTGTGAGCTAATTTCACCTTAAGCTCAGAGATATCCTGCATGTGTGATCCTGCAACCAGCATATCATCTACATACAACAATAAAATAATATATCTACTTTTATCCAATCTCTTAAAATACACACAATGGTCACATTGACATCTACTGTAGCCATGCTCAGTCATAAAACTGTCAAATCTCAAATACCATTGTCTAGGAGCTTACTTGAGGCCATACAAGCTTTCCTTCAATCTGCACACTAGCTTCTCCTTACCTTTGACCTCAAATCCTTCCAGTTGATCCATATATATTTCTTCATCTAAATCTCCATAAAGAAATGATGTCTTAACATCAAGCTGCTCAAGATGCAAATCCTCAATAGCAACTAAAGACAATACAGTCCGTATAGAAGTCATTTTAACTATAGGAGAAAAAATCTCACCAAAATCAATACCTGGTTTCTATGTAAATCCTTTCACTACCAACCTAGCCTTATATCTCATCTATCCATTCTCACCTTCCTTAAATTTATAGATCCATCTTTTCTTCAGTGTCTTCTTTCCCAATGGCAACTCAACCAAATCCCATGTTTGGTTCTCTTTCAAGGAATCAATCTCCTCATTCATGCCTAGCTCCCACTGATTCTTGGATTCCACCTATATTGCTTCATCAAAACTCTCTGGTTCTCCACCATCAGTAAGCAATAAATAGAATAATGAAGGGGAATATCAAATTGGAGGTTTACTTACCCTTTTTGACCTCCTGATGGGCGTCTAAGACTCATTCACAACACGCTGTCTGCCCAAATTCTTTGACAGTGACCAACCTTAGTCACTTCCAGGCCTGTTACTGGACGATGTCAATTCCACATGACCGACCTCAGTTCTTTCCTAACTGATGTTGGTCACTGTATGACCGACATCGGTTCTCATATTACCAACATTAGTTCCTGCCTGATCGATGTCGATCTCTGTGTTTTCTTGTCTATGATAATTCTTTCTTATGAGCTCATTTTGGACCGTCACCTCATCTAATTCTCCATTGCTCTGCTCAGATTGATTTAGCTTCTTGAGCTGATCACTATACATCACTTTTTCATTGAAAACAACATCACAGCTCCTAATTATTTTATTAGTTCCTAGATTTCAAAACCAAAATCTGAAATCATCAGAGCCATAACTAATAAATATGCACCTCATAGACTTAGCATCCATCTTCTTTCTATTTTCCTTATCAATGTGCACAAAAGCTTCACAACCAAAAACTTTGAGAAATGAGAGATCTACCTTTTTACCTATCCATGCCTCTTCTGGAATTTCACCATCTGGAGTTGTTAGTAAATATTAATCAGGTAAACTATAGTATCCACAACTTTTGCCCAAAACTCTAAGGGCAAACCAACATGCAACCTCATACACTGTGCACGCTCCATTACTATTCTGTTCATCTTTTTAGCAACTCCATTTTGCTGAGGTGTCCTTGGAACCATCTTTTGCCTACGTATTCCATGTATATAACAATACCAATTGAACTTGTGACTACAAAACTCACCACCATTGTCAGATCTCAGGCACTTCAATCTCTTGCCTATTTCATTCTCAACCATAGCTTTCCGAATCTTAAAAGTGTCAAAAACATCAGATTTCTTCTTTATACAATAGACCCATACCTTTCTTGTAGCATCATCTATGAAAGAGACATAGTACTATGATCCTCTAATAGAAGTAACCTGAGCCAGTCCCCACATGTCTGTGTGAACAAGCTCTAATTTGTGTTTCTTCTTTGTTGACCTAGTTTTGAGAAAATTCACTCTCTTCTATTTTCCAAAAATACAGTGCTCACAAAAATCTAGATCAATGATTTTCAAATCTGAAAGCTTACCGTTTGACTTAAGAATAGTCATTCCCTTCTCACTCATGTGGCCGAGCCTAGAGTGCCACAACTTTTCATCCACATCTGAAGTAGATAATACAAAAGGAGAATTATCAGTAATACTATTATATAAATAGAGAGTACCTACTCTCTTACCTCTGGCCAATACAAGTGCACCATTGGTCACCTTCCAAGATTTAGCTGTGAGAGTTATTGTACATCCCTCATCCCCTAACTTTCCTACAAAAATCAAATTCCTCTTCAAGCTGGGAACATGCATGACATCTCTCAACACCCATGTGTTGTCATTCTACATTTTCAGCTACACTTTTCCTTTGCCAAAAATTTTACAAGGCTCATCATCCCCTAAATAAACTATTCCAAAATCTCCATGGACATAGTCACTAAAATATTCTCTATTAGGGGTAGCATGAAAAGAGGCACCAAAATCTAAAACCCAAGATTCTATATTATTAAGCAAAGAGAATATAAGAGCATCTTGTGCAATACCTGAAACTTTTTCTTCTTCTTTACCTTCATGTTGATTGTCCTCTTTAGGTTTTGACCAACAATCTTTGCTTATGTGCCCTATCTTTCCACAATTCCAGCAGGCTATCCTCCTGCCATTTCTAGATTTGGATCTACCTCTCATCTTTGACTTAGACCTTGATCTCCCTTTCTTGCTCTTCTCTTTTTGCCTTCCCCTGCTCTCAAAACTTAAAGTGTTCCCTGATGTTTCCTCTATGCTTTTCCTGTGAATTTCTTCATTCAAGATTACACTAACAATATCATCTACTTTTAAAATATTTGAAGCAGATGCAGTATTACTAACTACCATTACTAAGCTATGCCAGCTCTCAGGTAAAGATCATAAGATTAATAGAGCTTTAATTTCATTATCAAACACTATTTTGACTGAATTTAATTGATTTACAATACCATGGAAATGATTAAGATGATTAGATACAGATCCACCTTCTTGCATTTGCAAATTAAATAACTGCTTTATAAGATATACCTTATTTGAAGCTGAGGGGTTCTCATATAAATTTGCTAAAGTAGTCATTAACTCTACCATTGACTTTGCCTGTGATAAATTAGATATCACAGTAGATGCCAGACTCAATCTTATAGATCCAAGAGCCTTCCTATCAAGAACTTCCCATTCTTCATCTTCCATGTCTATGGGCTTCCTTGAAACTCCACCTAATGGTAAGTATAGATCTTTTTGATACAGATAATCCTCTATCTACTTCTCCATAATTGGTAATTCTTGCCATTGAACTTCTCCATTCTCAGTTTACTTTCTTTTGCCATTGCTTCTCCCACTCAAACAAAAATCCCTGTGAGTAACCTGTAATCAATACACACTAACCAGATCTAAAACACCTATTAGTCAACCTGAACTCTGATACCACTTGTTGGGGATCAACCAACAATCTTGATTACTATGTGAAAGCAACTAAATGCAGAATTAAACTAGAAAGATAAGTAACTAGAATAAAAAAATAACAAACAATAAGAGATACAAGAAATTACCCTGAAAACTTGTATTAAACTCTTTATAGAAGGAATACAATTAAAGAAACTTCTTTTCTTCCACACCTCTCTCAGATGTACAAATCTCTTTTCAAATCTCTTTCCCTCAAAAGTTCTCTCTCTCAATTACAATCAACTCCAACAACCTGGATTGATTCACATATACAATTCTTGTAATGTTACTCTATAATTACAATAAGCTATGAAGATCTATCCTTATTATATAACTTTAGGGATCATGAGCATACAATCACAACCATTAGATGCACTTCTTAATCAAGGGCTCAAAACAGTCTTACTAAAGATAGAGATGTAGACTTAAGACTAACATTTAATCCTATCATGTAAATATTCTGTTCTGTCTACGAAAATAGCATTTTGAACGCACAAGTGACCGACATCGGTCCCTGCTTGTCTGCCTGTGACCGACGTTGGTTGATCCATGACCGACACCGACATCTCCTAGTCGACTCTTGATCGACGTTGGTCACTCCTGACCAACATCAGTGACTGTGTAATTCTTGCAACCTGCAACTTGCTCATTTGGTGAAGCTTTTAGCTCCACACCTCAATAATCTACCACTTTGGTGTCCCTAATAAGATCATCACTGATAATGGAAAATCCTTCAAAAATAATAAAGTTCAAGAGATTTATGATGATTTTGGCATCAACTTAAGATTTTCCTCACTTTATCATCCATAATCCAATGGACAGGCAAAAGCTTCCAAAAAAACCTTCATAAAATTCTCAAAAAGGTGGTTAATGCTTCTAGTTGAGATTGGCACCTCCATATCCCATTCACTTTATGGGCCTATCACACTAGTATCTAAATCACTATGAGTGCTATACCTTTCTTTCTCATATTTGGAGCCAAGACAATCTTTCCTCTTGAAGTCCAAATTCCATCACTTCACATATCCTTGCATGATATCCTCTCTAAAAGTGATTATCATCAAGAATGCCTCATGTGACTAGAGATTCTTGATGAGAATCAACTTTCTATGCTCAATCAACTTTGAGATTATCAAGAGTGAATCAAGCATGCATATAAAATACATTTCAAAAAATTAGAGTTCAACTTTGACAACCTCATCCTCAAATAAAATCAACATGTAACTAACATGGAGAAGACCAAGAAAGGTGAGTTTAATTTTAATTATCTAGGACCTTAAATTATAACCCATAAGTATGGATTTGGTTCTTACCATTTCTCTTGTCTCAAAGGTAAACCAGAACTGAAGCTAATCAATGCTTCACATCTACATCCTTTATATTGTTAAACATGATCATACTCACTTATGTGTCTAACTTAAGCTTGTCCCTTGGTTCAAAATAATTTTACCTCCTCTCATCTAAATTTTCATTTATCCTTTGGGCATAATTTACTTCAACATAGAATCATTTGATTAATCTATCACATATAAAACATAATCCTAAGTATGGGTACCTTGTCTCTACCCATAACATGGTTCTCATGGATACTTTTCATCTTTCAATAAATAGAATCCCATGATCAGTTGTTTCTCAATCCCTCCCTTCTATTTACCATTAAAATTTTGTGTTAAAGTCTTTCCTTCATATGGGTATACCTTTAAATAGAATTTTCCATGTCTAGATTCACATTCAAAATCAATTCTCTCTCAAAATCTTAGACTACTCCCTTGAAGGACAACTACACCATAATTCAAAGTTGCTTAAAAATAAACTACTCCCTTAAAGGATAGACATATAAATCAAATATTATACCACTCCCTTAAAGTATGGCTAAGAAATAATTATTTGAAGCTTCTCACATCGATTAGATTTAGTAACTTACTCAAATAGCAAAAATAATAAAATAAAATTTTGTCAAAATCCAAATAAGTAAGCCACAATCAGCTCTTAGAAATGCCATTGGTAGACTTCCCACATCAATAAGTCTACATAATATCTCATCATGCCTCAATCAACTCTTATACATGGCATTGGTAGACTTCCTACATTGATCAGTCTACATCTCATAATAAGGCATGGAATTGTCTACTACAGATCTTTAGTCACCTATAAAAGGGGAAAGATAACACACATCAGCTTACCACTTAACATTCACCCTCTTACCTATCACCCACATTTCCTTCACTTCTCTCTAAACTCAAGGGACTACAAGCTTACTTGATATGAAGTGATCAAGACACCCTTATTCTCAATCAAAGAATTCTCCTGTAAAGCACTCGATGGGCTTGTGTTCACTAAGTCAATCTAACTATGGTTTAATATTATTAGGTTGTTACTAATCAACTTAACATGCCTCTTCCTTATCCATTTCTTGGGATATGTGAACATGTGTGTCTTTCTTTATTTCCTTTCAACACGGTCACAACATTCTCATGACCAAGAAAATATTACACCCTCTCCTACCATAACATCAGAATAATCACATCCTTCTAATACCAATCCCAAAAATATTACCGAATCAAGTCAAACATGTCCACTATGCTATCACATCATACTATAAAAACATTTTTATGTCTCAATGCATCACCCAAAATATCATCACATCCATTATTTAAACTAACTTAAATTAAACATTCTATAGTCCAATCACCACATTATCATCATCATGCCTCAACTAGTCAATCAATATAAACATAATCATAACTAACCTCATCACATCATGGCATGATCATATAAGATATCATGACCATTATAAACACATATTCTCATAATCATGATCATAAATCAACATAAACATCATAATAAACATAATTATAATAATAATCACATTATCATCATACCTAAAGTAACACATCATAAATAACATAGGCATAAACCATAGTCATGATCATAATCATTGACATGATAATCAACATCACATCATAATCCTCATAAACATAATCATAACCAACATACTCATGACATAATCATAATCATCATCATAATATAAAATAATATATGTCTCTCTTATAAATACATCTTGCCTCATCTACATGTAGGCTGATATTAAAATTATAAAAAAATATACATCATAAAAATATCATATCTCAAAGCCTTAAGGTAGTAGAATTAGAACCAATTGCATCTATCCCATCATCTGGTGGTGGACCCCCTAATGTACCTACCTACACTACAATCAATGCCCACTAACCTAGAGTAGCTATCAATGGGCCCCCTATCAGGTTGACCTTGTACTCCCCATATCTCATCACATCTGGTAGCTAGGCTAGCACCATAGACTCATAGTATTTGGGCTCTTCCATAATGGCTAGATAGCATATCCTTGAAATTAAATCAACTGGTACTCCTCCTATTATGGTCACCCTAACTCTCTATCTTAGAGAGTCTCTCTCCTACATGACCAATATAAGAGTGAATCTCGCCTGATCATGCTCACCTATCAGAGTGGAAACCTACCCCTATAAAGTGACTATTTATGCCTAAAATGTAGTCACCTATCCCTATAAACCTATCACCTAGGCCTGTGATGCAATAAGGGCTACTATTATATAGTCATTTGGTCCTCTACCATGTACCTATATAAGATCAACATCCATGGGCTATTAGCCCCCATCTCTTCATCCAAAATCTATGGATACATACTTGGCCTAGTACCATCCCATGTATCCATCAATAACTCTTGCTTTATTTATGGGAGATCTCATTGGAAGCTTCTCATAATCTAACATAATAACATTCGATTATGGCTCTAGAAGTGGATACTCTACATCCTTCCTCCTATACCAAAGAACATCTAGTGGAATGTCTTATACTAATCCAAATAACTATGAGCTCAATTTATTGGGATGCATTTAGTCTCTCCATCCCATATCCCATAAACCCACTACTAACTTTTTAATGATAGAGTGTGCTACCTATAACCTATCTATAATGACCAACTAACATAAGGCCTCCATATAGTGTCTACTACCACCAACCCCTCCAAGGTATCTTAGAACCAATCTATATATTTATCTCTACCACCATCTCCTAAAAGTGTATAATCACCTCACCACTTCATGAAACCAATCCTATAGTCAGTTGGTGCATACCTATCTTACGATGGACCAGGTGGTCTTAGTACTTGTATATGATCATATTCCTAGTAGTAGAGCACAAAGCTAATGTTGATCCCATATTGTCTCTACAATTTTAAGTCTTAGAGCTCTTTATAGATCTATAATAGCAGGATTAGGGCCATTTGAATACCATCTTCCCTAAAAGCATCTATGTCAGCACTCCCAACAACAAACAAGGAAACTAGTCATTATTTGAATCTAGCATCATAAAATAGGATATACCCATCAACATCAAGGTCAAAATACATCTATGTTTTAGGTCCCTCTATTATAAGGACCCATAGAAAACTCCACTAGTATGGTACCTGGCCTAGGCCTATTCAGCTCCATAAATCAAACCCATGAAGTAGTCTCTCTTATCATTCTCCACATGGTAGATCAACTCCCCCTGAATCAAAATCCAAGTAATCCTATGGATGTCCTCTAGTAATATCAACTTCTCCCTATTTAGTAATAGGAAAGTGTTCATGGTAGGATCCCATCTCTCAATGAGTGTCATAATCATCACTACATCTCACGATAGGTACTGGTAGTGCCTTATGGATCCTAAACCAACCTCCTCTATCTACCTCCACTTGGCATCTATCATCCCATCTTGTACCTCTATGAATATTTTAGGGACTTGGTCCCTCATTTGAATCTGGTCATGGGCTTGCATCACACCACTACCATTAGAATATTCCTTAATTATTTCCACTCTAATTCACTCTTTACTAAGACCTACAACATTTTGATACAACAATTCTTACCTAACCTTTTTCACCATCTATTCCTCTCAACACTCTACCAACCTATTCCTAAGTTTTTTGATATAACCCCTACAACTTTGTCCCTCATATACTTCCCTTCACACCATTCACAAAATTTAAGAAAAATTAAAAAATAACAATATATCCATCAAATTAAAAATCCCTTAACATGTCCAACCACATTAAAAACCCTTTAAACATCTAACTCTTAACACTAATCGATGATGGTTCATGGAACAATCGATAGTCCATTGGCCCCTTTTACCCTCAAGGTTGACTATCGATGGTTGGGTTGAACTCCTAATGGTCATTATGTGTGACCACTAGTGGTGAAACCCTATCACCTAGCATTCATAACAATCAACACCATTTACTCTATAATAACAAATCTACCATTTACTATTAACCTACTAGCCATCTCCACCTAACCCCACCCTCAATTTCCATTTTTAAACAATATTTTCAATAATTTTATCACAACCTAGGTTTAGGGCATCCTAGGCCAAGATTGTTGGTTTCAAACCAATAGTAAACTACTTCCCCTACTAATAATTTTCCCCCAATCACTCTCTATCTTTACATTACACCTATTTTACCAATTTTAACACAATACCTACCTCATTCCATGATTAGTGACATGGATGATGCCTTTACAACACCACTCAACTACATCCTCATCCTCCCTCCATTGGTCACACACTTAAACACATGCACTCAACCAATCAACTGCCTCTACCTGAGCATGATCAACACTTCACAATAAATAAACTCACTATAATCACCTAATCACCATATAATAATTACCATGATCAATAATGAGTAAAAAGAATTTTTGTTTTTACTTTTATGTCACAAATTTTAGGGTTACCCTGACCATCAAAGGTCAAGATTATCATTAATGGTTGACTCTTGAGGCTATCCTAACCATCAATTGTTATATCCCTTAATCTATCCCTTACTTTTCTAACCCAATAACTCTTATCCTCTCAACAACACCTAAAACTACATTTGGCATAAAGTTCTTTATGGATATTTGTATCCATGGAACTATGTAGGTAGCATCCACTCACCATATGCATTTGAAGTTATCTCAACCACCTCCCTCCCTATCCACTCCTCTATACACCAACTATCACACCACATCCCCCTTAATGTTGGTTGTTTTTTACCCAGGTTCTTCATTTATTTTGTGCCAACTTTGTATGATCCTTTGACTGAACTAACCAATTTTTCCAAGTTGACCATTTAAACTTTACACCACCTCATGCATGATCTAACCACTTGCATTTTTTTTTAGGATCAATTCTTACCTTGGATACCTATAACTAACCCTAACCTTTTTTGGATAGTTTGATAGGCATAACCTGATCAATTATGACCAATTTTGTGGACCGATTACCCTCTCTTGTCCTCCTAGATCTTGAACATATTTTGAAAAACTTTATTAATTTTAGTCTTTAGATGATCTTTACTATTGATCTTAGTCACATTTTGTGCATGGGATCACATTTCAAATGCCCAACCCCTTTAGCATCACCCACCTTATGACTACTCATATATCATTTATCAAACCCTGACTTGATTTCATCTTCACCTCAACCATCTCCTAGTTTGAGGGGGAATACCCCCTCCCATACTTGAGGAAACTATACCTAGACCTTGACCAACCTCTTGTTTTTTTCTATAGATTAATTGAAGCTATAGAACAAAAAGGGGCAAAATGTAGACACCTAAAAATTATACATGATAGTTTTCAATGTCACATTACTATGGACCCTCATCTGACCTCGCATCTAGTGAACCACCTAATCTATTAGACTTGTTTATAACTTAAACCTAAATCATGGCTCAATGCATCACTTTATTCATTATTTTTTCCATCCATCCCTTCCTATCCCCTTGACCACCGATGGTCAACCTAACCATTGATGGTTGGCCTAACCTTCAACAGTTGGGTCCTCATCTTGCTTTAAAAATTTAAAACATTGCCAACTCTTATATGAGATCAAAAACTCTTGGAATGGAAAATTATCTTTAAAATAAGATTTTAAATCTATGAAAAAGGAAACTTTATCCTCCATTAAATTAGTAACTTCCATATTTTCATTTAGCAACTTCTATCTATTAAAGGAGAAGAGGAGGAAGTGAAAAAGGGAGAATCAACTATCTATTATCTAGCATTCAAGATTTATTGAAATTATTCAACATCCATATTAGTGAGTGATCATCATCACTATAAATTTAAAACTCTATCAAAATCACTTTTGGAGGCCTGAGCACCATCACTCTAGTCGCATTACTCCAAGATTCCTCCACTAAGATTTAAGAATCTTATGCTTATGTTATTTAATCTATCTAGTATCTAATTCCTCTACCCTATGAAATTTACCAATACCTTACTTTCCACTTTCCAAACAAATTCTAACCTCTATTTGTCCAAAACCCCAATCTATACTTCCTATTCTAATCACCTCCATATTTACACAAGTAACCATTAATGGTCACCTAACCACTAATGGTTAGCTACAACTACTGATGGTTGCCTAACCATCGATGGTTTTCCTCAACCACTAATAGTTCCCCTTATCATTGATGATTCATTATGGCATAATTTTCTAGTAAGCCATTTTCACCCTTTGGCCATTAACCAAACCCCATTTTCTATGTTTCCACCTAACCACAAACTTTTTCTAATTTTTAGATCCAAACGCCAACCATCCCAGCATCAAAATTTGATCATTTTATTTAGTAATCAAATTATATCTTACTTTCTAACACATATTTACTTTCTTATCAATGAATTCAAGTATCTTAATTTATCATTTCCAGACTTAATTGTCATAAAATTGGATTGACAGCCTCCTAGAAAGCTTTACACTTTTTAGATCTAGTTCACACTAGGCAATCCACTCAACCAACCATCTAACAACCCATTTTCAAGTGTCTATGCTATTTGTAGGTTATTCCTTCCCAGCCAAAGAGGAGTTCCCACCTTCGTCTAGATTCACACACGCACTTTACTAGGTATTCTTCTACATGCCCTATTACTAGATTTATTTTATTTAATTTCAAAATTAAGAAATGAGGAAAATAAATAGAAAAAACAATGATTAATTCATTTTAATAGGTGATAATGTATTCTACAAGGTTTTAATATTGTTTCAGCATTGGCCCAAAGATGTCTACAATATTGAATTTGGCATTAGGGAAGATACAAATGTTATTGTTGAATCTAAAAGACAAAATTAGGTTGTAAATGAGATTTTCCCATGGGAATACTTTTGTATTATTATCCATTGGTGAAATATTAATTTCCTAAGGGATATCAGGTCAATGGCAAACTTTACATTATCATCTTTCATTTCATCATCACCACTAGATAGCTAGATATGTTCAATGGTTTTAAATATCTCATTCTAATAATTGGATCTAGTGATCCCCTATAGGAATGTGGTATTCAAAAATTCTTGATTTGGTTTAGGTTTAAAATTTGAGGTGGCCATGGCTAAGTCATTTTTTTCTTGTGTGAAGAATCTATCAAAAGTGTATTCTAGGCTCTAAAGAGAAATCAAGGTAAAGAGCTCAGAATAATTTGGATGTATATAAGATAAATAATAATGTTTATCCTAGACCTTATAGAGTTCTTTTTTATTTTTTATTAATGGCTATGGTAGGATCACATTAAGTGAATTAAACTCTAAATTGATGGTACAAGCTTTAAATTAGCCATTTCTTGATTTGGCATTAATTTGAAATTTTAAAATACACCCCATTTAGGCTAGTTAGAGGTGATGGGACCCTTATAGCTATTAGATCATGATCTCTCCCAAAAAGATAATAAAATTTGGAATCATGATAAGCACATACCATTTTTAGACCTAGTGGCACTATAATCATCCATAAGGTTGGCCATGTGTCGATTACATAGTGGTGATCCCATTTAGTAATACATTGACTAAGTATAGTGGGAGATCTTTGTTTTGATAAGTTTATAGGTAAAAATTGGATATTTGACTATAAATAGTACAAATGGTGATCTATGATTGCGTTTGGGGCTGAATTTTACCTTTTATAACTCTTTTGCGGCCTCTAGGACCATCTACCACTTGGTCGTACAAAATCACATATGGTTATATTTTATTCAATCGAGTCTCATAGGGCTCTAATAACTCTAATGCATCTGGGTGTTAGGAGACATGTGGTACCTCAACATTGGTTCAACCCATCTTAGGCTTTGATAACTATGATGTATTTAGGTTCTAGAAGACATGTGGTACCTCTTCATTGGTTCTAGCCTCCCAAGGTTTTGACAACTCTGATGCCTTTGGGTGTTAGGAGACACATGGAACCTCCTTATTGGTTTGATAATCCTAGGTATTTGATAGTTATAAAACCACTAGGTTTCATAAGACATGTGGTGCCTCCTCATTAGTTTAATCCTCTTGAGGATATGATAACTATAATGCTTCCAGGTGTCAAGAGACACATGGAACCTCCTCATTATTTTTGGCCTCTTAAGGCTCTAATAGCTAGGATACCCCCTAGTGTCAGGAGACACATGACACCTCCTCATTGGTTTAGGCCTCAAAAGTATCTAATATATGTGAATCCTCCATGTTTTAGGAGAAACATGACACCTCCTCATTATTTTGACCCTCCTAGGGATTTCATAGATTTAACACCTCTAGGTGTTAGTAGGCACATGACACCTCCTAATTAGTTCATACCTCTTGAGACTCTGACATATCTAACACCTATATGTTTTAAGAGACACATGGTGCCTCCTCATTGGTTTTTTACTCATAATCATTTGATAAATTTGATGCCTTTAGGTGTCAGGAGACACATAGAACCTCTTTCTTGGTTTAGTTTTCCTAGGGCTCTTATAGTTTTAGGCCTCTATGACTTGAAATAAACATAGAAAAATTTAACTCACTTAAAATATACACATAATCAAAGGAATGTTCACCTTTTAACCACATGAATCTTAGGAGAGTACCATATTGGACTCTAGGACTATGACTCTAGGAGATGTTGGCACATGAATTTTATGCAGAAAATAGTTAACTCCCAAAATAGACTATGTATGAATACACTTAAAGAATTCAATGGGGCAACTCATTTTAGGATGCATATAGATATAAAAGGTTTTTAAACATAATAAAAAAATATCAATGGTGTTGTATAATATTTTATCAATAGATATTAAATTGGCATCCATATTTTCAATAACACAAGTGTCAAATTGGGATTAATCTGAGTATTGAGAATTTTCATATTTTAACAATATAAGGGTCCCCTTTTCTTCTATGAAAATGGACTTGTTGGTCACAATAGAATTTTTAGACTACATTTTTTCCTTAGATGTAAATTCTTCTTTCTTATGTGTTTTCTTAGATTTTGATTCAAATTTACAATTGAATCTATAGGATTTACCCAAAAAGAAGATCTAGATAAAATCCATGTGATATTGGATATATGGTCTCAATCTTGACCTATATGTATACATGATTATTTTTCATATTTATATTTTATTGAAGATATCTCTTACAAGACTCATTGATTTATAAATATCTTTGAGTGCACATTGAAGGAGTACACCAAGAAAGGGGTGGGGTTCAATCATATTACTTTTTGAGAGATGTTTATGTACTATTTTATCATACCTTCATCACTATTATTATGGTATCCATTGAGTCTCTTCTCCCTTTTCCTTATTTGTCTCTTTTTTTTAGTTTTTTATCCTCCCTATATTTACTATTTTATTGTCATTGTCAACATAATTTTTTCCTGCTTGTTTATCCATATACTAGATTAACATTGATGATATATTTTTGATCTTTCTTATGTCTTCTATAATGTATTATGATTATTGATACAATATTGTGTCAAATGATACCATTTTACTAAATGAATCTAGATTGATACCATCGGATTAGAGTTATAAATTATTTATAAGTTTAGAGCCATCTATATATAGGGGGTCATAAATAGCATTCCCAACACACAATATTCATCTTCTCTACTTACACTCGTGTTTCTTCCCTTAATTAGTAAATTGAGGAGTTAGTGGATATAAACATATTATTATGGATCTCAAGTTTTAATCAAAGTTATTGAATCTCAATATGAGGAATTTGACTCAAGGAAATGCCCCATAGTCTATAGAATCCCAAAATACCAATAGGTAGGTATTCAATCTTGCCATTTTAGGTATTTACCTATAGCATCTCTTGTAAAGTGACACTATATCTAAGTGGATATTGACACATATACGAATCAACTCAAGGTAAGTATCTCTATCCTTATTTTTATTTACTTTAACTAGATATATATGTTCTACTTATTCTTATAATAACATGTATGTTGTTATCCTTGAATAGGTTTCCTTTATTATAAAAGCAATTATATTATAGGGTGCTTAGGATTTCCATTACAAACATAGTTTAAGACCTAGTTTAGGATAAATTTACCTAGTCTGTAACTACAATTATCCATTTCTAGTTTATACCTTATTTAGTCCAGTTTATTTACCATCTTGGATATAGGTTTATTGTGTTCACCATTACCTTGCAATTAATTTCCTTATATATTATTGATACACATTTAAAACCTTATATTTACATCATTCATTCTATCTTGGGACCTACTTAGATCTCATATCCCATATCTTAGGCATAGGATTTGAAACCCTATACCCTCAATATTGAGTGGGGATTATCGTCTACTTATACGACTATTTACATCCCTTAGTTATGAAATTATATTTACATGTACACATTTTATAGTATGATATTATGTTTATATACTGATGCATATCAAAAAATAGGATTGGCATCTTGATCATATAATCCCACATTATATTTTGGTGTACTTATCATGAATCCTATCTTATATTGTCTTCACATTTCCTTTTATATATTTTTAGCTCAATTGACATGAAATTTTTATAGATCCATAGGTTTAAAAAAAATCTCAACATGTCATCCCCTAGGTTTCCATTACATAAATAAAATTGAATAGTAGAATATTTAGATCATAAAATCACATACATCATTACTATTGAAGAAAATATTGAAATATTTCCCATAGATATTGAAACTCAAATCAAGTAAAAATATCTCATATAAGACCTTCTCATTTATAGTATGAACAAATATCCCATAGAAGATATTCCCATTTATAACATGGTTTAATATCCCTATAGTGATAATCCCATTTATGATAATCCTACCATGATAGAGGATATTCCCATTTATAGCATGGTTGAATATCCCATAGATTATCTTCCCATTTTTCACACTTATAACATGGATGAATATCCCATAAACGATATTCCCATTTTATACACATATCTTTTTCCATGTCAACCATTGATAAAAACACTTCATGTGTAAATTATTTCAACTGACATTAATCATATCATGTCCCATGGCCAAGGATCTCTACCATGATATTCTCATTTTTGATAACTCTCACTTTGGCTCAAGTAATCATTATAATGATATCATATTTTTTCATCCACCTTATTAATCTAAACATATAAAATATCAAGTGGATGAGCCATACATTATTACAATCTATTAAAAACAACTCTCTAAAAATAAGTTTTGAAATTTTGAAAAAAAAAATTGGTTGTATTGGCCAACTCACTATAATTTAAAAAAACCTCAAAAAACTCTAATTATATCTTTAGATCTGATAAAGTTTAGACTCATCTTCACAACCATATCATCCATAATACAATAAATTATCATTATATCAACTACTTTCACATCATATAATAATTAGTAGTATATCAACTACTTTCACATCATATAAATATTATATTATATCATCTATAGTAATATACTTCATAAACTTTGAGCCTAACCTCATTGTATCGACTATGCTAATATAGTAAAAATTAGAATATCAAATCCTTAATATATTAACTTGGCTAAAGATATAAAATAAAATTAAAAACCACCTCCCAAATATCTCAAAATTACTTTAGATTTCACATTCCATGTTGTAAGATGGATTTACATAGAATTTGACATAATTACCAAGCATGCCAATCTTGAGGTTGACTCTAAACCTCCTTTATCTCATATGTTAGGTCATATTTTGATGCCCATACTTTTCCCCCATCACAATTTAGGGCATATAATTATACCCACCCTTATATTATCTTAGTATTTGTGGAATATTTTGATGCTCATCCTTAAATGCAATGATCACTTTTATGGCATATTTTGATGTCCATCACAATTTTCTTCCACTTTGACCTGATACTATGATGCTTCCTTAACATCCAAATATCATAATATAGTAATATAAAAAAAAATTCACACCCTAAAGATAATAAAAGTATTCTTTAAGATATTTCAAAAAAAAATGTTTGCGTTTCACATGTTATGATTTAGCATACATGTTTCTCACTCTTTACGTTCTTGTACCATGCTCTTTACTTTTTCAACATAATTTTTATAATCACACCTTTTTTTGCCATTATTTCCCTTGTGGTTATTTGGTATCCTTTTATAGTCCTCCATTTTGGGTTTTTATTTATCCATTATTTCCCTTTTTTTTCTTTGGTATATTTTATAGTCTTCTCTTTTACATTTTTATTTGGCCATTCTTTCTCTTGTTGTTCTTTGTTATCTTCTTATAGTCCCCCATTTTAGGTTTTTTATTCAGTCATTGTTTCCCTTGTGGTTTGTTAGTATATTTTTACATTCCCATCTTTTGGTTTTTTATCTGATCATTATTTCCATTTTGGTTCTTTGGTATCTTTTTATATTCCCCATCTCTTGGGTATTTTATCCTATCAATTTTTATGCTAGAATCCATGTAGGTTTGTATGTATTCCCTACTGAAAACACTAACATCTTTCATAACACCTCCCATTTTTAGGGTTTGATTTTACCATACTATTTATATGATTGGACATATAATATCATGTAATTTTAGATCCTTTTTATGACTATAACTTATGAAACAAAAAAATCCCTTATTATGATAAAATAATTACATTTATTCATTGTACCACATTTTTTCACAAGAATGGATATTATATGATCCCCATATCTCCCTTTATTTTCACTCAAGGCACACTTGGGTTAGTTTGAAGGTCACACTATTTTCTAAAGTTTAGGTTTAGGAGTATCTAAGCATATTGGTATTTAGGTTTTCCTCTTTAGTGGTTATGTGTATGATATTTTTTGTTAGTCATCTTTAGCACCCATTGTTGGTGATTTAACTTTTTAGGGTTTATGGAGATTAAGCCCTAAGTTATTAAAGGTATAAGTATATTAAATTAGGGTATAAATATGCAATAAATATAGCCACTAATTTTTAATAGAATTTAATTAGTTAAACCTTTCTAAAAATAACAATAAATAATGTAAATAAGTACTTAGCTAGAAATTTACTGAGACAAGAGATTTGGGGGCTAAAAATTGAGACAGGGGTTGATTTGAGTATCATGGATAGGATATAGGTGTCAAAATCCTTCCTAAATAATAATGAACTAATTAGATAGTAGCACTATATAGTACTAGTGTCCCTATTTTTCACTAGTTTCCTCTATATAAAACTATTTAGAGCTTCTAGGTGCACCTGTGTTTGGTTCTACCAAGAATGTTCCTATGCGCATAAGTTTTGGTTTCCTATAGGTTATCTATATTGACTAATTTTAAATGTAAAACCTAAACGTCCATGTTGTTAGGGAATATAATTGGAAAAAGTAGCAAAGTGTGTCTTTAGTGTGGTAGGTTAGACATCCCTAACACCCTATTGTGATGAGAGTTACCTACATACCAATACTCTAAGGAGGGATCAAGCCCAATGTAGTTTTCCCTACCTAAGTGCTGGTGTAAGTGAAAGTAAAACTAATATGAATGTTGGATTGAGTTCTTTGAGTGTGTTTAAGACTATAAATCTAAGTAATCTAAGATTCTAAATGTTTTATATTATTTTATGCATAAGTGGGGTGGAATAAGGATTGCTAACCTTGATTTTGCACAGCTTGTTTTGAGTTTGTTTGTGTAATTTGCATCTAATTTCCATCTAGTAGATAAAATCCTAAAAGTCATGTATATATATTGTTATAGTGCCTATGTGGGTCTTAAAATAGGTCTAGTCTGACCTTATGTGGTTGTTCATTTGAAAATATATCTATTAGAGATAAAAGGAGGGAAAATGATAATAGTATCCAAATTGGGACATTAACTTCATGGGGTTCTACTATCCAAATTATGTCACTAGTGTCTAGGTGGTATAACCTAAGACACTAAGGGAAAAGATGTTAAATTGAGGGTTTATGACTACTTTAAGGATGTTTATAGACACATGTGGCCTACATGAAGTTTAGATAAGTGTGTAAATAGTCCCTAAGATAGGTCTAGGGTTGAGCTAGGGATGGGTGGTCTCAAGTAACACTCTTAGCACTCAAGTGTCATTTTTAGATGATTACATTTCCCCTATTTTATAATAAAAATGTAGTAAAGAGAAATGACTAGGATAAATGGAAAAGAAGTGTGCCTAGACTTACATAAGAGGCAAATCCCACAAATCTAGATCTAGGTATGTAAATCATATTCCATTGTGTATCCTAAAAATGAAACATGCATAGATCAATCCTTACTTAAGATATCAAAAGAAAAGACAAAATTGAATAAACAGATAAGAGAGAGGAAAGGAATGAATACATCTTATTAAGTACACAAACTAATGCATAAACTTTCTAACAACCTATGTGTGTATATGTAGATAGTGATCAATTGGTGAATAACATGGACTAAGATGATGGCTTGCTCAATATCCATGTGTAGGTGTCCCAAGATCTCAATCTAGTTTTGTCTCCATCACTGATGTTGAAAGTAGCTACTGAGAGGGTGGTAAATCAGTATACAACAATGCATGTTTAATTTTAAAAGCATTTTATCATACATCATCTTTATCTACCAACGTAATCATGAAATCACATTCATCCAAAGCATGAACAAGATCATACAACATATCATATACGTGGGAAACCCTCTTGGGGAATAAAACCCAATATAAAGCTTGAAAACACTTGGACTACTTGTCCTATAAGGTATTACAAACCAGAGTCTAGTCAAGTCCTTTAGACTAGAATTTAGTGAAACAAAAAATCCATAAGGAACACTATCCCATAAGATGATCATGTCCTCCTGAACACCCAAAACCTTGATCAATTCCTCCTAACCATCCAAAACCTTGATCAAATCCTCCTGACCAAAGTACTTTAGTGAAACACCTATTTCACAAGGAGCAAGTACCTCTAAGGAAGATCAAATCCATTATACCCTCATTTGAAATGAATTCCTTCACTTTAGAACTAATGTCTACAATGCCTAATGATGGACCTATGATAACACAACGTTATTCACATACTTATAATGCATCCAAAACCACCCTTTTAGATCATTCCACTCCTTAGCTCCTCCTCAACTCATTTAAAACCACCAAACCTACAATGCCTCTATCACAACAATAGAAACATGACCATGGAGTCATCCATACAAACCACACTCTAATCTACCTCTCATATCAACCAAAAATCTCCCACAAACATCATATATCCTTTGCTTCAAAGCATACTCCTCTCACTTATGTGTCCTCCTACACCAAATTGACCAAAAAATCATGACTGATCTTATTCACTCTATTATGTTCTTCAATTATATATACCTTCTCTTTTTAAATTTTCTCTCCTTCACTTAGCTCCACACATACACAACTAGAATGAATAGGCCTTATACTTATACCATACTCTTGGCATAAACCATCTTGTTCAACTAATATGCTTACCACACTTGTTCCACATTTTAAATATATCCTCATACACATTTCATGTAATAACCACATACTTCATGGGTTGGCCAATGCCTCATTACCCCCAAACCACCATTAGGTCTTGGTGAGACCTAAAACCATTATGCCTTCATACTGACACATTATACGTGAGACTAATTATACCACATTCATCTTTTACCAATTATTTGAACATATCAAACATATATCCAATATCCCCTTACTCACTCCCACATGGGTCCATGCCATTTGGAACACCAAATCCACACTTAGACCTACCAATTAGGTCTTCTAGCTCTTCAAGTCTTCATACATAAAAAACACAATCCCATACTTCTAAACTATATACTCAAATATTTCACATACCTATATTATCATATCACATGGATGAACCCTTCAAGACCTCAGCTATACCTCCAGTTGACTTAGACACATTAACACATGTTTTAAGTACTCAAAACAACATACATAAAATGACCACTTAGACTAGTTATATTCAATCAAAATACAATCAAACTATCATGATAACCAATGAATTTTCATAATCCTTAGATACTTATATAAAATCTTCTTTCTCATTTTCCTCTTTAAATATTCTTACACCTTTAACTTACCTTTTCAAGATGGTCACTCAAACTGCCAGTGCATTCAAAAAACATAATCAACTTATATGTCTTTGTTAATACAATATATATATTGATAAAACATCCAATTATCACAAATATTATATTTATTTAGTCTAAAACACTCTCCAATATCTAATTCATCATGAGACATCCAAATATCATCAATACAAGCTCAATTATCCTTCTTGGGTCATGTACAATCCATACATGAAAACATAGTCAACTTTAAACCTTCATGAATTTGAATTTACACACTTTTATATCTTAAAATTCATATTTAAAAATTATCCTTAGAGTCCTCTACAAATTTTATTTTTACACCATGAGAAAATTCATCCTAGATCAAAAGTTATAGCAAAAATATAGAGCATTGGTTTTTCCTTCGTTAAATTTAAATATTCAAATGCAAATGGTTACAGCTAAACTTTGACCACTTTGCTCACATATCCTATCCTCATTTCTTATATAAATCAGACACCATTGATATTATTATAAATTTAATGTATAGTTCATCACTTCCCAAATTTTAAACTTTGAATAGTTGACCTCATCTTGTGCAATCTTGCAATATTAACTCAAAGTGTACCATAGATCTCTATAGATTAGCCACGTGTTTATCATGAAATGAACATCATTATATATATATATATATATATATATATAAACACCCAATCTCTATTATATCCTTATAATTTAAATTTTATTAGTGTTAAACATCTAAAACTTGTCCTCATCTCATTGTTTCTTGACATCTTGGAATTAACACGCTCTATTGATCCTTTTGTAAGGAACTTGATCTTTAATTTCATTAACCAACAAAAAATTTAAACCATTTAACTTAATTTTAATTGTATATATATACTTATGAAATCTCAAAAACCATAGGATATCCATTTGGTCCCAGTCTTGACCCTTCATAAATTTGGCTAAGTATGGGGACCATTGTAAACTACCTAAAAAGCCAACTTTGCTCCTTAATAAAATTTGCCTCGATCAATATCATGACCTAAAACTTGATCCATATTATCTAATAATATAGGTTAATCCAAAAATGTGTCAAAATTATATTTAAACCTTCACATGTGTGAGATATAACTCCATTAATTTTCTCACTTAGATTTTTTTGCCACAGCCAACTATGCCAAGACCTATCTGCAAGGCCAACTTTGCAGATGCATATATTTTGATGTACTTCATTTCATGATATAAAATTTA
The DNA here is from genome assembly GCA_037957365.1 of Torreya grandis. Taxonomy (NCBI): domain Eukaryota; kingdom Viridiplantae; phylum Streptophyta; class Pinopsida; order Cupressales; family Taxaceae; genus Torreya; species Torreya grandis. The sequence goes on along the minus strand of JARHVA010000344.1, from coordinate 494,019 downwards.
GAAAAAATAAACTAAGAAAAAAACTAAACAAACCCATATGATCATTTTCTCCTCTCACCTTCACATCTGTAAAATATAATAGCATCAAAATGTCTACTTAGCTTTTCTTGCCACATTGCAAGTTTGGCTATGGGAAAACACTGTCAAACTGCTTGAGAGCCTAACTTTGCACTTGAATATACTATGTTATGATTAGTTACATGACCTAATATTTATCAAATATAAACTAGGCATAAATGTGATCACAACCATATGACCAATTCCCCCTGATTCATCCACATGTGGTAATGGCGATGTCAACAAACTGCCTACTCAGATTTTCTACCACTAGACTCAAAATGTCTAGATGAAAAAAATGATTAACTAGATGAAATCCACTCATGCACACAAGAACTAAAATAATTATTGAATTATAATAGGACCCCTTGCACATGATCAATACTTTAGACTCATCCCTAACCATCTCAAACCATGCCAAAATTGAATATCAGCGAAGCCTTCTTTAAGCATACTAGGATAATCACATTACACACTTTGTAATTGTCACTTAAAATATCAAGTAAATTCATCCACTCACTTGGAAACCTCCATGAAATCAACATGACATCACTAAAAAATCTCCAATAATCTCCCCATTTGTCATTGATGTCAACAACCATCATATAACAATATAAAACTCACCTTCCTTTTCTCTCTTCAAGCACTCTCATAATAAGAACTTTCTTCCCCTTTGACACAATGATAAAGTAGGAAAAATATGATCAAGAGGACCTAAAAATACCATAAAAAGGAGAGGACCATCTTATAAAGATGATACAAAATTCCCCTTACCTTGAGTGTACCTCTTCTTGCCTTGACAACCTCCTCTTGCTTCATGCCAGAGCCTTTTCGACCAAGCACTGCAACTAATGAAGAAAGAATACACAAAACACTAAAATCTTATGGAACTCACTAATAAAAAATCTAAGATGGGCTAGCCCTAATATTTTTGAGTGATTTCACTCTTGAGCATCTTCATATCTCTATACACAATGAAGAATCTGTTGGGGATCAACCAACAATAGATTACACTTGTGAAAGCAATAAACGTGGAATTAAATCAGATAGACAAGTAATTAGAATGAGATAATAGAAAGAACAAGAGATATAAGAAACCACCCTAAAAACTTGTATTAACAAACTCTTTACAAAAGGAATACAATTGAATAAACTTCTTTCTTCCACACCTCTCCTAGATGTATAGATCTCTCAATAGATCTCTATTCCTCAAGAGCTCTCTCTCAAGAACAATCAACTCCAACAAACCTGGATTGATTCAATTCTGTACTATTCTTCACATATAATGAATTACTACAATAATTCACTCTGACTACTACAACTACAATAAGCTAGGAAGATCTAATTCTACATATAGAATTAGGAGACTTGAGCATGTACTTCCAAAAAATAGTTAAGCCACTTGAACAAGGGCTCTAAAAATATTATTGCTAATAATAGAGATGCGAGCTTGAGACTACAACTCAAACTCATCATGCAAACACTCACTTCTATCCACAAAAATAGCTTTCTGGACACATAGGTAATCGACGTCAGTTCTTATTGCTTGTCTGTGACTACCGTCAGCCGACCCTCTATCGACGTCAGCATCTCTGCAACTGCTCCTGACCGACATCGGTCGCTCCTGACCAATGCCGGTGTCTGTGTAGACCCAAAACTGATAATGTATGCTCCTTGGTGAAGCTTTTAGCTCCACACCCTAACAGAATCACCACATAGACTTACTAGCCTCTTCTCTCAAGCCACCCTAGGTAAAACTAATAAAAAATTCATACCACTCACCAAATAGGACACATGATATCAAATTTATAACTCTCCTTGAAACACTAGTTCATTTCTCTTTTTGAGAAACTAAACACAAAACACTCTTCTTCTCACTAGGCATGTCTAGTCTCCTTATAGCTCTACCTGTAACTTGAAAATACCATAATTTTTGGTAGACACACCATCAAGACCTAAAAATTCATATCTAAATCACTCTCATATTCCTCCTCAATCACACAAATTTTAAACAATTATCTCATCCTCTATAATACTTCATGAACATACTAGCCAATTAAGCTTCCATTTTGTCAAGAACATGAATAATATGAAAAACGAAAATCTTCAAATATATGTGAAGCTTGATTTGAAAACCCATTTGGACCATTATATATATAAATAAGACTCAAAACTTATCTTATAATATAAACCATGATTCTAGCATAGCCAAAAACCCTAGAATCTTAAAACAAATAGAGTCAATAAACCTCCTTTTGGTCAATGTCCACCTTTGAAACTTCTTATACACTTAGAGACAACCATTATACACTTATATAATAAGATTTTATCTTTCACATCTTTTGGAACCCACACATCCTATAACCCATTTTAGGTATGCTTTCTCTTAAGCAAATTTTTTTAATTTAAAAACATCATCTTGTTAACTGCGTAAATCCTCCTTTTCCACTTGGAAACCTCCATTCCCTGATTTGCAAACCATACCCACATAGCTTCATCATACTAATCTCTAAACTTCTTGGACCTAAGATACCTTCATGACTTTCTTCATTATGCAACACATCCAATTTCAAACCAGCATCCACCATGCTTCCTCTTTTTGAAAAGTGTCTCCTTGAAGCTAAGAGAGAGACACCCCTTTTGACATAGTGAGACTAAAAGTCCCAAAACTCTGGAGACTCCCATATCTCCATACCTTTCTATGACTTTCTTTCCAACTTGAATTTGAAAGGATGCATGACTTCATTCTTTTCTTTAGATTTGTCAGTAAAAGTAGACAATAAAAAATCTTGATTTTCCTTTTTTTATATCATGGAAAACAAACCATCCTTGATTTTAAACTGGTCTCTACTAATAGACTTAGATTTTAAACCCATTTGTGACCTCCTCCTTGCACAAAAAGATCTCTAAACAACTTATTTTGCTTTGGTAACTCATTCAAAATGTTCTTGCAATACCTAGTAATGTGACCAACTCTATGGTAACTAAAACAAACAAGATCATTCATACCTTTTGCTTGATGATGATTATTATATTATTTTTCTATCTAGATAGAAGATAAATTCTCTTGGTAATATAGTATCTTCTTCAAATATGATTCCTTCTTTACTCTTGATTGATTTGAGTTATGATTTCTCCAAGACCAATTACTTCTTCCATGTCTCCATGAGAACTCATTCTTGACTGACTTCCTTTTATAGTCCTTATCTCTATGACCATACTTATTCCATATATAATAATGACCATGCAATAAACTAGCATAATTTTAAGCATTTGGTTGTGTAATAGGCCTTCTTGTATTGCTTTCAAAACTTGCATTCTCCTTGACATACTCAATAATTTCTTGCTTCTTTTCAAGTTTATCCAAATTGAATACAACAAGATCATGTTGAATCTTCAAGGACCCCATCTCAATCTCTAGCTGAGTATACTTATCTTCTCTTACTTTCATATTTGGATTTTTAGTCTTTAATTGATCCTCAAGAATACTAATCTTCTCTTCATCCCTTTTGGCCTTGTTATCCATGGTTTTCAATCTATATTCTTGCACTTCAGTAGACTTTATTTGTTCTTGATACTTCTTTTCTTCTTTCTTGTATGTGCCTAACAAACTTCCCTCAATATAACTGACTTATTCTTTAATACCTTTCATCATATTCATCATTTTATGATTCCTCTTCTTTTTCTCCTTTAGATCACCAAGACCACTCATGAGCTCAGCTTCTATATCAACTTCTTCTTCCTCACTATCATAATCTCTAATATTATGGCAAGTTTATTTGTCAAATATTATGTCATTTTCTTTTGAACACAAATTTGTCTTGGCATGTACTAGCTAAACTTTGAGATCATTGATAACATTTTCATCCTCTTTGGCATATTTATTCAAAGTACATATCTTCTCTTTAAGTCCTTTTATCACAACCTTTTACTGTTGATTCTCTTTATTCAACTATTTAGCCATCTTTGTACTAATTTTAGGATCTCCTTCAAGCTATTAATCTTATTCCAAAGAACCTACTTTGATACCAATTATTTAGAGTAGCTACTAAGAGGGGGGTGAATCACTATACACACATTTAATTTCAAAAACATTCCATCATACATAAACTTGATCTACCAACATAATCACAAAATCACATTCATCTAAAGCATGAAAAAGAACATACAACACATTAACACATCATCTATATGGGAAACCCTCTTGGGGTATAAAACCCACTCTTAAACCTACAAACACTTGGGCTACTTGTCCTACAAGGTAATAAAAACTAGATATTGGTCAAGTTCTTTATACCAAAATTTAGTGAAATAAAATTTCCACAAGGAGCACTAGCCCCTAAGATGATCAAGTCCTCATGACCAAAGGCCTTTAGTGAAAACCCTATTTTATAAGGAGTAAATACCCCTAAAGAAGATCAAATACTTTAGACCCTCCTTTGAAATGAACACCTCCACATTAGAACTGATGTCTACAACACCTAATGATGGACATCTAATAACATAGCCTTCTTCACATACTTACAATGCATCCAAAACCACCCTTTTAGATCATTCCACTCCTCAACTCATATACAACCACCAAACCTGAAATAGATCTATCAAAATAATAAAAATATGACCATGGGGTCATTCAAAAAAATCAAACTTTTATCTTTTTTTCAGATCAACCACCAAGATCACATAAACATAATCTATCCTTTGATTCAATGCATACTCCTCTCACACCAACCTCTAAGGCTTTCTTGCTCATTCTACTTTCACCAGTCTCATTACATATAATAACCTATGTGTCCTCCTATACCAAATTAATCATACAAGCATGACTAATATTATTCACTCTCTGATGGTCCTCAATGACCTATACCTTCTCTTTTAAAGGTTCTTTCTTTTTCTTATCTCTACACATACACAACTAAAATAAATAGGCCAAATAGGCCTTGTACTTATACCATGCTCTTGGTATAACCCATCTTGGTTGGATATGATGCTTATAAAAATTGTTACACCTTTTAAATATGCCCTCATACATGTTACATGTAAGAAACACATATTTCATAGGTCATTTAATGCATCATTACCCCAAACCACCATTAGGTCTTGGTGAGACCTAAAATCATTAGGCCTTCATACTCACACATTATATGTGAGACTAATTTGACCACATTAATCTTTTTAAAATTCTTATAACATACTAAAAATATATAAATTATCCCCTTTCTCACTTTCACATGGGTCCATGCCATCTAGAACACTAACTCCACACTTGGACCTACCAATTAGGTCTTCTAGTTCTTCAAATCTTCATACACAAAAAAAATAATCTCAAAATTCTAAACCAACTAATCAAATATTTCACATATAAATTTTATTATATCACATGGATTAACCCTTAAGGACCTCATATATACCTCCATGTTCTTTAGACACATCAACACATGTTTTAAGCACTCAAAACAACATACAAAAAATGATCACTTAGATTGGTCATATACAATCAACCTATTTTGACTCTCCATAAATATCAAAGGCATATCATGACAAAAAATGACTTCTCATAAGTTTTATAGACTTATATAACATATTAATTCTCATTTTCTTCTTAAACTCTGCTCATAACACCTTTAACTTACCTTTGCAAGATGGTCACTCAAACTACCAGTGCATTCAACAAACATAGTCAACTTATATGTCTTTATTCATATAAAATATAGATTATTAAAACCTCCAATTATAAAAAAAATTATACTTATGTAGTATAAAAAACTCTCCAATATCTAATTCATCACGAGACATCTAGATAGCATCAACATAAGCTCAAGTGTCCTTCTTGGGCCACTTACAGTCTATATACAAAAATGTAGTCAACTTTTAACTTTAATAAATTTGAATATACACACTTTTATATCTTCAAATATATATTTATATATGAATATTTGATTATTATACACATTCTCTTTTTACACCATGAGAAAATTCATCCTGGATCAAAAGTTATAGAAAAAATACATGGCACTAGTTTTTCCTTTGTTAAATTCAAATATTCAAATGCAAATGGTCATAGTTAAAATTTGACCACTTTTCTTGCATATCATGTCCTAAATAGTTAGATCAATCATGCACCATAAATTTTATTATAAATTTATTACATAGTATGTCACTACCCAAATGTTAAACTTCAAAAAGTTGACCTCATCTTGTGCAATCTTGCAATATTGACTCAACACATATCATCAATCTATGTGGATCAAACAAGTATTTATCATGTAACACACACCATTATATCAATCTATATAAACACACACTTTCCATTAGATCCTTATATTTTACCTTTTATCAATTTTAACCTTGAACACTTGTCCTCATCTCACTACATCTTGACATCTTGAAATGAACATGCTCTATTGATCATTTTATAAGGAACTCGATCTTTAAATTCATTAACCAATGAACACTTTGACCCATTTGACTTACTATGCATCTTAGATACTCTCTCTCTCTCTCTCTCTCTCTCTCTCTCTCTCTCTCTCTCTCTCTCTCATGAATTTTAGGATATCCATTTGGTCATTGTCTGTACCCTTCATAAATTTGGCTAAGTATGGGGACCATTACAAACTTCCTAGAAAGCCAACTTTGCTCCTTAATAAATTTTACTTCGATCAATCTCATGACCTAAAACTTGATCTAAATGATCTCCTCATATAGGTGAATACAACCATGTTTCAAAATTCTCTTGAAATATTTGTGCATGCAAGATATAACTCCATTAATATTCTCAATTATATTTTTATACAACATAGCCAACTATGCTAAGAACTATTTAGAAGGACAACTTTGTACATGCATATATTTTGATGCACTTCATCACATGATCTAAAATTTAGTAAAAATTAACTAGGCACAAAACTTAAAAAACCCATATGATCATTTTCTCTTGTCACTTTCACATGTGTAAAACATAACATCGTCAAAATGCCTACTCAACATTTCTTGCCACATTGTAAATTTGGCTGAGTATGAGAAACCACTGTTAAACTACCTAGTAGCCCAACTTTACACTTGCATTTATTATGTTATGCTTCATCACATGACCTAAAATTTATCACATATCAACTAGGCATAAATTTTATCATAACCATATGACCAACTCCCCCTAACCCATCCACACATGGTAATGGTGATGTCAGTAAACTACCTACTTAGATTTTTTGCCACTATAGTCAAAATGTCTAGATGAAAATAATGATTAACCCTATGAAATAAACTCATGCACACAAGAACTCAAATTATTATTTACTATTTATAGGACCCTTTACACATGTTTAATGCTTCAAACTCATCCCTAACCATCTCAAACCATGCCAAAACTAAAGATCAACCAAGCCTTCCTCAAACATACTAGGATAAGCACATTGCACACTTTGTCATTGTCACTTAGAATATCAAGGCACTTAATACACTCACTTAAACACCTCCATGACATCACCATGAAATCATTGAAAACTCTTCAAAAATTTCCCACCCCTATTTGGTGGATCATGACTTGTGAATAGCTTGAATTGGAGTGATGGTGCATCCAACCCTCTCATTTAGGTGGCTCAAAAACTCAAGTAGACTATGACTCCATAATTTTCCACCCATGTGTATTATATGCATATAAAAGTAAAATTACATGATGTAATTTAAGATGTGTAACTATAATTAGAACTATATATGTCATCTTTATAGCCACTAAGAAACTCTAAAATGTAAAATGGCCCTAAGCCATTCAAGAATATTAGGTAGTTCTAAGACACACAATAATTCCAACCACTATAGCTGGATTAAGGTATCAATTTCGTGTGTAACTTGGAACATGGTTTCTACTATGTACAACATAGATAATGACATGGAGTTTGTCATTCCATCTAATTAATTGGTGTATAAGTCAGTATACAGAAATGATGTGCCATGTACATGCCCCCAAATTTGATATTTGTGCATATGGATTATAGATTGACTTGTAATAATCCATATCTAAGTATTTGAAACTAAAATAAGAATGATAATGCCATGCATGATTCCCCCAATCTAAGAAAATTGGTATGAATCTAAGCTAAACTAGGCCAAAATTGGTAATCTATAATTGAACCTATGCAAACCTACATTATACATGCTATACTTTTCTAGCCAATCTTGAATTTCCTAAAACTAAAGCTACTAGATAGTAACACCATATCTTGGATAGCAACACCATATGGTGCTAGTGTCCCAATTTGGGTTTTAGTGTCTAACTATTCTAATTTATGTGCAACTAAAACTGGTTTCTATGTCATTATTTCCCACTGTGTTTTTCTAAAAATATTTTTATTATTATTTACTTGTGTGCTAAAAATTATACTCTAAGTGCATTCAGATAACCTGATCTCTATGACAAACCCCTGTGAATGCCCCTATTTTAAATAGAGTTTTTGAACCTATGCAAGATTTATCCTCAAAATAAAAATCTTTACAAAATATGTGTTAGTCATAACATATATGATATATGTGTAATAAACCAATATAATGTGTATACATAACATTTGAATGTAAGATAATATGAGCATAAGTTTATATCATGCAATGTATGTTAGATATAGAATTCATAAAGCTATCAAGATAGATATAAAAATGTATTTGAATAAACAATCTAAGTAATAATCAAGTAACTAACTAGGGGTATGGGGCTTGATGTCCATCATGACACTCAAGTAGGAAGGGGAGATGCATGAGGTTCTTAATGGAATATAAAACTAGAGTGTGTAACAAGCAGGAAAAAAGCATCATGGCCATGATGCATCTAATAAATCATACATACAACACACATGAGGCACACAAAGTATCCCAAGGGGCCATAATATAAGGAACATGGGCACATGTCACTAAATTTAATAAATCAAGACATACAAGGACATGTTCAAATGTCCACATATGTAAACAACAAGCAACTTGGCTTAGAGCCACATAGAAGGACACATTCAAATGTCTACATACATAATCAAGAAGGCACACACAAGTACATGGGCACATATCTAAAGCATAATTATAATGAAAAATAAGTGGTGTAGAGCCATAGAGAAATGAAATATTCAAATGCTCTCAAATAGAAGAAACATAGAGACACAATTAAACTAGGAAATCTAGAAATAAAAGTATGTATGAACATGTGGCACAAATCTGTATAAGAGTAAAGATGTACATAAGCTGAGTCTAAAGTAATAGTAGATAATAAAAAATCTAAGTATGTGTAATATGATAAATATCAAGACATAACAATGCTAAATATATGATGTAGAGTTTAGAAAGATGTAACCTAACAATAAAAATTATGTATAAGATGCCCCTAAATGGGAGAATTTATCCAAAAAAAACCCATGTATCTATGCATATGCCCCTAATGAGAAAATAGTAGAAAATATGGATTTGTGTAGTGGAACTGAGTCCTGTAAGTATCTGTAAACACTCAAAAATAATAAGTGAAGCATGTATGTATGACAAAAAATTGACTATACTAAGATAGCTAGCATATGTAATACTTAGAAAATATAATAAGTGTAAACATGATAATGCATATAATCTATAATCTATATTTTTTGAGTAAATATTTGAATGTTTTCATGTTTTGACATATTATATTATTTTTGTATTTTCTAGATATAAGCTATGTACAAGAAGGGAGGAACATGCTAACTGATGAATCTCATGGGAGACTCACTATCAATGTGGCCTATGTCAAATAAAGGAACAATAATTATGTATGCTATGTGAAAGGTGATTAAGGTCCCAAAACCTACTATAATGAGTTATCTATAGCTGACACTACCTGTGAAGTGGTGCTATGGATCCAAGAATCTAACTAGGGTGTCCTATGAACTATAGGGGTCTTAGGGACCCATTTGGTAGAATATATTATAGTTGACATGGGTTATCTATGCTGATAACCCTAAGAAATCAATAACACTAATCTCAAAAGGAAAGGAGTAGAAGGAAGCCCTCTAGAATTTGCAACATATCTATGATAAAGAGGTCTCTCTAATAATGGTCTTTATGGGATATTATATACATGTGTTAATGTTGTAAGAGTAGACCTCACCTCCATTAGTGGCTCCACTAAACTTTGTGGTATACTAATGGTAAATGTTTTCAAAATTATAATCAGTACCTATGGTGTGATTTCCTTTGAGACAAGTATAGGATACTCATATGAAAGACCCTCAACTATGATCACCTAATTCTTATGTATATACGTGAGGCATCTCTTCATGGTTGATGGAATGACCCATCTCTATTATATCTATGGCCTACCTACTAACATGTAAAATGTGCCTACACTAGGTACTACAAATAATATAGTGGCCACATGTGCTAGTCAAACCTGTAGTGGAATTACAATATTCCCAATAGAGATCTAAACATGGACACTAAAACCATAAATAATTGTGTTGGTTGGAGAAATTTCTTTCTCTAAATTACCAAAATGTTGTAGAAATGTGATGGTGCACATGTTAATACTTGACCCATTATCAACTATAACAATCTGAATAGGATGATGATCAATGCAGGCTCATATAAAGAGTGCATATAAATTTGATTTATCATCAAAAATCTCCTACTTTAATAAAGTGATGATTGGTCTATCTAGTACTGTAGTATGATACACACCCATAATATTATGTAGAGATGTCCATCCTCTATATTAGTGTGATATTGTATTGATGGTGGATGTGCCTTATACATATAGTGAACACTTAAAGTTCCTCCTACCTCATTAGTTGTACGCTTTGGAAATGGATCCAAGAATACTTTCAATGTCTCATATTCTATTTGTTAAACTTTAGGTTCTTTTGTGGCTATTCCCACATCAATTATGTTGGCCTATATTAAATATTATATCTTATGTTTGAATGTGATGCATTTGTTTTAATTATGGCTTGGTGCCTTACGATAGTCATAAAATGCATTAGAATCATATTTATTTGGAAGAGGACATGTCTTATTAGCCTATTTGATGGGAGGAAAAGATATGACATTTCATTCCATGAGTTGTTGTAAAACATGTATTGATGATTCTAGATGGTTAATGAAAAATCTATGTGTAAGAGATGATAAATCAAGGTAATGAGGTGGCTTTGAAGCTACATTAATTATGTCATTTTGATCAATATTGTTGTTAGTGGATCTTACTTTATATGGAGGTTTATTATAACTCTTAGTAGTTGATTTTGATCCACTTGTATATTTTAATTTTCCCATAGAGAGAAACTTGACTCCCCTTTTTTCACATTGTAACATAAATCTATGAATGTTAGAAACTTCTTTAATAAGATAGCTTAATATAATTATGGTATTAAACTATGTTTGAATATGTATTGGAGCTTGTGATATGCCATGGGGATAGTCATATTTTATAATATAGTTTTATATCACAAGACATATTCTGCAATAGGCTCATTATATTTTTGATTCAGTTGTTTTACTTGATCATATGAGATCTTATCACTGATGTTAATTGAAAAGTGTGATAAAATAAATATCAATCAATCATTGGACATGTAGACCAAACATGTTGCATGGAAAGATTGTAGATGGTTCTCTAGGTCACCTTTACCATCATACAAAGTAGGCTTAGGTTCCATGAATTTGGATGGTAAATGAGTTTCCACTATGTGATGTGTTAAAGGTGTATGTAAAAGAACATGATAATCTAAGGTATGTGATGGCCTAGTAGCTCCCTAATCAAGATGTAACACCTTAGCTTGTAGAGAATGAATCTCATGCATAAGGGATTTTAAATCTAGAGAGGACGAACTAACCATAGGAGGTGTTATTATTATTGAAGGTTATCAAGTTAAAATAGGTTGTTATACCAGTTGAGTTGCTTCCAAAGTAAGTGTAACAATATTTTTATTTGGGGGTGTATAATATTAACCATTATTTAACTTTTTCTTTATTTACATTATGGATTGTATAATTTGTACATGATCATGGGGGTTTTCCTTAAGTCTATCCCTAAAATTTTGTAAAATTTCATCCTTAATAATTATAATATTTTAATTTTTAAGTGGGGAGAAAGTGTCTTGATTACTATATTGTGCGTCATTTTGATCTTGATTATATTTATCATCTTGTACTTTATGATTTGGATATGAAAGAGTGTTAGGCACAAGTTTTTTAGGTGTAGATGCATATACATGGTGAATACCAACATATTTATAATACTTTGTACATGTAATTTTATTTTCCAATAATGCAACCTTTTCACTTAATATCTAATTTTGATTCTATAATTTTGATATTAGCTTGCTCATATTGATAATTTGATCCCTTAAAGTTTCACAAGTGCAAACCCTAGTTTCTTTTGATTGAACATATAGGCACACACCTTATAGGGGAGAGTGGAGGCATGGATAGGCTAAGCATGGGAATTAGTAACAAGAGTATAAGTCATTTTTCCATGAAAAAACCAAGTTCTTTCCTCTTTTGCTTGTCAAGTGCTTTCGGGTCTAGTAGGCAAGAGTCGACTTGAAACTCATTTTGGTCTCAGATGCTTAACAAGGCAAATAAATTACTTTGGAGGGATTTTTATCAGCAAAATGGACCAAGTTCAAAAGGCCAAAGGGTCATTTGTAAAAATTATGATGGGTAGGTGCCCTTGTGTAGGGAACTTAGGCAGTAAATAGGACCTTTACAATTCTTCCAAAAATCAACTTAGAGGCCAATGAGCCTTTGCGAGGGGTAGGCAATGAGCAAAATGGACCTTTGTAAAAAGCCTGAAGGGTAACTTTGGACTTAAATTACCCTTGTAGAGGGAATCTAGTTGAAGCAAAGGGGAAAGGTAGAGAGCCCAATAAGGACTTTCCCTTTGGAAAAGTTGACAAGCCAAAGAGAGAATTCCATCAGACTTTTTGTCTGAAGGAAATCTAAGGAGGAAAACTCAAGAGAGAATTCTTTCAGAAAAAATGTATAAAGGAATTCCTTCAGATTTTTTGTCTAAAAAAATTAGAAGACAAAAGTATAAAGGGTAGGTTTCCTTGTGGAGGGAACTTGGCTTTGAAAAGAGGACCTTTTCACTTCTTCTGAAGGGTTACTTTCCCTTCAGAAAAGGTTCATTTGCAAAAAAGATGAAGGAATTGTCCTAGGGGGTGACAAGCCCATGAACATCAAATTCAAGGTGATAAGCTATCCTTTAGGAAGTAATCAAAGAATAATTCTTTTGGACAAATGTCTAAAGGAATTCCTTTAGACATTTTATCTAAAATAATGAAGGAAAGAGAGCCCAAAGGCCCACCAAAGAAAGTCCAAAAGTGTAAACTCAGAATTGGAAGAATTATTTTGGATAAAATGTCTGAAGGAATTCCTTTGGACATTTTGTTTGAAAAAAATTCAAAGGCTTGAGAGGCTGAGAAATGACTCAGTGACCCACCAAAGAAAGGATCTCGAGAGGAAATTTATAAGCAATGAGAGCCTGAATTAGTAAGAAAAGGGAAAAAATAGAAAGGAAAGAGAAAATCAAGTGGGTAACCTAAAATGTGGCCACACAAACATAAGACAAAATATCAAAATGCTCCAAGTGGTGTAGTAAGTCAAAGCATAGACCCAAGGATGAACCAGACCAAGGTAGGTGGCACAAGAGTCATCAGTAGGAGAAGTAAATACACTTAGGTGAAATAGTCTCCACTAAAAACCAATAAAGGGATTGGTTGTGAGCATTGAAGAGGGGTAGCCCCTATGTTTTTTCTTTGCTGTTAATGAATATATATTTTCACTTAGCATTGAAGAGAGCATGGCCTAGTCAATGAATTTGGAGATGGCCTTGTCAGTTGCAAGGAAGAGTAACCCATGCTCTTGTAGGCACAAATATTAAGGGCAATGACTTAAGCACCTATAAAATGGCTTTACCATACATATTTAAGAAGAGACAATAGCATCATGGGCTTATGGTCACTACAAGAGTGATTAATACAACATGGGTCTCCTTCCCTTGACTAGTCAATGATCTATTTCCTAAGTTCTCTATATAATTGTAACTTCTCATTTTGAAAAGGCATCTCTCAACATTGTATGATGAAGCCTTGAAGAAATTTACCTTGAATCAAAATAAGTGTTTTAACTCCATTTGAGTAGAAATTTTGTATGTCTTTGGCCTCATCTTATGTTCAGTCATTTCCTTTAATGCTTTCATAAGTTTATACTAGCATATCTAGTGTATTGTGAATCCTTTTTTGTAGGTCAACAAGAAGTGTTTAGTTTAAAGCATAGGTGCATATGAATAGACTATCTAATAGTGTGTCTTTTGAACACCTCTAGTAGTTTATTACTCCCTATACCTTCATAGGATCCCTTGTTGAAACATTTATGCAGTCATTTTCTCATTTGAATGAAGTATCTATTGGATTCTCTTTGGTGTAAAGTGTAGGTAAAAGTTGAGTAGAGCAACCAATTTGGTGCATCACCACATTAGTTAGATTTTGTTTTTTAGTTTCTCTCTCTCTTTTCACCCCCCCCATTGTTAGTAGTAGGAAATATAGGACCTTAAGGTACATCAAGGAGATCTATCACCTAATCTAGATATCCATCCCTTAAGTTTGCTACCCATAACAAGATGAATGCTTCCATTGTGTTGCATGGAGGAAAGGAGCTGAGTATCCTTTTATAGGGTGTAATCCATAGTGTCAATAGTTTTTGGCATTCCCAATGGAATAATTTTTTGTATCTTATAAGTTTCAAGATTGGTGTTAGTACCATTATTATAAAAAATTCAACAGAAGGAACTACAATCTAGCACCTGGTGATTCCCTTTCAAGAATTCATTCTTTGGTTAATGATCAGCCTATCATCCCATGCCTAAGGTCACCACAAGATCTTCTAGGGGTGTCCATGTCAAATTTATTAAGTTGCCTTTAAACTCAAAAAAAAGGCTAAGGTTTAAAACTACACATCCTTATGTAGCAGGCCACTTTCCCAGACTTGCCAAAAAATACACCTACTCAAGGAGACCCCAGTTGAATCCTTTCACAGCCATGGCTTTCCCTTTTATGGCCTTCAATGGTTAGATTCCCTTGAACCTTCTACAGTATGACCCAAATCCATGGACATCTCTCATAGGTGTTCCTCCCTTTAGTGGAGAGGGCCCAATAACTACTATTGAACATATAAAAAACATAGCCAACCTTTGCAACATCTATAATATCACTGAGGAAAATGTAGCCATCAGATTATTGGCCTTGTCCTTTAAAGGGAAAGTTTTGGACTGGTATGGGACCTTGCCTATGAACTTATTTGGTTCATGGAATGAGTTAGGTACCCTCTTGACAAATAGGTTTGGGGAAAAAAGTGACCATTTGTCTCTAGCTAAGCAACTAACCACCATGAAAAGAGCCCCACATTAATTTATGCAAGATTTCAAGTTCCAAAAGACTTGGGACAGAATCCCAATTCTTGTGAGGTTAACCCCAAGCTATGATTTCCTTTACTACTTAAGGCCCTGAATAGTGACATTGCTATCATGATATAGTCTATGGGTGGACACATTCTTACCAAAACTTATGAGATAGCCATAGCTACTAAAAATTGCCCAGTTTAAGTAGGAAAGATAGCTCCTAAACCTCATATGCCACTCTTTCCTAATTTGTAGCCCTCAGTTCATCCTAATGCACCCACTCTAGCTCCTCTACCTAATCAAGAGAGGCCAACTGCTACCCCTATAAATGATTTTCATAAAGTTAAGACCCTATTGTAGAGTGTTACCAATGAGTTAGTTTCCCTCAAGAGGGAACAATCTCATAGTTATAGGCCAAGTCAAGGCTACTAGTAGTTTAGGTAGACAAATAGACCTCCTTTCCAAAATTATAATCAAGGGTAGGGTCATATTACACAAGTCAAGCCTTATCAGAGCTATAATCTAAATTCCCCTTCAACTTCCAAGGCTATTGTCCCCACTCAAAATAATTTGGTGTAGGAGTAGCCTAATTATCCACCCTTAGGGCATGGTCAAGAACAAGTTGCTTATGCCAATAAGCTACCAAATCAAAGTATGACCACACAAGGTCATCAGATAGCCCAAATATTAAGTTTTGAGATGTTAACACAACTTGGGATGGATAGTAGGTAGGCTCAATCTAATTCCACTCTTATGAATCACCTGAAAGGGGAGTTTGACATAGTCAACTATGTAAGGAAGGCAAGTGACCAGAATGATTATGTTGCAACTAACACTAGGTCTAAAAGAAGAGCTATGGATGAAGCTCAATAAAATAATCAGGTACCTACAACTTCTCTTTCATCATAATCAAATCAAAGGTTTCCTAATTATAGACCCCTGATTATAGCTTCAACTCCTTAGGTTGTACCACATGTTACAAATGTCCCCAAAGAGACCTCTAAGGGGGCAATCCTTCAATCAATATTGTAGACCAAATGAATAAGTTGCACATGAAAATCTCATTGTGGTATTTTTTAGCACTACTAAGGCAAAAAGATATACTCGAAAAGGAATTGCACAGGCTAGGTGAGTGAGTTATCCCAGTGAAAAATGATAATGTGTTGATGGTAAATGGGGCTCCTCCCATGATAGGTCAAACAAGGAAGGATGAAAAGGTCCCTCATTTTTATTTGTCCTTGATTATTGGTGATTTATTGATCCAAAATTACATTATTTATAGTGGGGAAAGCACCTTAGTCATGCCCAAATCCATAACTAATAAGTTAGGACTCAAATATGAGCAAATGACCAAAAGAGTTCTACAGTTGGATGGATCACTAGCCAAGACCTTAGGAGTGGTAAGAGGATTAAATATAACTCTCCATGCCTATCTAACCTTCTCAATTCCCCATGATGTGGTAGTGGTAGATGTTCCTCCTTACTTCACTCTCTGCTTATCTAGGGATTTCACATCCAAGATAGGTGGATACTTGACAGCCAATTGGTTTTACATGGTTTTTAAGACAAAGTATGGAACTAAGGTGAAGATTGAGTTGGAGCCCATCCACAAAGATCACCTAGAGCCATACTCACCCAAAGTAGTGAATTTTGGCTACACCATCATTGATGAATAACTCTAGGTAGACCAATCTCCATCATCTTCCCTTGTAGGAGTTGCTGACCTGCTCCTAGATGAATGGGGAAATGAAAATTTTGAGCATGATCCTTACAAGTTCATCAAAGAGGCTAGTCTTGGAGTTTACTGCATGCATGAAAAAGATGCTTTCATGTCAAATTTGATGTAGGAAAATTAAGAGGACTTTGGTTTATGGTAGCTATTCTTTGATTGATCTAGAAGCAAGTTGGGAGCTAGTGTTGGAACAATGATGGTTTAACCTTCAAAGGAGAAATACTTCTCAGCTTTTAGGTTCTATTTCTCCTACACTTTCAACGTAGTGGAGTATGAAGCTCTTGTTCATGGTTTAGAATGGTCAAGGAAGAGAGGAATCAAAAATGACCAACTCAAGCAGGATAAAGCAAGCATGTCAACTAAGAAATAAGATTATGAAAGGGTAGAGATATAAAAAGATAAGCTACTTGCACTTGGGAAGGTATGTACCAATGAATAAAAGCATGCTTTCATTATGTTATGTCAAGAGTTTATTTATGTCTTTGCTTGGGAGTATGGTGATTTGAAGGGTTTTGACCCAAGCTTGGCCCAACACACCATTGAGATGGAAGAAGGTGCCAAACCCATCAAGAAAAAGCAAAGGCCAATCAATCCAAAGATTAAGCCTCTCATGAGGAAGGAACCCACCAAACTAATCAAGTTCTAAGATCATCTTCCCTATTAAACACTCTTCTTGGCTGGCCAATTTGGTCCCCGTTAGGAAGAAGAATGGAGAGATCAAGTTGTGTGTGGATTTCAGAGACCTAAATAAAGTCTCATTAAGATATCACTATCCCCTCCCAAGTATGGAGAAAATTATTCAGATGGTGACAAGTAATGAAATATTCTCCCTCCTGGATGGCTACTCTAGATACAATAAAATTTTGGTGCAAGATTGTGACCAGTACAAGATAGCCTTCACCACCAAGTGGGGAACTTTTGCCTACAGGAAGATGCCATTTAGACTATCAAATGCTGGAGCTACCTTCTAATGCACTATGCATATGGATTTATAAGGTTTGATAAATGGCATTGTGTTGGTTTATCTTGATGATGTGATAGTCTTCTCCAAAGAGGCAAGTGAACATCTGAAGCACCTAAGGCAAATATTTGAGAGGTGTAGAGAGTTTTGCATCTCTCTCAACCCTAAAAATTTCATGTTTGTTTTCCATGAAGGAAAAATATTAGGCCATGTCATTTTGAAAGAAGGCTTGGACATTGATCTAGAAAGAGTACATGCCATCATATCATTATCCTTGCCTAAGCACAAGAAGGGCCTACAAAGTTTCTTTGGAAAAATAAATTTCATTAGGAGGTTCATTCCTAAATTTTCTGAGCTAGTCAAGCCACCAACTTCCATGTTGAGGAAGGATGAGAAATTCACGTGGACAACAAGAAGAAGGGAAATATTCAAAGGCATCAAGAAAGATATCACCTGGGCTCTCACCTTGGCTAGTCTAGATTTCTCTAAGGACTTTAATCTCTACACCTTTGGAAATGAAAATGTAATATCTGCTATGCTCACTCAAGTGAATGGTGAGAATTTATAATAGCCTCTTGCTTTTTTTAGCCAAATCTTATAATGCTATGAGGTTAGGTACATGTATGTTGAGAAATAAGTGCTTACAGTCTTATGAAGTCTAAATAAATTCAGACATATGTTGTTCAAAAACAAGATTCACATCATGGTGCCACATCCTAGTGTAAAAGACTTCTTGTTGAACCGATACTTAAATGAAAAAAGGGTAGGGTGGATCACCAAAGTAATGGAGTATGATGTAGAGATCAATACCACCAAGCTAGTAAGGGGAATAAGGATGTGTGAACACCTCACTATAGACTACAAAGAGCTAAAGGAGGATGTTTTGGTGCTCCATGATGAAGCTGCTTCAAAAATACCTATAATCATGAAGATTTGGGCACAAGACATGGTTCATTTCTTTCAAATTGGTGAGTGTCCACAAAGTCTTGATAGGACCAAGAGGAGGTATTTTATGCTCCAATATCTTCCTTATGTCCTAATTTATGGAGTTTTGTTTATAAAATACCTTTTAGGGGTACTCTTGAGATGCATTGACTCAGACCAAGTTGATAGGGTACTATCTGAATTCCATGATGGAATAGTTGGTGGCCACTTTGCTCCTAAGGCCACAACTATAAGGATTATAAGGATTGGCTACTTTTGGCCCAATTTATTTAGAGACACTCACACTTGGGTGAGGAAATGTCAAAAATTCACTTTCTTTGATGGGAAGTAATGTCTAGCTGCAATGCCTCTTCATCTTATTTAGGTGGAATAGCCATTCATGCAATGGGATTTGGACTTCATAGGACTGATCAACCCTCCTTTTAGTGCTATCCATAAGTGGGTCTTGATTTATAGAGATTATTTCACAAGATAGGTAAAAGCTATCACTTTGAAAGAAGACAATGAGAGCATAGATCTAGGCTTCTGTGAAGTCATAATGATAAGATTTAGGGTCCCAGCCACAATCATTTTAGACAATGCATTGGCTTTCTTGCGAACAAATATAAGTGAGTGGGTGTTAAAGTATGGCATCTATCTTAGTACTTAATCCAACTACTACCCATAAGGGAATGGGATGGCCAAATCCATAAATAAGAACCTAATTAGGATCATTAAAAGGACAATAGAGGAAAATCAAAGGACTTAGCATGCCAAATTGAAGATAACTCTTTGGGCAAACATGATCACTCCAAAGAGGGTGATTGGGAATTAACCATACACAATTATGTATAGAAGGAAAGCTAGAATTCCTAGTTCCATTGAGTTACCAGCCTTGGATCTTGCCCATCATCTATAATAAATGGAGAGAGATAGCTTAGAAGTCAGGTATTGTGAGTTAATAGAGCTTCAAGAAGCAAGAGATCAAGCCATGGATGCAATGTCTAGCCACCAATAACAAACAAAAAAACATTTTGACAAGAGTTTTATGACTAGGAGCTTCTCAAAAGGTGACATTATCTTGAAGTGGGATGAGGACTGATCCAAACCTGGAAGGTACACAAAGTTTGACACCTTATAGGGTGGCCCATATGTCATCACCCAAGGAAAGTAATATAATTCTTTCCAACTCTCCAAGTTGGATGGTGAAGAGCTACATATCCCATTCAATGGGATATATCTTAAACATTATCACTAGCTTTCTTTTGTCGATAGTTTCCCTATCTTTTCCTCATTTTCCCTAAGTGATTTTATGCATGTGTTTAGTATTTTTTAGCCTTTGTGTGTGTTTTCTTTACCATTTAGGGTAAATATTTATTGGCTCTTAGGTTTTTACAAGGTTTTTACCAAATTTACAAGTTGCATCCTAACTCCATACCCAATGGACATTTAGGCTACCAGTATTCTCAAGCATAGTAGGCATGCTTCCCCTATCAATTCTTGGTCCTACAAGCCAAAAATTGGGCACCCCTCTTCTTTTTATTATAAGAGTCTTTTGATCTAGGTTCTATCTAGTTCATCCCTCAGCTACCTTATGCAAATTTTCTCTGATAGGTCATTTTCCATGAAAAAACAAAGTGTTTTCCTTTTTTGCTTGCCAAGTGCTTTTAGGTCTGGTAGGCAAGAGTCAACTTGATACTCATTTTGGTCTTAGATGCTTAACAAAGCAAGTAAATTACTTTAAATGGATTTTTATCATCAAAATAGACCAAGTTCAAAAGGTTGAAGGGTCATTTTTTAAAAATTTCTTAAATAGATCCCATGCCAAACAATAATTAGACATCTAATTACAATAATTAGAAACTGTAGCTCAAGACTAAAATTAGTCTTTAACATGCAAACAACTGGTTCATTAACAAACTGTTCATGAAACTGATAGTTTTGGAACTACACAGGTGATCAACATCAGTCACTATCTATTTAGAGATGACTGACATTAGCTGATCCATGACCAATGTTGGTAGTTCTGTGTACTAGATATGACTGACGTCGGTTGGCCTGACCGACGTCGATTGATTTGCACCTTAGCAACCTCCTCCATGTCTGCATATAGTGAAGCTTTTATCTCCACAACCTAACATTATGGTCACTATAAGAGTGATTAATATAGCATGGGTATCCTTCCTTTGATTGGTCAATGATCTATTTCCTAGATTATCTATATAATTGTAACTTCTCATTTTGAAAAGGCATCTCGTAGCATTGTATGGTGAAGCCCTGAAGAAATTTACCTTGAATCAAAAGAAGTATTTTACTTCCATTTTAGTATCACTTTTGTATATGTATATGGTCTCATCTTATGTTTAGTCATTTCCTTAAATGCTTTCATAAGTTTATACTAGCATATCTAGTGTATTGCGAATCCTTTTCTGTAGGTCAACAAGAAGTGTCTAGTTTGAAGCATAGGCACATATAAACAGACTATCCAATAGTGTGTCTTTTGAACACCTTTGGTAGTTTCTTCCTCCATATACCTTCATAGGATCCCTTATTGAAACACTGATGCCATCATTTTTTCATTTGAATGAAGTGTCTGTTGGCTTCTCTTTGGTGTAAAGTGTAGGTAAAAGCTGAGTAGACCAACCAATTTAGTGCATCACCACATTATTTAGGTTTTATTTTTAGTTTTTCTCTCTCTTTTCACCCCCACCATTATTACTATTAGTAAATCTCGGGCCTCAAGGTGAAATAAGGGGAGTTAGCCCATAATCTAGAGATCCATCCCTCAAGTTTACTACCCACAACAAGAGGAATGTTTCCATTGTGCCACATGGAGGAAAGGAGTTGAGTATCATTTTAGAGGGTGCAATCCATAATGTCAATAATAATAATAATAACATGATAGAGATAAAATGAAATATGACATACAATTTAACTAATATAAAACATCATGTACATGTGTGTTTATGTCATCTTTGAATTAATTCTAAATAAAAGGAGATAAACATGCAAACAAAGCTAGAAAACTTTGTATTAAAAAGTGATAAACTTTATTTATCATTATTATCATGATTTTATGAAATGTAAATAAAAAAATGCAAGGAATTAAAATTTGAATGTGAGTCCTATAAGGCTAGAAACATAAACCCTAGGAATATCTAGGGTTAAGTTTATGCATTGTTTGAAGTAAGTCAAGTTCACCAAATGATTTAAATTTTTAGGGTTTATGGAGATTAATCCCTAGGTTTTTAAAGTTTTGAGTATATTAAATCTACGTATAAATATGAAATAAATACAACCACTAATTAGTAACAAAATTAACTTAATTTGACCTTTCTAAATATAGTAATAAATAATGTAAACAAGTACTTAGAAATTTACTGAGATGGGAGTTCTCAACGGCTAAAATCTGGGATAAGAACTAATTTGAGTGTTGAGATTAGGATCCAAGTGTCAAAACCCTTCCTAGATAGTAACACCTTAATTAGATAGTAGCACCATGTGACACTAATTTCTCTATTTTGGTGCTATTGTCATCTGTGTATAATTATTTTTAGCTTCTCAGTGCACTTATGTCTGAGTATGCCAAGCTTGTTCCTATGTGCATGAGTTTTGGTTCCTTATATGTGATTTATTTTTATTGATTTTATATGAAAAACCTAAACCTCTATGTTGCTATGGAATTCAATCATCACAAGTAGAAAATTATGTTGTTAGTGGGGTATGCTAGACATCCTCAACACCTCATTGTGATGAGAGTTGCCTACATACCAATACTCTAAGGAGGGATCAATCCTGATGTATTTCTCCCCACCTAAGTGATGGTACAAGTACAAATGAAGCTATTATTAATGTTAACTTGAGTTCTTTGAGTGTGCTTAAGATTTTAAATCTAAGTAATATGAGCTTAGGAATGTTGTATATGGTTATATGTAGAAGTAAAGTAGAATAGGGATTGATAACCTTGATTATGCACAACTTATTTTGAGTTTGTTTGTGTAATTTGTATTTGATTTCCGTCTAGTGGATAAGGGGTTAAAATTCATATATATATATATTATTTTAGTGCTTGTGCAGGTCTCAAAAGAGGTATAGGCTGACCTTAGGTGGTTGCTCATTTAAAAATATATTTGTTTGAGATGAAAGGAGGGAAAAGGATAATAACACCCAAATTGGGACACTAGCACCATGGGGTGCTACTGTCCAAATTATGGTTCTAATGTCTAGATGGTAAAACCTGAGGCACTAAAGGCTAGGATGTTAAAGTGAGGGTATGTGACTATTTTAGGGATGTTTATGGATGCATGTGGCCTACACAAAGGTTGGATAAGTGTATAAATATGCCTAGGATAGGTCTAGGTCTAAGTTCTGGATGTGTGGTCTCAAGTAACACTCTTAGCACTCAAGTGTCATTTTTATATGATTAAAATTCATATTCAAAATCCATATGGAGGAAAAAAAATACAAAAATACAAAAGATTCAAAAGCCATAATATTATAATAAAAGGGAAATGAAATAAAATAAAAAATCAAATTACACTAAAAGACATGATAAAATCATTGACACACCTATATCTTAGTCAAAATTCTAGCCTTATAGTTGGCCTCATGCTAAAGTTGATATCCATTGAGATGTGGTATAATATGAGTTCCCCTTAGTGTTATCTATTTTCTCATGTAAGTACCCAATCCTCATAGTAGAGAAATGAATCTATAAGGGTTTCTAAGGAATGGTGAACATATTGTGGAAATATAGGATCCTTTTACTTTTAATTCATATTAGAATTCATGGGATGATATTTATAATTCACTTGTTAGCCCAAGCTCTACACTTGTTAGATGAGGTTTTATAAGTCCTATTTATCAAAAACTTTTATCCTTTCCCACTTGATTATAATGTATTGTTCCTAGTAAGTATTTATACATCAACCTTTTAGTTCCTTACTTAAATATTCATCTTATCATTCCCAATATCCCCTTAAAAAATATTTCAAGTAGTTGATCA
Organism: Torreya grandis; assembly: GCA_037957365.1. Taxonomy (NCBI): domain Eukaryota; kingdom Viridiplantae; phylum Streptophyta; class Pinopsida; order Cupressales; family Taxaceae; genus Torreya; species Torreya grandis. The sequence goes on along the minus strand of JARHVA010000344.1, from coordinate 469,943 downwards.
TGTCCCTCTTCTTATGTCTCTTTTTATTTCTCTTTTATTGATATTTCAATCTTAAATTTCATTATTGTATCTCTTAGTTTTTTAGTTTATGAGTTTCATTATAATACCTTGGAGAATAAATTTAAGCCTTACTCATAAACACCAATATCATTCATATATGCACTATATATATATCATTATGGTTATGACTCTAGATGGTCTTGCCTTCTTACATTACACTCGTGCAAGCATTGATTTTGAGTTTTCACGTGAATATTTCATCCCATGTATAACATATCCTTGTTTGAGTTATGTTGTTATCCCTCTTTCATTAGATGTTCTTACAATCATTTTATAATCTTTAATTTCCTTTTTGTTTGATTTATGTTTTCTCTAATATTACTTTGGATGTGTTTTCACATTCTAACATAAGCATTTATTTCAATTTTTCATTTATTTGAGTCTTTGTTTCCATGTCACATATCCTTTTTTGAGTTAGATTTTTATCTCTCTTACATTAGATGTTTTTATAATCATTTTATAGTTTTTTTGTGTCATTTTCATTTTATTTAAGTTTTCACTTATCATGTTTTGGATGTGTTTTACAATATTTCTTTTAATTTTGTTTGATTTGGGTTATCACCTATCTTATTTTGGATGTTATTAAAATTTTTTATCATTATTTGATTAGATTTTCATCTTATTACATTAGATATATATTTTTATTTTAGTTTTTTGCATCTTATCTTTTGTTTTATATTTTCATCTATCTTGCATTTTGATGTGATTTATGGATTTTATTAAAACATTGCATATATATTATGTTTTACCTTATAATTTTATCTTGATTACATTTGGTATGTTTTACAGTCATTTATTACAATATTTCCATCTACTCATTTAATATGTCATTTTATACTTAATTTTTGTTCTTTTAAACCATATATATGATCACATTTTATATGAAATAATTAAATGTATATAGTATCATCACATAATAACATGATAATAGAACCATAACAAGCTATATATCAACATTTAAAACCCATGTATAAAATTAGGAGAAAAATCCAATGATGTGTACGTGTGTGTGTAAAAAATCCGCATAAAATTACAATCAAGTATGCCCAAATATATGGCTTTGGGTCAACTTGATCTCTAGACAAATGAAGGATCATGATCAAAAATTAGGTTTCGAACCTAGGGATCTAGCCATGCTCATAGATTGAGACCATAATCCTTATACTTATCCCTTTGAATAAGTAATTACCTCTCCAAATATATGATATAGGAATTAATCCTTCACTCTCACTCAACACACATAACAATGGTAGTTTCATGTGATCCTTGCTAGGTAGATAAGGTAATTTAAGTAATAACCACATACTTCCAATCCATAACATCTCCTCCTATCAAAATCACATCTACAACAAAATATTGATGTCAATATTTTATATCTTGTGTAACATATAAATTTAACCTAAATTAACCACTATGATGCCCCATAAATGGTGCTATATGATTTTGCATTGATACCTTATTAGTCTCTAGTAAAAATATATATAGGATCTCATGGTGAGTGGACTCAATCATGGCTCCCCATTATTTAAAATTTGCCAAAACATTTATAAACTCAAACCAAATCAAATTAAAATCCTAATATACATCAAAATCACAAGTAATGTAACATTAATCACTAGCAAGCATATCCATGATATTATAAGAATAAAGTGATACAAAATCTTTCAACACATATTTATTCTTATTTGTTGGTATCTCTTATGTATAGAATCCCCATCTAGCATGCCACTAAGGAAAATATTTTTCACTCTTTTTTAGTTCTCATGAGTTACCACCCACCTCTATCATTATGTGACAAAGACTCGATGCCCCAATTCTATTTTTTGTCATTGACTAAAACATTATTAAGCCTTTCTGGGGTAGTTTCATCATGGGTACATTAGGATCGACCCTAGGCTACTCTACCCACATTGATAGCCATTATTTATATCATATCATCCTAACCTAAGGTGCATGACTTAAAATTAGAACATCTATTTGTGAGCCTTGTCCCCCTTTTCCTCTCAACTCCTTGGAATTACTCATTTGATCGGATGGGATAGATAGTAACACTACTGGGTGAAGCTAGCTAAAATGACTAGGAACTCAAGAACATGAGCAAGCAACTAACCACCATGTATAGTGGTTGATGACCACCACTCATCCTAATGCTTACACTATATATTGCCACATATCTTAGGAATATATAGTCCCTCATTATAAATCCCACACTATCTAATATATCCACATTATCTTTAAGGTTGGTTGTGTTATGATGTATCCCACTCTATAATCTTGTGCCCATCTCCTCATTTAAGGTAGGTGATCCTTGATCTAGTGTGATAAATGTATTAGATGATACATAAGAAACCAATTGTATATATAACATGTAAAAATAGTAATGGGACTTATAATGTGTTGTCTTATACTCAAAATATAGTAGATACATGCACTAACTACACCCATATCATACATAATGTCTTACTTTAACATGGACCATGATAAAATTATCACACATAAAGGTAAAAATCCATATGAATTGTGACACAACATGTTCATGGTCATCAATCCAATTAAAAAATTCAAAATTTGAAATTACTAATACATATAAAAGTCTAATGATTAACATAATCTGATCATTCCAATAAGATTATGTATCCCACCATATCATCTCCTAACATTCTATAATGGAATCTAACACATCACATATCATAGTGTGCCTTATATTAGTAGTCCTATAATTTCATGGACATCCTATAATATAATGGATAAATCCACTATGTACCCATCCACATCCCACCTAAATGTGTGTGTAATCCTCTCCAATTAGCCCAGGAACATAGTTATCACATCAATGCTAAGGGGAATATGACACATCTTCATAATCCCCCAAAATCTTAGGTTAATCATAAAATATTTGTCCTCATTCAATAACATGGATAAGAGATCAAGTATCTAACTGACATCTATCCTCCATAGTCATGATTTCCTATACAAAATGCTAAAGAATAATACCTAGTCAATACTCACTCTTAAAAATCTAAAATCAACTTAAAATCTAGCTACAAAAATAAAATAATTAAAAATGGTCCAATTTTCATACTATATTGGCCATTCTAATTCTATGTTACTATATCAACAATTTTAATTTTTAATTATACCATCCATGTATTTCCCACCCAAATGTATCAACCACATCTATATTATATTGGCCATATAGTTCATTCCTAATTCTATAGGACAAACACATTTTACATCAACCAACTTCTGATCACCCAATTGTATTAATATTGGCTTTAGTTCGGCTCTATGGTCTAAAGTTTTTTGAGGGCTATGTTTTTGGTAGAAAATCTTTCAACACAAGTGTCTTGCAGTCTCCATATCATAAATTTATTCTTCATTTCCTATGACTAGTTACTTGTACTTCTGGGTTGCTCATTTAGCTGGGCCTATCTAGGGTACATTTTTATCTTGGTGTTGTGCCTAGATGGAAACCATTGGAGTATTTATTGTAGGTCTACATTGTCTTTTCTACATAAGTGGCATTAGATCTAGCCTTGTCCAAGGAGTATAGGCATTAGAGAGGGATGAGAGGCATGCAGAGAAGAAGATCAAGTTTTAATCTTTGTTATCTTTTTTTCATATATTTTTCAACTATGGTGTCTTTTAACTCAACTTGGAACTTTTCTTATTTGGCATTGGAATGCGTTTAAGAGAAAAAATTGTAGTTTTTGAAGATAGGCATTATTTTTTATTATTTTTAGATCTGTGGCATTATAGTTATTTTTTATTTATTGCTTCAAATCTACCTATGTTGGAGGAGTCTGACCTTAGCATTGGATAAAGAGGATATTTGTTGTATAAATCAAGAAAATTGACAAAGTGTTAGAGTTTGGCATTGAAATATGAGTTGATCTTTTTTCTTCTAATCTTGGCATTATTTTTTCTCATCTTGGCATCATTTTTTGATAGAGGCATTGTAATTCTAAAGCTTGGCACTTTTCTTTCTTGAGACCATATCTGCCCATTCTCATTTGGGGTCATTTTTTCTAGCAGCGTGTGGCATTTGTAGATAAAATAGAAAGAGTATAAGGTGTTGAAAGTCTAATCTTGGTTTGTTGCATTGACTTTTTTCCAACTTTGCATCACATTTAAAGATCTAAACAAGGCGTAGTCATTTGCTATCCAAGGTATTTTCACTTTTACCAATATTAGATCTAATTTAGATAGGTTCAGATCTCATCTTAGCTTCACCTATGGAAAGGTTCAAATTATTTATTGCTATGTTAAAATTCTTATTATCAAAACCTAAAGCATGTGGCATTACAATTCTGCCCATAACATTGTCATTTTGCTTGCTGCTATTGCATGGAAAGACTAAGGCATTGAAAGAGGCTAGATCTACATTGGAGAACAATCTTAGCACCCATCTCAGCAAAAACAAACAATATTCTCCATTTTCTCCTCTTTACATAGTTAGAAATTCATTTGTTTATCTTATTAAGTTGTATTTTTCTTAAAAGAGGAAGTACAACTCACTTACATGCATCATGAGATAACTAGAAAGACTATTTTTCCTTTTAGTTGACTTTTATAAGTCTATGAAAAAATTTTGGTTCTAATGAGTGGTTACACGACTATGTTTATTTCTAATTTGATCTCAAATTCTAGTTTGTAGTGTTTTTTTATTATTTTAACCCATTTTTATGAGAAATCAAAATGCTTATAACTTTTAAACCATAACTCAGATTTGAGTTATATTTTTTTCAAAAGTGCATTTTTTTAATTCTTTATCCATTACTATCATCAAATTTTAAAAATGCACTACTTATTTAAAATTCCACATTCTAGGGGTCCTTTTCACATTGGTTGTGCTACACTTTACTTACGTTTTGTGGTGACATTTTAGTGGTGACACATTTGATATCTTACAAGAATTTTTATATGGATCAATCATTGTTTTACATGTACCTTATCTCTTTAATTTTTTAGAGATTAGAGGGTGAGGTTTGGTCTAGCAGGTGGTCAGACCCCCTTACAAGCAACACAACCATCCTTCTTGCTTCTTCTCGATTGCATTATCATATTATATTTCACTCATGATTACATTTTTTATTGATTCTAACATCATATTATTGAGTGTGATTTGTCACTACTATGAGGTTTCATTTTGATGGGCCCTATATTGTATTTCATATACGTATTATCTTAGATGCATTTTTGGTTGCGATTGATGTCCTTTTATAAGTGATTTGCATGTTATTATTTTTTGGTTGTTGATATTTTCTAGTGTGTTTGCATACATTATAAATATTTCTATCATTTTACACACTTTTCTATCAGCCCACAACATGCATTATTACTTTGACACACTGGCAGTTGTGTCATGTCTCCTCAAGGCCCCTTTCTTAGTGCCTCACCTTCTTCTATGGAGACACATCTTCACTCCATTGTATTTAGAGCACCTCTCTTCATGGATTATTTGATAGCTATATAGTCTCCTCACATGGATCTATTCTGGTGAAGCCTAGTGTCTTCTTTGACTCCATCTAGTTTTTTTTATGTATGAGTTATATTGTACTCACACTGATTTATAAAGTACCATGGAGGGTTTGCTAATTCAAACTTGTCTACCTTCATACATTTATGTGATCTATTATGGGCACCTTTTCACTTTGTTAGTTTCTTTTCTTTTCCATCACCACCATAGGTCATCATCTTTGAGAGATTTATCTACATTTTTGACACCTTTTTTTATGGTTGATAGTCTCCTTATTTGGAGTTATTATAGTGTATACATTATCATCTTATTTGGTGTTTGAGTAGTAGATTTAGACCACTCATGCAGACCTTTGTTTCTAAACTCCATCCATTCATTGGTATGGGGGGTTGTGATGTACATTATACTTCTTGATGTTGAGCATTCCTTACACATGCTGTAGTTTTTTATACTTTCATCACCACTGACAACCTTCTTGATTGAAGCAATTCTGGTGAAGCCTAGTGTAATTTTTTTTTGTGATCAAGTAGTGGATTCAAACCACTGATGCATATTGAGTTATTTTATGACTTGTAAGCACTTAGAGTATGAAATTATTCAACATCATCTTTGGGAAGCCTCTAGCTCTCTAGTTTTCTTTTCTCTCTTTTGTTGGGGGGGAGTTTTTCCTATGAGTTTTCTCTCTTTTTCTCCATTTTATGAGAGTTATGTATTTTAAACTTTTGATTATTTTTTATTATTCCTTTATACATGGCTATCTCATTCAGATAGTTTATTTTCTATAACCCATATGAGGATCTCCATAGTTCTTATATTTTAAAATATATTTAATGTTTGATTCATCATGATTCCTCCAATAATAAAGTGCCTATTTAAGCTAATATAATCTCATAAATAATTGATGTTTTTATTTTGAGGCTACATGTGATTTTTTTTTTTTGGATTCTCTTTATTTTTCATCTTTGGGGGCCTTATATCTCTCTATTCTTCTTTTATCTCTTTTGAGGGGGAGTTTTTCCTACGATCTTTCTCTCTTTTTCTCCACTTTATGAGAGTTATGTATTTTGCACTTTTGAGTGTTTTCTAGATTATTCCTTTGTACATGGGTATATTATTAAAAAACTTTATTTTATATAACCCATATGAGGATTTTTACTTGACTCCATGGCCTTCTTGGTGATTCTTATAATGACACCAGTGTGGTATCCCCACTAGTGACACTAGTTTGGCAGCCCCACTAGTCTTTGTGCTCACTTCACCATCATGTTGGAGGGTGTTAAAGTGATAATTATTTGGGTTCATCATTCTACCTAATACTTTAGAGCATAGTGTTTGTGTTCAATGATCTTGGTATTCAACACCATTCTTACTTTGACTTGGTAGTTACAGTGACTCGACATCCATGTACTCTGACATGATGGATTGGAATTTATAGGGATGCATGACTTCACACTATATCCTCTATTTTTATCCCCTATATTCACTTGAGGGGGGTGTTAGAGTATCTTACCCATGCTTTTTAGGCTCTAGTTATTTGTGTTTACCTAGTTTTATCCTATGTGGAGTTTAGTCCCACATTACCTAGTTTAGCTTGTATATTATTTTGCCTTGCCTATATAAGAAAGTACTATTGTTTGTAATATACATGCTTTAATATACTTTTTAATGATTTACATGTTTTTTAATCCTTTTCATATCTCATGTGTATAATAATTGATTTAGTTTTCAATTAGTTTCTTCTAAGTATATAATGAAGCATCAATGGCTATGGTAATGAGCCATTATAGAGATATTGATTAAAGAGTTTTGATAACTCTTTTAGACATATTATAGGTCTAAAACACTCAAATAATAACCCATTAACAATATGTGTCAATTTATAAGCTATATCACTACATGCATTTGCATATAGTATATTTCACCCTTATGCACATACAAGCTAACATCTAGGGGACAACTATATAAGTATGAGTCCCTCAGAGTATTGGATATATAAGTAATGGTCATTGACATATGGGTCCTTGAGATCAGCTCAAGATTATGAGATCATTAACTCATTTTTTTCAAGGTATAAAGACCTAAGTGAAGAGATAGGGTATGATCCATACGCAATCATCAATAACTTATGTGTGCGAATAAATAAATCAATGGAAAGGTGATAAAAAATCCCAAAGACAAAAGGTGAACACTCAATATTATATTGAATATTTTTTATGTGATAGTTGCATCGAGACCAAGATATAAGCATCGATGCAAGTGTCCAAAAATCCAAAAACAATATTTATAGAATCTAGTGATTGGATCCTAATCTTGTCCCTACCTGTTTCCACCTCTATACTTCTTAGATCTACCTACACATTTGTAGATAATCTAAACATTATCTCTTATTCATGTTAATGTAATCAAACTACTATTTTGAGTGTATTATATATATTTAGAATAACTCAACATTTTAATTCAAAATATTCATTTATCTAAGTTTTCAATTAATTTCCATGCTCTATAATAATTTTATTCATCTTTTTGTATAGGCTACTCTACCCCTTTAACCCTGCACATATTCTAGAAATGGTTAAACATTGGGTGAACTTGCCCACTATGTCTTTTCATGAAACTCCTAATTTTCTTTAGGTTTTTATTATTCTAAGGTTTCTCCTTGATATAATTATTCATATTTGTGCCATCATTTTATGTAAAATAGGCATAATACTAGATTATGTGGTGTTCTTATTGAATATTTTTAAATAACCTTTGGGCCAACTAAATGTCTCAAGTTAATACCATGTCAAATTTAGATAATAATGAGAGTGAAAATAATGAAAATAAGACACATACTAAAAAAATTATCACAGATGATAAATTTTATCATGAGGATAATGAAACACATGAGCATAATTAAAATTATAAAGTAGATCAAGAATAAATTAAATCTATTACATTATTTTGAGAGTGAATTTGTTCACATCCTAAAGTTCTCCACCATATCCTAAATGTCATATTGGAAACTCAAAAAGCAAAAGGTGTTAGTGAAAATCCATTTCTCTATATTGATAAAAATATTTGGGTGGATATGCCTCAAACACACCCCTTCCCATTTCCCTCCCCTTGAGCATAACATTACCTACTAAATATGATAAGCGTATGGGATATGTTTTCAAACCATTGTTCCTCAAAATTCAATTAACTATTAACACATCCTCCATGTAAACAATTAATACTTCAACTCAATTACTTATTTCAATACCTACATCAACACAAGTGGTGTTTTCATCCCATTATATGGATTTTCAAATCTAAAATCTTAATCTCAATGGTCTAGTATACAAAATCCTATCTAATTTATAAAAATAAAATTGAAAGCTAAGGTAACAAATATTGAAAATATTATTTGAAATAAACTCATGTTATTGATTCACAAAATGTAATTCATAATCCTATATCCCATGAGGTATATTTTCTTCCTTTGCCAATTGATTTTATTTCACCCAAGTTCACATTGTATGATGAAAAGGGTGATAATTAACATTTTTGATGTCTACATAACATGTCTTGATTATGATTCAAATGATAAACTTTTGACCAAATTATTTCCAAGGAGATTATAGGACTATGCTTTGATATGGTTTTATGACTTACCAATCTAATCAATGAAAGCATCCAACCCCCTAGTGGATTAGTTTCTAACACATTTATCTATCAACATCACTTAGAATATGTCATATGAATAAATTTTAAAGATAAAATAAGGAACTAATAAACCATCAATGAATATATTTTTAGATACAAAACAATGTTGACTAAAATGACAAATCCAATGGTAGATTAATAGCTTCAAGACATATTTAAGAAAAGTTTGCTTTTCCCATTACATGATTGAATCATTTTTAAGAAGTTTAAATTTTTTGATGACTTATTCCATATTATTCGAGATCATGAACTGAAGCTTATTTCCTTAAACAAGCTGAAGTATGTATGAAACACACTAACTACATATTATACCAGGTTTCATATCAAACCAAGCTATAAGGTAAAGCCTACAAAACTTAAAATATAAAAACCCATAATGGTTAATGAAGTTTCATAGCCACCTAATCAACTCATCTTATCTAATACACCTAAGAGATAATTTACGTGATTAGCCGAGTCTCCAAATTTGATACTCAAGAATCTTATGGAGTGTCATATCATATCTCTCCATCCTCCCATAAAGATTGATATGAGTTTACCTGTACCAAAAGGAGAGGTTACCAATGCATATTATGACTATCACCAAGGCCTTGGGATTTCTACAAACATATGTTATATCTTAAAACATAAGATCCAAGGCCTGATCGATAACTAAAATATTACCTTTGATGATCCTCTAAGGGATTCAGGTTCATAACTTAGTGACATCAAAACCATAAGATATTAACAATACTTTACAAGATCATTTTAATAAATATTGAGAAGTGAAAATGGCATATAATGCACATCATACTCCATTAAATTATTGTCACCTATTAAATGGGATTATTGGTACTTATATATGTACAATACCTTTTATGGTTTAGAGACCCTTTATTTAATTTAATGATAATGAAATTGTAGATGATGACTCTGATCTTCATTCACTGTTCATTTGATCATCCCTTGATAATTAGCCTATACATAGTGTTATGATTAATAATGGTGCTGGTGAAAATATATGTACCATGACATTACTTAAAAATTTGGGATATACACATGATGGTTTATACCCTTTGACCAAAATGGTCAGAGTATTCGATGGGAAATCACAAAGTGTTATTGGTGAGATTGATTTAATTTTCTAAGTTAGTCTAACATATGTGGTTACTACCTTTCTAGTTATACTATACATGTGAGTCTTTGATATGTTATTGGGATAATGTTGGATACATAAAATCCATGTCATACCTTTCATAGTGCATGGGTATATTAAATACATTTAGACTAATATGGTAGTCAAAGTTCTGAGAATACCATATAACATCCTCTTGAATAAGAGAAGTTTATTCCCAACCAACTAATTATACAACCTAATAAGGTTAATCATCTGTGAAAGGGTAAGAAACATGTAATCCCCTTTCATAGGTATCTCATACTTGATAAACCATTATACCAGAGATACACAATATATTCTAAAGAATAATCATCTACACCTACATGGCCTACCAAATTTCCAAGAGAAAATAAACATCTTCTAATTATAGCTAAACCTAGGAAACTATAGAGAACTAAATAATGGGTTCAATGAATTCCAATGCATTCTATTACCTCTTTAGGACACTGAGTCTTATGATACATATGTATAATACCATAGATTCTATAGTTGTAGATATGAGATCTATATATACTTATTGGTAGTATCACCAATTTGATGTACCATATTCCATGTTTGGAGATACATGTGAGCATTCCTTAAATAATATTATAGGTTAGACATTTTTCATTTCAAAATATTATAAAAATACAAAAAAAAATTCAAGAAAATAAAAAAACATTAAAATAAAATAAAAAATACAAAAATATTAAGTATTCACGTGTTTACTAGCTCCTTAGCATCTATGTTGTTTACTTTATATTAGTAAATAGCATGTCATTTATATACACATATATGTTTCATGCATAATTGAGTGTGATATAAGCATACACCAGAACCATGATACTTACACATACATATGTTGTACCTTTCCTCTTCCCACATGATATATTACATTGGTGACATCTGCTTCTTTGATCATGATTCATATAGGTTATATTACTTTACATATTCTTATACTCATGTTTACATATTGAACACTATATTTGGCATGTTATGTTACATGACATTTTTACTTAAATATATATGAATGGAATAGTATGATATGTTTATGTTGGTTGTTTATACTTTATTCATTCACATTGTAACTTCCTTGAGTTTCCTTTTCTAGATTTCTATTGTCTTTCTTGTGGAAAATTTAAATATGTTCCTTTTTTTTTCCCCCATGCCATTGTATGTTAATTTCTATTTTTAAATTTGAATATGTCATTCTTTGAAATTTTTGGCATTTTAATATGCCCCTTGTTTGTAGTTTATTTGGACCCCTTTTATGTAACATTAAATGCTCTTGTGTTTTTACTTGATTTTTGATGAGATTATAATGTTAATTTATATATGTATATATGATCTATTTTATGAATATTAAGGCTTTTTATGATCAAATAATATGATATTTATTGATACATCCACTTAGATATGATACTCCTATATGCGACATGATTCATACACATTATATATTTTTGAGGTAAGGTTAGGAGGGGGGATATCAATAGGGGAATTCCATAGAGACTTTACCTATAAAATTATAATAATTTATAGAATTAAATTACACTTTATGTGATTTAGATATACACTTGGGTCAAAATACTAAACATTGCACTCATTTTTAAAGAATTGGGATAAAGTTTCTCAAATTAATGATAAATATTATACATATTTATAGATCATAAGTTACATTTTGATATCTAATTTAGATTGAGGCACATTATAGGTACATATTTCATGCAACTGCACTAAAAAAATTAAATACATACTCAAACTTATTTACCAAGAAACATCGATATTTTACCAAGAAGCATCATTTTCACTAGGAAGCCCCATTTTGATCCTTTTCTAACTACATCTATTAGATTTATTTAGTATTTTTGTTGAAATTAAATTCCTTAAATGGCCTCACACTCTTCAATTTTTTAGGATATTTGGTTATACCACTTAACTTGGATTTTATTATACTACCACTATAAATGTGTGATTGAGATATAATTATCTTAATGGTATTGTCATGACTCACCTTTTCACTAATTGGGGACATAATTATCTCCAAATATTCCACTTCAAATATCAAATTTTTAGTTTTAAACCTATATTATCTCTAATTATTATGATAAGGAAGCATCTTTACCAAGTCAAAATACAATAGGGTAACATGTTTTCATTGAAATGTAGGTGCAATCCTTATTTGATCTCTTTCTTTTCAATAATTTCAATTATGTCAAAATTTGTATTATATGCACTAATTTATATTTTAACATAATCTTGGTTACAAGTCATATACATAAAAAACACTCAAAGTAGGTTTAAGTAAAGGCAAGGTGTGTCATACACACGCAGGTATACATTTCTTTCCATTAAACAAGTAATTTCATATTTATGCATTAATAAATTACAGAGCGGGGGAGGGGGAGAAATGTAGATACTAAAATATGACTTACATATCATCTCAATATTTTATACTTAAAAAATACCTAGCAAGGCTCTACCCTTCAATTCTAGACCTTCTTGCTACTAAAAGGTTTGCATTTGCCATATCACCATACCTAACTAATTATTTCATGGTCCAACCCTATGATTTAGTATGACCTAAACTCATGAAATTTAAAAAATATTATAACATGATATATATCCTTCACTATTAGTTATAGATTCCTAACAACTTCCTATCTTGTAAGATACTTGCATCCCACATATGGACATTTGCATCAATGCAAGTATCTAGATTCTTATTAAGTGTTCAATCCTCAAAATTTATCTAATTTCAAAATATTTTGAATCATATGGATTAACTCATTTAACTTATTAAAACCTACCATAATATATTTTCAAAATGTATAAATATAAATATAAGCCTACTCATTATTCATCTAGAAAATACCAAGAAAACACCTATTCAAGCTCAATCAATCAATCACATAATCACATTCTAATATTATGTTATACAATATTTTCATATTAGTTATATCACAAGTCTAAATCATTTAAATAATAACCCATGAGTAGTATTTATCAAGTTACAAGCTAGATCATTTATTGACTTTACATATAGTATATTTCACCCTTGTGCACACATAATCCAACACCTAAGGGATAAATAAAATAATTCTAAGTCACTCCTTAGACTATTGGATATGTATGTAGTGTTCATTGACATAGGTGTCCTTGAGGTTAGCTTGGAACCATGAGCCCACTAACCCATTTTTGGAAATGTAAAAATAGTCAAGGTGAAGAATTAGGGTTTAATACATACACAATAATTGATAGACTGTGTGCATGAACAAAATATATCAATAAAAATGTGACATATAAACCAAAAGGATATAAGTGGCCACTTTAAAATATAGTGAATATTTTTTACAAGATAGTTGTGTCAATATCAAGACAGAAGCATCAATGCAAGTGTCTAAGCCTTAAAAAAATACTTCTAGAATATGACAATTGTATCATGATCTTTCCCCTATCTATTTTCACCTTTATACTTCTTATATCTACCTGAGTATTTATAGATAAGTATTGTCTCTTCTTCATGTTTATGTAATAAAATGACTATTTTGAGTGTACTTTATATAATTATCATAAGTCAACATTTTCATTCAGAATATTCATTTATCTAAGTTGTCAATTAATTATCACATTCTAAAATAGTTTTATTCATCCTTGTGCATAGGCTATTATACCCATTTAATCCTACACATATTATAAAAAGGGTTCAACAAAATTAGTGAAATATTAAATTGTCATATTGAAATTAGGATAACATGGTTTTGAGCATATGATTGATTTATCCCATATCTAGATTCCCAAAATTAGTATAAGACCTATGTCTATTGTCTAAAATAAAACCACAATTAAAAAATCTTGGGCACATAAATGAATGACAAAAGTGTTAACAAGATGTTGTTTCTAATGCTTGGAAATCCATGCATGATTAACTAGGTTTGTAAAAATTTTGTGGAAGTGACATATCATAGCTATAGAAAAAACTAGGCTTCTTCTTTCAACACCTAATCACCCAACTCAACGAAAGGGATTGTGGAATAATTAATCCAAACTTGATCTAACAAAGAAGACTAAGCCTTAACTTAAGAGCCTTGTCTAAATAAATGCACAATAGATCCAAAGGTAGAATGATAATAGCTTATAGAAGAAAAGTGAGGAGAATTAAATAAGGAATACAAGAATGTACAAAGCACATTGGACAAAGGGTCCTCACCCATTATGGTATAGTCATAACTCTAGATTTATCATAGGAAAATAAATGATGAAGTGGAGAAACAATAAAAAATAGTAGATGATTTCACCACTTAACAATGTCCCATGGCCTTAGAAAGTAGTCATCTTCCCACTGGGTAGCACCATAGACATTATTGTGAGGAGGAAAAATAAAAACAAAAATACATAGGGAAAGGCCCTCAATAGCTCACTCAGCATTAAAAATGACAATTTTTCAATCTAATGATTATATGAATTTTATTATCTTATTTACCTTATAATATTTTCAATGAATTTTAATGGACATTGTGCTATTTTGTTTTCTTTTTTCAACTCTTAATAACACATGGAGTTTTTTTCCATTGTACTAGTTTTTCCACATGAAAAATATTTTAATTATTTATTGGCATGATATTTATGATAATTAATTATACTATTTATTTTATTTATGATTCATTAGATGATTTATTTTTGTGTGATTTTTAGTCGTGTATAGTCATCTCAATATGACCTATATGAGTATTACTTAACATAGTGGAATTTTTCCTCATTTATTTTTTGTAATAATCATATGTTAAGGGGACCCAATTAGCACAAAAGCACCACAAACGTTTTTTAGTAGGGGAAGAACAATGAATGCAATCCATCACTTTAGGCTTCTCACCCTATATCATTTTTATGAATTTGTAAATATTTTGGAGTGTGTAGTACCTTATGGTTCATTGTTTTTAATAGTTATCCTTTTTTGGAGAGTATTAATATTAAAATTAAAATCTAAATATATGTGAGTAATTTTCTAGAGGAACAAGAGAATTTTATACATTTGGATCCACACTTTTTACACTTTTTTCAATGGATAACACCCTTATGAATTTGATTTTTGCATTTGAGCACTTTAACGAAATTCAATGTTAGTATTTTTTAAGATTGTATTTTCCTTACATGATATTTTTTTATAGATTGTGTAGAAGAAGAACATAAACTTACTATTTTGTTTTAAAGACCATTTTTTTTTTTGAAGTAACCTTAATATATTTTAAAGCATCTTTGGAATTACTTTATTGTTGGTTTAAATGTATTTTTACATACCTTGCATTTTTATTTTTTAGAATAGTTAAAAGATCATAACAAGGATATAAGTTTTTTTTCTTTTCAAGTTTTTGCATTTTAATTTCTTAGATGCTACAATGTTTGGCTACCTTAAATTTAATAGTCTTGTGAATGTCATATAGAGATATAAATTGACTAAAATGACACTCATTTTAAGTCAATTTTATTCCCTTAAAAAATGTCATAAATTTAGGTATCTAGTATGATAATAATAATATTTATCATCTAAGTTATTATATTTTATAACATTGTTTTTAAAGTAAAAGAATCAACTCTTTATTTTCATCAATTTATTTTTTATATTTTAAAATAAGAATTGATTATAGCTATTAATAATATTATGAAACAACTTGCTTACAAGGATAATGAAATTAATGCTCTTAGGTTTCATTTTGAATGTCATAAAACAAATATTAATAAATTATAATATTTACATGATGATAAATTGAAAAACTTGAATAATTTAGTAAATAACATTAATGAAAATATTATATATTTTTAGCACCATCAAGTATCTAATATTTATATCCCATGTAATTTATTTTTTCATTCTAGTAAATAATGTATTTATTTGCATTTCTTTTCTAACTTTGAGTAAAAAAATAATAAATCAATGAGTAATAATGGAGGTGGACTTGATGAAGATGAAAATAGTATTATTGAACATATTTATTTTAAAACTAATTCTAATTTGGAGGGATTCATTATATTAACTCTAACGTCAACATGAGTCCATATTTTCCTCATTAGCATAAGACCTTACACATTAATGCTTCACAACTAAAATTCCTTACGAGGCTTTTGTTACCAATGTTGAATTGACAAGGTTATGGACATTATGGTAGAGATAATCAAGTTATTGGTAAATTTTGTAAATTGAGTCCATATCATTCTTGTAGAAAAATAAATCATGAATCATGAATCTTCTCATTGTTTAAAATAAATTAAAATCATTCAACTCAAAGATGAGCATATTTGGATACTTAAATACTTGGTACCTTTAATGAAACAAGATGTGTGCCTATTGAGTAAATATAATTTTAGGAAAGGTAAAACTATATTTTATAAAAGGTGTAACTATATTTATTTCTCCTTTCATTAATTAGCATTCTCATTTTTTAAAATATTTTTTCAGGCTAACATTTATTAATGTTTTAAATTTATTATCATGTTTTATGAATCTTGGTATTTTTGTGTATGTGATTAATGTTTTAATATGGATATATTTTTACTTATGTTTTTTGGTTCATCTAATCATTTTTTTGACATAAATATATGTTTTTTTAGAATTTTTATGCATTATTCTCTTTAATTGTTCATTGTTTAGATTTTTTAATAGGATTAAACCTATGATTATGTCCTAATTTTTTATGCTTACTAAATTTTATAATTCCATATTCATAAGATATTAAAGAAAAAAATATTTTGAGCTAACTTATTAGAGAATAATGTTTTTTCATGATCACGTATTACCTTCTATCTGTAGTGGCAAGCCTTGAATATTATGAAGATGAGACATGCATATAGTATCTCTTTATTTTGACACACTTATTTTTACCATTATAAATGTAGAAAATGGTTTTGAATTAATTCATTATAACTCTCCACATTACATTTCTAATTAGGTTTAAATGAATATAACTCAATAAATCAAACCTAATTGTATTAATTGATTATTATATGAACATAGGAAAATAAGAATAATTTAAGTACTTTGAAAATGGGGGCTTTATGAATGATATTTTGGAACATGGGTAGAAAATGAAAAGAAGTATTTATAGAAAAATGAGCTTAAATTGAGAACCTTGACTAAAACCATATAAATACTAAGGTGGAATGACCACAACCATAGGATTATGTTTTTAAAAATTAATTTTTAGGACAAAAATAAAAAAACATATTCATATGCTTCAAGACTTTGAAAACCTCACCTAATTTTAAAAAATTCATTGTATATTGTTAGGAACTTTCTCTATTTATAACCCAATGTGATTACAAAACTATGAAAAATAGAAAAAAAATGGAGGGTATTAATGGGCTCCTATTTTATCCCTATTTTATTACCATTCCCATATGATTTTGAATATTTTAGAAAACAACACTCTAATTATAATGTAATTTAATAAGCATTCTAATCTAATGAAAGTGTCCTAACCTTATCAATTTCAATGAATGTAACAAGTAAATGTTAAATTTTATTTTATAAATGCTTGAATATTTATTTTGGTAAAAGGATGTTATTGAAATAAATTAAATATTTGATTTCAAAACTTAAATGACTCACTGTGATTTATATGATTAATTGTGTTAAATGCACTAGTGCAATTATTCATGTATATACTCATTAAATTCAAATTAGGACTCTATTGGTGAACACACTAACACATAATGATGGTTAGGAAAAGTAAAAAAATGATGAAAAACCTTTGAAGGCCTAAAATAAGTGTTAAAGGGCACTAAAAATATAAACCAAAATTATAACAGTATAATTATGGTGAATTAGAACTATACTACTATTATTGTAGAAAAAACTTTAAAAAAAGAAAACATAAGGAAGAAAGAGAAAATTAGTGAGGAGAGATAAAATAGGATGAAATGAGGTGAAAATGAGGAAACAAAGGAGAGTAGATAGGAAATTATCTAAAATCATATAAAAAATGAACACATGCCAACACCGTACAAGCCTAAGTTAGACTAATAATCAAACATATAAATACAACACCATAAAAATGACTAGTCTCATACCAAAGTGTATATAGATAAGCCATATTGATCATTTAGAAACTAGTTGAGAGTTATCAAAGACAATATCATAATAATAGTGAACTAAAAGTGAAAAGGAGAGAGATCATATGATTCCCATAGGGAAAGGATGTGAAGACTCTATAACTAACATACATACTCATGTGTTTGGAATATGGAAACCTATGTACTTAAAATCATATGAAAATATGTTAAATTAAATACATGTATTTACACTCCATAATCAATTAACTATTGATATATAAGATTGAGAATATGAACAAAAACAATTATTGTCTAAAAACTTTGAATATGGCCCTCTAAAATCCAGATCTTAGTAATCCATGATAATCTGAATATAGGTGTCTTGTGATAGACTAAGCGATCTAAATATCAATATTTTGGGGAGAGAACACTCTAGATGAGGATATATATGTGTTATATGCATATGTGGAAGTAATATTGTTTTGTGAAATAGGATAATAAAAATGTAATTACAATTAAAATTATATTAATTTGTACATTTTGTATATGGCATAATCTTGAGGGAGATGTATGGTTCCTTATCTTCTAACTATATTATTACTATCTTAACTACATATGTGTATACATATATAAAAAATATGTGAAGGTATTAATAACGGCTATGGAAGTTGATCCACTTTGGATTCCATGTGTGACTCTTCACCTTCTGAAAGTTACACAACTTGACTTGAAATGTGTGTAATATGGAAATATATTATTTAAAATAACACAATCTATATAAGTGGTACTTGGCATGGTACAACATGGTAACAATTTTCCACATGATTGTTGCATAACATACATGTTATGCACAAAGGATAAGATGAGTAATATATGTATATATGTGCTACATGGATGGTTGAGGTTGTCCAAATGTTTTGTACATGGTGAAACACAACATAATGTGGTGTATTTTTCACATGAAGTTATGATGTGTTATTGCATGAAATGTGGAGTTGCACATAATGGTGTCAATTTTTCATCTAAAAAAATAAGCACATGCCTAAACCTTTAAAAATTATGTGTCCCACACCTATTGTCCATAGTTTTGGGTCAATTATTCAAGGTTTTTCAACATGTATCTTTATGTTATGTAGGCTACACATGATGTTTGGAGTTATGTAGAAGTGATCAAAGTCTAAAGGGTATGTAAAAAATTTATTGGTAATGAAAAGGATACATGTGATGAAAGATGTCATGCTCATATTTTTCATCTGAAATCCCAAGAAAAATTAGTAAAATAATTTTAAAACCTCATATATAGATATAATACTAGAATAAACATTACACATATGGTTAACCATAATTTAAAACTAGATACACAATTTATCTAATTTTGAAAAACTCACTCAACTATTTCTAACTATAAATAGTAGAATTAGTGAAACCTTTAAATGTCCTAATACACTCAATAATTGAAGGAAAGTTTTTTAAAAATATTATCAAGATTCATTAAGGATAAAGACAAAGAGGACATAATAAATCAATATAGTTCAATAAAAAATTTCATTTACTAAATAAATTTACATTAGAGAGGAGGGTAAGGAGGAATGTGATGTAGTTTTACTTAATTTCATCTAAAATATTAGTTTAGAAAAATTATAAAATACTCAATCCATATTCATGTGCAACCTTATAGCACCCATATTTTCTACTAATATCCTAGTGAATCCATTTAGTAGAGAGAGAGAGAGAGAGAGAGAGAGAGAGAGAGAGAGAGAGAGAGAGAGAGAGAGAGAGAGAGCCTATATTCAACATTTGATAAAGTTCCACTTCTATTTTAAAAAGGTAAAAGTATTTAATATGTGTGTATATTCCTAAATCCATATGTTTATACACTATTTATAAATAAAAATACTTCATAATTCTAAATCAATAAAATGAGCATGTATGACATCTTATTTTTTTATGTTCAATAAATAAGAGATCCAGAATAAGTTTAACACATAAGTTACATTTTATGTATAGATAAAGAACTATACATCTCAACAAGATTTAAAAATTAATCTAAGAACCAAAATAGGTTTCATTTGCAACTATTCATTCTCAAATGATTGCGTTATGATCATCTAAGGGTTACCAAAGAAAGTGGTATAATACATTTCGAAGGTTTCCAAGAAAATCTTATAAATATACATGGTGAGCTACCTATATATCCATAAATTTAATTAGGGTTTGATGTGGTTTTGGTACTTTACCATCCAAGTGCACATACACACAAAATATAAGTATGAATTCATCATCAGGATAACATTAAAAAATTAACTTAGTTAATTCACTTGACAAATCATAATATACCTAGCACAAACTATCCATGATTGACTTATCACATAACAAAATAAAAAATGGTCTCTTAATACTCCTGCCAGCATTAATATCATTCTTTCCAATTTTATAAGAATTGACTTAAGGGTCATAAGCATAGTTAGTAGTTAAGGACAAACCTTAAGTGTCTTTATCTAGTGTTTACACCCACTCATTAGTTTGCCTACATACAGGGGAAATTTTAGTGGCTATTTATAGCTAAATGGCTATAAGTAGGTTTTTTTAATTTTTAAAATGGCTAATTCTGTGAAAATATACATAGGTTAAATAGCTTCATTTTTATACAATTTCATATATTGGGACATAGATTCACCTTATATATTATACTTGATCCTATTTTGGGACACAAATTTACCATAGTTACTTTACATGTATGGATTTGATTCACCAAGAAATTATATGAGACATATATAAGTTAGTCTAGAATCATCATGTGTGTGTGTGTGTGTGTGTGTGTGTGTGTGTGTGTGTGTGTGTGTGTTTGTATGCATGCATGTATGTATGTATATAAATAATAAATACCACCTAGGACACAATAAGCTTAAGTTAATAATTATATTTATTATGTGAAAATGTTTTGAATATTCTTTGTTTCCACATGCTCTTCTTTATATATGGTTTTAATAACTAAAAAATTTAATAATAATTAATTTTTAAATCTAATGTTTATTTTATTTCTAGAATTAAATGTGGTGTAGGTGGAATTAAAGCTATGGGGATTGAGGTTTAGATTTTTCCCCATTTTTTAATGAATTAGAATTGACATATTGAGGAACCCAAAGTAAAATTTAATGTTGGTCCAACACATCACCTATGGGATTAATGAAAGTTGATCAAATATATATGTGATGATTTCTCAAATTTTCTTGTCATTTATGCGAGCTCTTGGCAGAAGTGAATTTATGGTAGTCAAAAGATTGGGATAAGAGATTGGAAACTAAGGTACACATAATTTATAAGCTAGTTTCTTTGTGATTGCAATTGTAAGGTATGAATCTATGTTTATTTATTCTGAAGACTAAGAGTAGTTATTTGCATGCACAGTCATATGTCTTAAAATGAATAAATATAATGATAGTTTCCCTTAAAATCATTTATTCAAAGTTTTTTCTAATGGTTTATTAATTTTTCTAGTCATTGATGCAAGCTATTGATAGAAGTGAAGCTCTGGCAGTCAAAATTTTGGGACGAGATGAAGATAATTTATAAGCTAGGTTCCTTGTGATTGCAACTATAAGGTATGGATTTGTTTTTCTTTTATTCTAAAGACTAAGAGTATTTATTTGCATACATAATATTCTATATTGAAATGAATAAATATAATGATAAGTTCCTTGAAAATCACTTGTTTAAAGATATTTACTCTTGACACTGTGCATGTTGGTTTTGTTGGAAATTTCATGTATATCTTCAAATCTTTTCCTTAAACTCAAAATTTGTGAAATTGATATTTTTGGGTTAGTAAAAAATATGGTTGAAATTATCATGAGGTTATGTTGAGTTTATTCATTTTTTTCTTTGTGCATTTCTTAAAATAAGTATCTTGCATGTTATTATTTCTCAGAGTAAATCAGTTTCATGTTTGTTTAAAAAGAGTATTTCTTAGAGGAAATCAATTTCTTGTTTTTTAAAAACAATTTTATGGTAAAGACCAACTAAATAATATAATAAACTAAGTATAGAAAAAATTGTGACAAAAAATAAAAGTATAGAGTATAAATAATAAACTGACTATGGGGTCATTAGGCAAGACAACTATGAAAAGAGAGGATGACATAACTAAAAAAATTGAATACATATGGTAAGATCATGTGAAGTACTTAGAATAAATTGAGTACAGACCTTTGTAAACCTCTCAAAAGACTAATCTAATATTGACCATTACATTATGATATTTGACACTGAATTATGATTATGTTAATTTGTTTCTTTAGTTGCTCTTAGTTATAATAGTGATTATATTTTACTTTTTGTTGTTTTGTTTTCATTGATAAAACACTTTTATAGAATTATTCATCTTTCCTTCAAGATATTACCTCTTATATAGAATTTACTCTATTGGATAGGTTAGACTATATTATTTAAAATCTAATTCACATATACATATACATATATTTGATAATTGAGATATTTAATTAGTGCATCATTCATTAATATTCTTGGATTTTATGAAAACCCCTATACACATCTTATAAACATTTTTTGCTTTTTATAATCACTATTATTCTACAATCATAAAAATATAGATCCAAAGTGCATCAAAATAATCAATAAGAAACTATAGCATGTCCTTATAAATTTATGTTGGCCTTATTTCTATGTTTTAAATATGAAAATGAGTTATGGTTTGGTTCAATTTTTAATTTATAAATTGTGTAGATTTAGATTCTATCTATGATATCATTTTCAAATTGATATTTTGGCAGTTCCTTTTTTATCTTTTTATAAATAAATGTGCTAGTATCATTTCCTAATTTTAGGTGCCAACTTTCAAACTACCAATGCAAAAACTAATTCAAGAAGTGGAATAGTGATTTCATCCTTGAAGGGAGTGCTTTCATTGGTGATTCATAAATTTGACATTGAAAAGTTTTTGATCTATAAAATGTCTACTATTAGTTCAAGTGCTAGGAAATTAATAGGGGTTTCATCAAATAAAAATAATTTTTTTCATATTTTTATAAACACCAACAAGAATAACCTTTAAAAATAAATACTAGTTTAGAAAATCAACCATAAATAACATTCTTTCTCATAATCAAAATCATGTTTAATAGGGTTATGATCACTTTCATTTAGTGAATGCAATTAATAATGCCAATTTTCATGGCATAATTGATTTAAGACAATATATTTTTGAAAGTGTTGATTTAACCTCATAAGTATTTTATAAAATTTGTCACAGCTCCAAAAAACAAGCAGTCTAGAAAATGATAAATTTCAATGAGTTTTCAAGATGAATGGGTTTCTAAATATCATTTCATTGAACCTATTTTAAGTGAAGAAACTAATGAGCCACCAAAAGAGTGTATATGTAAGATATGTAGTTGGAAATTAGGGAAAGACAAATACTTACGTCTAATACTAGATACCATAGAGAAGCATGTGGGGAAGTGTATGAAAAGAAAATTATAAATGCAGAGGAGAAATCAGTGATATGATGGATAACGAAATAAGGGTCTCTTTATGTTAGGTATATGAGTGAACATGATGAATACCTAACAAAATAACAAAAGCTTCATGCAAGTGGAAGAAACATTGCATCTTTGTTTAGAAAAATGATGGGAATCAACCAAATATCAAAGACTGTACAACTTTATGTTATTTTTCAAATTTTAAATAAAGTTTGACCAATGATCAATTATCTAGGATATAAGGAAGTTCTAGAATTTCTTAGCATCTCAAAATTTCCAAATACTCTTTGGTCAGTTATTAGTAGTTGGAAATTGACTAATTATCTTGTTGAAGTAGAAAAGGAGGATCTTTAAGAGAAGATATGGCTTTCAAGACACATAGCATTTTCATTAAATGAATTTAAAACCATTGATAACACTTCTTGGGTGTGTATGCATTTTTACACTATTTTAAATAATATTCATCAGCCTCATTTTCTTTTGTATTCATAAAATGAAAGAAAATACTTCTGAAAACCTTTTGGAACTAGTCAATAATAATTTGAAAGAGGTTAGTGGCATAAATGATTTCTCAATTGTAAGAAAGATTATTTGTGTAGGGGTAGATGGAGCATTGGTTATGCAAGGTCAAATAAGTGGTCTTTGTGTAAGGCTATAAACTTCTTGTAAATCATATATGATTGGAATTCATTGCATGCCACATAAAATGAGTTTGGCATTCAAAATTTTGAGCAAGTTTACATTAGTCTCAAAAGTTGAAGATCTTATTCATGAAAACCATTCATAATTTTGTATAAGTATAAAAATATTTTTACAAATTCAATTATTTTTTGAAGGTTCAACAGAAGGAAGCAAGTTACTTAAGTATGTTGATACTCAATGGATTTCTCTTTGTGAACCAACACATGGAGTATATGCAAAATATCAATCATTGATGGGAATAATGGAGGAACATCACCATATAATAGATAAAACTCCAGCTATTTTTTTTAGTTAATTGATATATATATATATATATATATATATATATATATATATATATATATATATTATTGACCTTATGTGTCATTTTACCCATGTTGGATGAAATGAATTTAATGATAAAGAAAGCTCAAGAAAGAATAATGTACATTCAAGAATATTATATGTTGAGAAAATTAATATGCCTTGCCTTTGATAATTTGTATTTAACACAACATTCATTTATAGGGGAAAAGTTCACAAGTTTGATCTTGATGACAAATATTGAACATAGTGGTAATTATTTATAGTTTGATGAAGATTGATATTTATGTGCATAAGTGTGAGAATCTAAAATACCCCTACACATTTTTGTCACAGTTAGTCTATCTAATAGACTTAAAGAATTTCTTGTTACAAGGGATCATTTCCTTAAGGTTGTATCCTCTGTAAGGTTCACCTTGAAGGAAATTTCAAAATGTTTCTCTTTAGTTATTAGAGATCATTTTCCTCAAGATGAATTACTAGAATCCATGGATGCAGTGTAACCTCAATATTAGAAAAATGCTAGCTCATCAGGTTTTTAGAATAAAATGAAAATTTTATCCCAACACTTCTACAAGAGTTTATAATTAAATGGTGAAAAAATTGAAGGAATTTTAGATTTATCAAAGCTAAGTGAATAGTCTGTTTGATTTGATATAATAATGTTGGAACAAGTTAAAGTTATTGATAATGTTTTCAATGATGGGTTTATTACTAGGCCATGGACTACTTTAAATTTTAGTGAAATACTACATGATGATATCTTAGAATAGTTTAATCTTGATAATTTATGCCAAACAATGATTTTAGGCTTAGTGGAAGACAAGATAATTTTTAGTGCATTATCATTTTTAAAGTCAAAGTTAAGAAATACGCTTGACAAGAATTTATAAACTTGTTTGAGGCTTTATATTAGTAGATAGAATGTCCTCAATTTTCCATTTCATAGAGATCTAGAAATTTGGTAGTCTACATCTAAAATAAGAGGATTAACTAATAATTCGTCAAACACACCACTCATAGAGTTTTGTAGTAATGGATCTGAGTCCAACAACTTTTGAAGAGAATGTATGTAACAATTATCAAGAATAAAATGAAGAAAATTGGTATGTTAAAATTTAAAATTTAGGCGTTTGAAATCCGAGGTTGATTGAGGAAGACATTAGATTTTGTGATCCTAAATAATTTTCTATGGATTCATGTATCCAGAATACATTTTGATAATTAATATTGGGTGACTTTAATTTTTATTGAAAAGTGTTAATACTTGATTAGCAAAATGTGTATGTTTGTGTTTTGTTTGATTAAGAAAACATGTTTATAACAGTTGTAAACTCTATTATAGAGATGCATAAGTATATTTTGACATTCCATTATTATTTTATACCAAGTAGATCTATTTTTGTGTTCAATTTTATTAAAATAACATGTCTATAACAATTGTAATCTCTATTATAGAGATGCATAAGTATATTTTGGTATTCCCTTGTTATTTTATACCAATTAGGTATATTTTTGTGTTATGCTTGATTAAGATAACATGTCTATAACAATCGTAAACTCTATTATATAGATGCATAAGTATATTTTTGTGTTTCTTTATTATTTTATATGAAGTAGGTGTATTTTTGTGTTTTGTTTGATTAAGAGAGCATGCATATAATAGTTGTAAACTCTATTATAGAAATGCATAAGTATATTATGGTGTTCTATTATTATTTTATACCAAGTAGGTGCATTTTTTTCTTCTATTTGATTAAGATAAAATGTCTATACCAATTGAAAACTCTATTATAGAGATGCATAAGTATATTTTGGTATTCCCTTGTTATTTTATACCAAACTTATTTGAGATATCTATAGTGTAATGAACTGTAATTATCTATATTGGACTAGCATCCTTATTTTCACTAATAGCTTACATAAATGACTAGAAAAATTGATTAAAAAATGTCACATATATATTTGAACAACTTCCATTAATCCCACAGATGATGTGTTGGACCAACATTAAATTTTGCCTTAGCCCTTCAATATGCTGACACCAATTCATTAAAAATGAGGCAAGATCTCAACCTCGATCCTCGTATCTTTAATTCCACCTATACCACATTCAATGCTAGAAATAAAATATACATTAGGTGTGATAATCTGGGATGTGAAGTCATTTATGTCATAAACCTCTTTTAACACTACCTGATTTTTTAAGCTTTAAATTCTTGAAGACATAAATTTTTTAACTTACAAGTCTATAATTGTAGTTTTAGTTATTTATTATTAAGTTTTGTAGTCATTAAAACCATATAAAATGAAAATATTGCTTGTTTGACTTGGTTTTATAAATGTGTTAAGGACCACTTATGACTTAGGGCACAATATGTTTAAGGTAATAATTATAGTTTGGTTGGCATAATTTGTTAATTGAAATAAAAATATATTTGAAAGGCCATTATTGATTATGGATATGGTTAAGACATTTGAAAGACAATGTTTTGAGTAACTATCTTTAAATAAATGTTTTATAGGGAACTTATCATTATATTTATTCATTTCAAGATAGATGACTGTGTATGCAAACAACTACTCTCAGTCTTTAGAATAAAAGAAACATAAATCCATACCTTGTAGTTATAATCACAAGGAAACCAACTTAGAAATTATTTGCACCTTCATTTCCAATCTCTCATCCCAATCTTTCAATTATCATAGCTTTGCTTCTATCAATAGCTAGCATTAATGAATAGAAAATTTGATAAACCATCATATATATATTTGAGAAAATTAATTATGTTCAAATACATATATATCTCTATAATAGAGTTTATAATTTTTATAGACACGTTCTCTTAATAAAAAAGAATATGGAAAGAAATTGTTCACATGCATAGTCATCTATCTTGATTCTTGAAATAAATAAATATAATGATAAATTCCTTAAAAATCATTTTTAAAGTTATTTTATTGCCATCTTCACTTTTCATATTTGTCTTGCCTTATGACCCCATAGTTGGTTTATTATTTATACTCTACTCTAATTTTTTATCATAATTTTTGATATATTTAGTTTATTATATTATTTGGTTGGTATTTACCACTAATTTCCTAGAATTAATGGCATGCAAGATACTTATTTTAAACAATGCACCAAAAAAAAAAAAGAATTATATTATGTGTTTGGTCTTTACCACACACTTCTTCCAAACAAAAAAGAAACTCATTTCCTCTGAGAAATGATGGCATGCAAGATAGTTTTTTTAAGCAATGCACAAAACAAAATTTATTATATTATGTTGTTGGTATTTACCACATACTTATTTTAAATAAACAAGAAACTCATTTCTTGTAATAGATAATGGTATGAAAGGTACTTATTTTAAACAAAATGAATAAATGCAACAAAACCTCATGATCATTTCAACCATATTTTGGACTAATCCAAAAATATCCATTTCATAGATTTTGAGTTTAAGGAAAAGATTTGTAGATATATAAAAAAATTCCAAGAAAAATATGCAGAGTGTTTTGAGTAAATATCTTTAAAGAAATATTTTTCAAGGAACTTATCATTATATTTATGAACATATCAACATGCAAAAAGTAAAAATGAGTGAATGAATAAATATAATGATAAATTTCTTGAAAAAAAAAATTTAAAGATATTTACTTGCCACTTTCACTTTTCATAGTTGTATTTCCCTATGGCCCCATAGTTGGTTTATACTCTATAGTCTAATTTTTTGTCATAATTTTTGCTATACTCAGTTTATTATATTATCTAGTTAGTCTTTAACACATACTTATTTTAAACAAACAATAAATTGATTTCCTCTAAAAAATAATGGCATGTAATATACTTGTTTTAAACAATACAAAATAATAAACTAAATAAACTCAATAGATCCTCATGATCACACTACATTTTATTTTTAAATGTTTAAGGTAATAATTATATTCTAGTTGGCATAGTTTGTTAATTGAAATAAAAAAATAATTTGAAAATCCAATATGGATATGGTTAAGACATTTTGGTAGACATTATATAGTTTGTAATTTTAAAATAATGAAAATGTTTTGAATATTTTATTTCAGTTATGTCATCTTCACTTTTCATAGTTGTATTTCCATATGGCCCCATAGTTGGTTTATACTCTATATTCTAATTTTTTGTCATTATTTTCTATAGTCAGTTTATTATATTATCTGGTTGGTCTTTACCACATACTTATTATAAATAGATAAGAAATTGATTTCCTTTGAGAAATAACGACATGCAATACACTTATTTTAAATAATGCACAAAGAACAAACTAAATAAATGCAACAGAGTCTCATGGTCATATTGTATTTTATTTTAAAAATTTTAGGTAATAATTATATTTTGGTTGGCATGATTTGTTAATTAAAATAAAAAATATTTTAAAATATAATATGGATGTGGTTAAGACATTTTGACAGACCTTATTATATAGTTTATAATTTTAAAACTATGAAAATGTTTTGAATATTTTTTTCAATTATGTCATCCTCATATTTCATAGTTGTCTTTCCCTATGGCCCCATAGTTGGTTTATACTCTATACTCTTATTTTTGTAATAATTTTTACTATACTCAATTTATTATATTATCTTGTTGGTCTTTTGAGAGACTTAGAGAGGTTTGTACTCAATTTATACATAATATGGCCATCAAATTTAGCACTTAAAAAGAATAAATTTAATCTTTAAAAATGAGGACAATAATAATTATTAAAAATAAAGAACTGTAAACAAGATCTTGACTTTAGACTTCCCACCCTCTAACCTCTTTCTCCATTAGTTTTTTAATTAACACAAATTATCTATTATAAAATAAATCTACATAAGTGATTCAAATTACTTAAAACCTTAGAACCACAAAACCCTAAAACCTAAATTCATATAACTTTGTTTTTGTTAAACTTGTATTCCTTTGTCATCGTGGGAATCATAAAGTGAGTGACAGTTGCAAGAGGAGGCCAAGGAGGATTCTAAGCATTGAACAATGAAGTACAATCCAAGTAAGAAATACAAGCCCTACTTATCGTGAGAATCGTGAAATGAGTGACAATTATAAGAGGAGGCCAAGGAGGAGTCTAAGTAGATAATAATGAAGTATAATATATGTAATAAATACAAATCATACATATCTACAACTGTTTTCACACTTTTAATGAATTATGCCTATCTTTTAAGGGATTTGAAATGCTGCCATGTTATTTTCCCCATGAATGTGTTTGGGGAAAGGGGTTTAACTTGGATTTTTTGCCATTATTTCTTAATTTGAATATGATACTTAATTCTCTATTTATTTATAAGTTTTTTGAAAGAGTTAATAGAAATCACCAATTAATTTATATCGGCATAAAATTTTTGCCAAATATTCTTCAATGGAATTATACCTAAAATCTAGGATTCACCAGGATTTTATAGTAAGTTTTTTTGGGTCCCTTCTTAAAATTATCCATGCCTACATATAAACTTATGTGACCCTATGTAAGTAGAATCAAGGTTAGTTTTAATTTATCTATTTTAAGCATGAGTTTTAGTCATTATTAATAAGGTAATCAACCTCCCATACACATCTTCACATAGTTAATTCTCATAGTTGCCTCAAGGGATAACATCTCAGGACTACTAACTAGCCAACATAACTATCCCTTACCAAGGTTAAAAAGAGATACTAGTTTTGGATAAGCAGATACATACTCTATCTCATAGGAAACTCTCACACATATATAAGGCTTGATTATAATTTCAAGAATGAATGACTAAAGGGTATAGGTATTTATTACACAATCTTGATTAAATAGTTTTCAAAAGGAAAAATCATTTTTAAGCCAACATATTGCATATGTTTTTAAGATGATAAAACACATATGAAACAACACTCAATTAATTATTAAAAATCCAATAAATTTATTTGACGATTTTATTTTATTTCCTATATTTTTGAAATTTTAAATATTTTTTTGACATTTTAATTTATGATGTACACTTCAAATAAAATGAAAAAGTAAACATTTTACACATTATTTACAAGCTAATAAAAATTATAATGAAATTAATATTTAATCAATTCATGAAACTAGAAATAAATCATTCTGACAATTTAATTATATTTTTTAAGCTAGCAAGAATGAAATTTAAGCCTTAGATATTTTTGGGTGGAAGTAAACTCACAATTAACCTAGCATTTTGAATGACTTTGTTAAGCTAAAAAAGGTACTGAAAAACTATTAGTAAAAATGATTTGAAACTCATCTACATTTTTTTTTGATGATGATGATGATGATGATGATGATGAAGTAATTTTAAGCTATTATAAATATAATTTGATTCCCATTATAAAAAAATTGTCATAAATTGTTTATTTCACGTAGCTTTAAAATTATTTTTATTAGGATATTATATATATATAATAACACTTATATCAATTAAAATTGTAAAATTAACTAGGATTATAACACATGATTATTTATATGTTTACAATTACTATTCTACTGATTTTACAAGTTATAATAAAACACAATAAATAATTTTATAGATCTTGTGCAAGATGAGAAAACATGTCAAAGTTTTCATGTTGAGTATGATGCCAATATGCGCACTTGAGTATTCATTTTAGATTTAGTTTATTTTGTGTTTTATTAGCTTACTAGGTTTATTTAAATATAGTTATGTCTTAAATTAATTATTTGGTCAATTTTGGACACTTTCTAGTAACTTCTTAAAAATATCTAGAAGTGCTAGTTGAGTCCAGATAACTAGATGTTTAATTAACTAAATTTAAAGTTATTTTAGTAAAAATTATATTTTTATAGTTCTATTTTATATTTCTATTTTTAAAGTTCTAGTTTGATATTTATATTTTTAGAGTTCTAAATTTTTAGACTTTAATTTATCTAGTGTGTATGTGAATGTGCATGTTTGTTTAACTAGTGAAAAGGTTTCTTGCAAGATATCCATATCTTATCAACAAGTTAATATTTTTATCTTGGATTTTATTTTTAAGATTTTATTTTTAGTTTACCTATTGTTAAGTAAAGGTCTTAATTTATCATTAAATTGTTATGAAAGTTCCATGTAATTAGATAGTTTTTGCTTTTATTATTAATAAAATATTATGCACAAGTGTGGTATAACAATTAGTTATGGAAATCCATTTTGTATATTATTATCTACGATTTTTTATAAAAGGTATTCAAAAAAGAAATTAAACAATATTTATTAACTTAATTTGAATTTATTTAGTGCATATTCAATCATCAACCACACTTACAACACTACTAGACTAATAACTAGTAATTCTAGGCCATTTTAAATTATAGTTGATTTTTACTCCCTCCATACATTTCAAATAATAATAAGATTTATAAAGCATTAAAATATTACAACAAAACTAACTATTGTATGATAATAAAAAATCTATGCATTAACACCAATGAAAACCAAAAATCCCAAACTAGAATTTGGTTCTCTATAATTTAGAGATAACCCTAAAATCATATTTTTTCAAGTTTATATTTATATCACTTTTATTGAATCATAATACTAAACATAGTCAAATCTAATTATTTTCCACTCACATCAATGTTATAAAAGCTAGAGAAGGGCATTTTTATTAATTCCACATAAAAATACTAATATTAAGGATAATAAAGTGCCTTAGTATTTTTATTACCCAATAATGGTACTAATAAGATAAAAAAATCATACAAATTTATATATCTATCAATAGCTTATAAAATTATTAAGATCATTTCATCTTTATGAGATTAATAAGAGAATTCATTTTTCTACAGCTATTAGGAGCATTTCATCTTTATAAATCTATTAGGAATGTTTCAACTTATAAATATATCAAGATAAATTTACCCTATATTTACCCTAAATTATGAGGGTGATCTTGGTTTGCATAAACGAAAATGCCATGAGAGAGGGGTTTGAATCAGGATGTCTTTTACGACTCTTAAATTAGTCTTAAAATTATAGGCCCTCAACCACATCAATCTTACTTCAAAATGACCTTAAATTTGGTTTCACCTATACTCTCTCCTCCCATATCCATATGAAAGACTTCACAAAGGATCCATCTTTACATATGGTTTAATTGAAAGTGCATTGGTAGATATGTACACACCATGTGTAAATACATACATGGCACATGGATTGATTGATGAAATACCTCAAATAAATGTGGTCTCATGAAATATATCAAATATAATTTGTTCTAAAATAATAGATTTTTTTGCATCTTCCCCTTTTGTAGACCCCCCTTCCAAAAAAAATATAAATTGTCCTAAAATAATAGATTTTTTTGAACTAACCCTAATGAAAATTAGGATATTATTTATTTTTGGCATTGAAAATAATATCAATTCAATTCATTTGATAATATTATTCCATGCCCCTTAAACAACCCACCCTTTGGTAGGGAATGGGTGGGTGTGCAACCACAACTCATTTTATTTACGTCACCCTCTCTCTATTATTATTATTATTATTATTATTATTATTATTATTATTATTATTATTATTATTATTATTATTATTATTATTATTATTATTATTTGTTTTAACCTTCATGAAAAAAGTTCTTAATTTTTTTAATTTTAATTTTATTCAATAGTAGTATTTATTATATTAATATAACATAATTTTTAATATATTTATACATATAAAATTTTAAACCATTTTCATATATATCAAATTATACTTTTAATATATATATATATATATATATATAATCAAGTATTCATGAATAAATTTGAGTATTACACAGTGTGGTATGTGACAAATCCAAGATAAAAAGGGCTCAAGTCAAGTAAAGTAAATGTGGGAAGAAACTAACATTATCAAGTATTCATGAATAAATTTGAGTATTACACAGTGTTTTCAATATTGATATCTCTCAATGTTTTTCTTATATACATACATATGTATGTGTGTGTGTGTGTGTGTGTATAAAATCAAGTATTCATGAATAAATTTGAGTATTACACAGTGTGGTATGTGACAAATCCAAGATAAACATTTCTTGGATTTATCATATACCACACTATGTAATACTCAAATTTGTTCATGAATGCTTGATTATATATATATATATATATATATATATATATATATATATATATATAAACATTGAGAGATATCGATATTGAAATGTTTATCTTGGATTTGTCACATACCACACTGTGTAATACTCAAATTTATTCATGAATACTTGATAATGTTAGTTTTGTCCCACATTTACCTTACTTGACTTGAGCCCTTAAATTAGTCTTATTTTATCACCTGACTCTATCTTAAGTACTTGTACATTCCCATCCCTTATAATTTTTTGGTTTACACCTACATATATATATATATATATATATATATATATATATATATATATATATATATATATATATATTATTAATTGTTAAAAACCCTATTAGCATATGTACAAATATTTATAATTCTTAAGACCAAATGTTACTCTTCTCAAGTTATAATCAACCCCATAATTTGGTATTGTTAATAGATCCCAATATTTATGGCTCAATCTTTCCCTTTAATCAATAATGAATCTTTTTTAAATTTAAATCCTTATATGTCGGTTCATATTTTTAGGATAGGTTGTATGAGGTTTTACCCATTCGGATTCCTATAAATACAAATATAATCCACTTATTTGATTGCTTATAAATTTCATAATTCATATAACTTATACTATTTCATTCCATGAAAATCTTCCCTATTATTTGCAAATTAAATTTTATTCACTCAAAGTAATTTTTATCTAAGTCACAAGCCTATTCTATCTGAATCAAGAAAAGAATTATCAAGTATGCAAGCCATCTTTGGATACAAACATGTATCAAAGAAGCACTTTCACACTAATCACTTTAATTGGAATAACTACGTAAGGTTTGATTTCCTCTACATGTACTCTGGATACATAGGCAATGCTCAATAATCATGGGGGTGATTGGGGTTAGCTCAACCCATTACACTCCCATCTCTTTTTGTAGGCTTTTATATATCATAACCCCTAGTGGGGTTTCAACCTTTAAGAGGTATTTTATAGGTCATTCATACATAACCAAAGGTATAAAATACATATAAAATCATATTTCAAGAAGGTCTAAGTTATGTATTTGTTTTCTTGTCCATGTCAAGATTGACCCTTAAGGGTCAAGAGTGACAATCAATATTTATTATTTCTAGTTGATTCTAACCTAGAATAATGACATTTTATATTTTAATTTCACATGAATAATCATGTTTGAGTCAATAATTTATAATTATATTTTAGTCACACACAATCAACCTAACAGGTAGTGATCAACTAAGTCTTATTATCTTCTTTGTGTTTTTCATATTTTGCTTTTTTCATTCATTTGAGCTTTGCCCATTTAAATATTTTACCTTCTCTATACTAGTTATAATTCATTTACAAAATTTTATACCCTTAAATTCATTTTATATTGATGCAGATCATTTGAGAGAAGTCTCTCAATAACATCAACATTTGATTCTCTATTCAACAGGTTACATGCACTTGGTGAGGCTTGTTCTTGATTGTCCTTGCTTAGATATAGAATCCTTTGCTTTTACACTCTTACTATATGTTTTCCTTGGTTTTTACATATTTATTTGGATATTTTAGGTAACATAAATCTATTATACCTATAATTTAACTCTCAACTTGAGTTCATACCTCATTGCAATCATTTTCTTCTTCACACTAGTTCTTGTTCCTATCACTAGCTAGCATTGGCAACATGTTTCTTGGTTTCAAGAGTCAATTATTATTTTAGATGATAAGGGTTTAATTTAAATGCTTAGTTTGTCTCTTATTTTCATATAAAACTTGATCTAATACGTTTTAAACCATCCACCCCACTCTACTCCTCCATTCTAATTATTTAGCTTTTTACCTTTTTAGTGGGCTTGTAACCCTTATGTGGGAAAATTATATTTTTATGATAAATATAGGATCTATTTTAAATTTATATCCACATTTTAAAGCTTCATTAATTCCCATTTATGTGTTATTAAAGTCTCAAGTTTTTAAACCACCTACAACTATGATTTTTTTTGTTAAATACCCTTCTTTAAGGCCTAAGTAGGCCTCCCTTCTTAATGCTATGCTAGAATCTGTACATGCCATACCCCTACCAGTATATAACCAATTGAATAATGGTAATAATGTTTATAAGAGAAAAAATAAAAGTTTTTTCCCTTTTTCCATGGTTGGATTTCTCACAATCTACAAAACTCTAATCTAGGGTTTAATCCTCCCTACATAGGCTTATGGGCTTATGAAATTCATTATCTTGAGTTAGAAGTCACTTCAAAGTCTCAAATAAAATTATATATATATATATATATATATATATATTCATTCTTAAAACTGATAAAATAGGTTATATCTTCTATTAAACCTTCCTTAGCATTAATAAGCCCAATATATAGAATTTTGAACACTAATAAAGACTGTGGGATAGAGTATATCTTAATTTGATGTTGGTTAAGATTTAGATCCCCTTAGCAAATGATTAATAATCTTGGTAGGTATGATTCACCACTAAAATAATCTTCAAATGTTCAAATAATCCTCCCTTTCCCTTATAAGGACTTTTGTGTCTTGAAACATAATGTTTTAAGTCTCTTTTTAATGACTGTGTCAATGCTCAAGACTGTGTATCATCATGAACTTATATAATAATTCAAATGATTGATTTAAATAATAAAACCTTTAAAACATCCATACTCAACAAAAAATCCTTACAAATCACTTATTTATGCACCTTTCCAACTTCTTACACCTATTCAAGAAAATAGGGGTAAACCGTGAATATATAGGGTTTTTATATTCAAAACTCGCCCATATGACATGTAAAACCTAATTGGGTTATCACATAGGCTTAATAAACATTTTATACATCATATAACTCATATTAATGGAATTACATTTATCTTCATTGATGCTTTCACTCCTTTTATGCTTAGACTATGTGCACAAGGTAGTCTACTTGACTATGTCAAAATTTGAAAACTAACTACTCTCTCATAGGGTTTAATTAAGGATTATTTATTACTCAACAAGTTTCCCAATTAAATATTCCAACACTAATAACTATCTTCTCAATTCTAGGTGTATTTACTTTCACAATAAATAAGGTTTATTATGCTATATGTTGACTGTGACCAATCTCATAATCCTCATGCAATAGGTATTGTGTTGTAACTATCTACAAACTAGAAATATCTTGAATATTTTCCATAAAAAACCTTGATTTCTCTCTTGAATGAAATTCAAAGACACTTATATCCTAACCATTCCCTTGGTCTAATGCATGAATCCTTCTCAACAACTCAAACAGGGTTATACACTATGTATTCAAGGTTTCTCTTTTGTCAATAATAGAGTATAGTTCACTCAATAATAATTATTCCTTTTTAGTAATTTTTTCCTAACCAAATGAGCTTAATGTGATTGGAAACAACTATAAAATTAATTCAAGCTAGTTTATAGTAACTCACACAATATGCTAGTGGTCTGGGAATAAAGTAACAATTGTGTGTTCACATATTTAACTAAGATAAAATAAGGTACTTGGAAATCACCATTTTCAAGAATTACCATTACTTTTCAATGTTTCTATAACCTTTTGGGGTCTTTATAAAGAATTTTCCATATTTAATAGCACTCTAAACTTGGAATACTTGTTCACATTCATTAGAACATTGATGCAAACCTGCTCTTTTGACGACAATTTATCATCCTTCCAAACCTAATGGTTCACACACCATATTAAGAATATATACTTGTATACCTTCATATTCAACTGAGACAAATCTACAAAAATAAAATCAAGAACTTGAATAAGAAAGATTCACAACAACCTTCTCTTTTTCATTTATTTATTCCTTTATATAAAATAGTCCATATGGGACTTAATCAACTTGTTTTTGAGGGTATTCTATTCAGTCACATTCTCAAACCCTCTCACTCCTATCTTGGAGGTATCTCCTATCTACCATTCCAAGACTTAAATTCCATATTTCATTTTTCACCAACTTCTACATTGGTTTTCCAAGGTAGTTACAAAAGTAATTGTTTACTCATCACCCCATGTATGGGCAAGGATGGATCTTTCTAAAACATGAATTTTTTTCCTCTTATGAGTTTACATAAATGAATTATAATTACCCCCTATATGACCTTATTATACTTCATAAGATTCCTTAAACTAACTTATTCACCTAATAACCCCTACACATGTATTTAGCCTCTTTACAACATTTGAATTTTCAAATTACTATTTTGGAGGGAAAAGTTCTAATTCAAATTCTAAGCCATCTCATGGCTTCTTAAGACCTATACGACCCTTATTAGACCTCTTAGCATGAAATACAACCTTGAAAACTATCTTTTTGACTAGATTTGTCTCCTTATGGACTAAAACACACAAATGAGATTGAATTGCCATGATGCTCTTGCATCATATATTAATTAGACTTAATATCTAAATTAATTCCAAATTATGATAAAATATATTGGTGAACCCATAAATTTTTTTCAAGTATTTCCTTTTTTATTAGATAAATTCTTGAATATCTGACACTAACATAACTTTATTTCCACCTTGGATTAAACATTTGACACTAAAATAACTTTATTTCAATCTTAGATTCAATATTTAACACTGAAAGCACTTTATTTTTACCTTGGATTTTAGGGTAATTCACTAATATCCATATATAAATAGTTCCCTTCTTTTTTTAGATTCTATTTACTATTATTATTTACAGAATATTTTCCATATTATTATTATTATTATATGCCATCTAAAATGCCTACCTCCTTTATTCATCTACGTTTAGTGATAGGTTAAGTGGGGCCCATATTGAGCATAATTAAGTCCCCTTGACCACCTTTAAAATGTACTCCCTAATGCAAACAATGTTTCCTCTTCTTTTGATGATAAAATTGTTCATGAATATTTTCAAGAAGATTATCAAATGAATAAGCAAACCAAGATTATCATAATGAACAATATAATCATTAAGGGTTAGATAAAATCCATCCTGATGAAATTAGTGGGTAGATCATGAAAAAATCTAGTATTTAGAGCAAGGTATACCAAAAACTATCCAATCAATTGATTCAAAAGCATTAGTTCATAATCTCTTAGCCCCTGAGATTACATCATATCCTTTACCTACATGATTTTTAGCTCCTAAACTTACACTATATGATGGTAAAGGATATATATAACAACTCCTATCTTTTCATGTGGCATGTATAGACTCAATGACAAGTTGATAATTAATTGATTTTATAAAGGCCTAAAATATTATTCCTTGCATTGGTTTTATTATTTAGCCATTCAATCAATCAAAGCATTGAACCCATTATCATACCATTTTCTAAAAAAAAAATTATATCAACATTGACTAAAAACTCTCTTATTCACAAATTTTTAAACTTAAGTAAGGAACCAATGAGACTATTAGTGACTATGTGCTTTGTTATAAGACCATGCTCACCAAAATGAATAACACCTTGGAAGATAATGAATTAAAATATATATTTAGAAAATGTTTATAGCACCTTTGCATGAGTCAATAATTTTTAATAAATTTATATCATTTGTATAACTTTGTCATATAATAAGACAAAGATAAGTCAAACTTCTCACTTTTAACAAGTTCAAATATGCACCTTCATCTACTTCAAATTCCATAATGAAGTTTAAAATCAAATCATCTTACAAATTTAATCTAATAGATACTAAAATTGAATATAACATATTGAATTTTATATCTCAACCTTCAAATAAAATTATATTATTAAATCAACCAAGAAAGAAATTTTATATATTACAATAACCACCTCATGAATTGCTACAAAATTTACTTGAGTGAAATCACATTGCTCTACCTCCACCCTAGAGGTTGACATGAGTAGACCTCAAAATAAATCATTCAATATCAATGACTACTGTGATTACCATAGATTCAATGGACACTTTACTATATATGTTTCAATCTCAAACACCACATTCAAGATATTATTGATAATAATGTCATTTAGCTAAGCAGTTATCTAGAGGAATCTAAGCCACAACAAAATGAAAGTGCTACGTTGAATATTATTAGTGATATATTCCCAACCCATGAGACAAAAAATAATAATTCACTAGTACATCAAATTTATAAGTAAAAACCACCTTGTGAGACATATTATCATCCATTATATGAAATTATTGGTATAATTATTTAAATATCAATCATGTCCTATGATCACCTTTGATGCTAATAAGATAGTGTATGATGATTCTGATTTCATGCCTTATGTATTAATAATACATTTATTAAAAACACACACATAATGTATTAGTTTATTATAATGCATGTAAAATGACATTATTTCATTAATTGGGTTACACTCAACATGAGACACAAGGAACATATAAAAATATCAAAGCATTTAATGGGAAAGAACAAACTAATTTGGGACACATTGTGTTACCTCATTATCCACTTGTTTTCTATTTATACCATAGAATTGGGTCTTTGACATGATATTAGGACACCCTTTATTACAAAAACTATTTTTTGTACCTTGCACATTACATAGATGCCTAGATTAAATTCATTACAACCAAGTGTTCATATTTTCAAGAATTATATATGAGTACCCTTTAAAATATATGGTACCTCATCTTCCCTATTCATCACCTCATTATAATTACTCCACCTATGTAAAAAATTTATATATAAATAATTCATAACAATGTACAAAATTCTAAAAAGTAACCAATGCAAAAAAAAGCATCATATCAAAAAAAAGTTAAAAGTTAAAAAAAACACCATCACATGCAACGAATTTTAAATTGGTGATGCACAAAAATTAACATATTCCAAAAATAACATAACATATGGAAAATTATTCTACTAATTCTCATTGGATTTTAAATTATCTTAGGTCCTTTAGAGCTACTCCTCTCACACATAGTTAGATGCATAATGATCTAGATATTTACATTATAACACCTTATGCCTTTTGAATCATAAGTCATCCACATCTATCACTTTTCATACTTGAAATATGAACATTTCAAAAATTATTATATATCCCTATTATGACTCTCTTCTTGAGGAAATAATTGGTTAACACATTTTAATTTGAAAATTTATAAAAATACTTCAAAAACTTTGAAATAATAATAAAAAAATTACTATACATATATCCTTGATTTATTGTGCCTTATTTTATTTTACTTTTTATACATTATTCTTGATTTGATCAATATTATATCCCTTAACTCTTTGTGTCTTTGGGACTCTTGGATCATTTTTTTTACTATCCTGATATGAACAGTCCAAAACAATGATACAATACTTCCACTAGCACTTTTTTCCATTTAACATGTTATTTTCATAGTCTAAAAAAAGTCTCATATATTTTTCATCATAGAAAGTATCAATTATAAATATTAAATATAGATTATTGATACTTTCTTAAACTATTTGATACTATTTTGTAGATTTTTACACAGTCAAATTAAAAATAGAGCAAATAGATCCTTAATACACCCATATTTTATTACTATACTTAGATGTAGTTTAAACATCAATATTATTTCATAAAAAATATTTCTCTATGCATTCCATTACTCATACATGTGCATTACATGTTGAAAAGTGTACATTTGATGATTTGAGGATACACAATCATTCTTTTGCATCCCTATCATATCCCCCACATGAATTTTAGTTACAATTCACATATGTAGTGGGGGGAATATTGCTCATACATTTCCATTATATCATATTCAATGCATAATTTATCTTGGAACATGTTACATATTGTTTAAATTAATTTAATTTCTTTTAATTTTGAACCTATGTTTTATTTTCTAGTCTATATGTTTTTTGTTTCAAAATTCAAATGTGGTTAAAATGTAAAACATTAAAAATATTCTAAAAATCCAAAATGATGGCCTAATCATGATTATACATTTATTTTACATAATGTTCATATTTTATTCATCTCATGATTGGTAGACATAATAATCGTTTTCTATCACATACATTTTTATGGTATTTATGAGTGTTATGAATGACAAAAAAAATTTACATGGACTTAAAAGTTGGACTTTCCTCTACCTAGTGTCCATGACATGCTAGCATCATCTTATCAAAAGGTTAAAATATTTTTAGGTGTTACAATTATGTAACCCATATATTATATTGAGTTATATTCTCTTTATAAATATCTTACTAACACCTCTATCTTATGTTGTGTACATAGATATGTTATTTTCTAGGATATGATCACATTACATATACATAGTGTATACTATATTTATATTTCTATTTATCATTTATTTTATTAATTTTATGTATTATATTAGACTTTACTCCAATATTTTTATGGACTTTGACCCATGTGTGTGATTGGAACATATTCATGCCCATTGAATTTATGGCCCTTAGCTTTATTATGTGTGGGACTTGGCCTTATTTGAGAGATTGGAATTCCTATATTCTTTGCATGTTTTCTTGTGGATATTTGATTCATATTATGCTTGTTGAGATTATTGATTTTTATGAGTTCCATGATCAATATCATGCATCACCTATTGCATATGCTTCTATTACAATTACTACTATGAGCCCCATTAATACATTTATATATATTTGACACTTTAGGCCTTGTCTTATATGTTACATACATGATTTTAATGATACATATAATACCATGATAACATATATTTTCAAATATTCTAAAATATTAAATGAGTATATCTCGATACATGTGATATATTTAACTCTTCTTTTTAGATGGGTGACTTTTAGTACACATCCTTCACCTTAAAAGAGGGAAATTTTAGTGGGATTTTCATACAAAGATGAGCCTTTGTAATAATAAAATAAGTTTTGGGTATAAAATATAGTTGCAAATAATCCATAATGGTTTAAAATTTAGTCATTAGTATAGATTATGGGAAAATATTCCATGCATATGTATTCACATTATAGGAGAGGGTTATATATTCATACATTTTGGGTACATATTCATGGGCATATGAGCACAAGATTAAAATGGAAATTATAATGGTTAAATTTTATAAATTTACATATTTTACATTTATCACATGGGAGCATGAAACATAATCATACAAACTATACTCTATTTTAGATTCAGGGGGGAATGATACTAATTCATCCACACTTTTTTTTCCTAAGTACAAAGTCATGATAAAGGCAAGGATACCCTTCTATTATTATATGAGCATTTATAATTTCAAACTTATATTAAAAGTATCATAAGAACTAAGGAACAAAGTGACAATTGAATCTAAAGGCCATCTATAGTGATTTATTTAGTTTTATGCATAATGATTTGGGGGAAGTATTAATTCTCTAATGCTTCAAGGAAACATCGTCTTAAAAAAAGTTAAAAGAGAAATATCGGTTTCATACATATAGGTGTAATACTCATTTTTCATTATAATATTTTCAATTTTAAGTTACATTTCAATTTTTTATTTTATTTATGGACATTGACTACCTTTGCCTAATTATAGGGTTTGATATGGAGTGTTCCACATGTTTGGATCTTCTTCCCAAAGGTAAAGTGTGTTGTACACACCTAGGTATATATTTATTTTTTATAAAGTAGTTTAATTTATAGATTAAAGTGGGAAACTTAGATACTCAAATTTATTCATGAATACTTGATAATGTCAGTTTTGAACTAAATTTACCTTACTTGACTTGATCCCTTACATTGGTATTATTTTTCCATCTCACTCTATCTTAAGTACTTATATAGGATCATCCCTTATGAGTTATTTTTTTTTTACCTAAAAAATATAATTAATTGATAAAAATACCATTTAATAATATTTATGGAATTTTGAAATTCTTAAGACATAATTTTACCCTTCCCAAGTCAAAATAGATTTGCATGGGTTGAGATCAGTAGTTGATCTAGATCTTTATGAGTCTAACTTTCCCTTTAACAAAAAATGACTCTTTTTAAAATTTAAACCCTTATAGATTGGTCTATGTTTTTAGGATAGGTATAATGAATTTTCACTCATGTAGATTGTTAAAATGCACATCTAAGCCAATGATTCTACAACTTGGAAAGTACACTACTCAGACACACTTATACTACTACACAATGAGAAAATATTTCCTATTCTTTCAAAATTAAATTTTATTCACTTAAATTAACCTTTATCTAAGTAATGAGACTCTTATATCTAATTTAGTCAAATAATTATCATGTATTCAATCCATCTCTAGATGCATATATATAACAAAGGAGCACTTTTACACTAAACACTCTAGGTGGGATAATTACGTAAGGCTTGATTCCCTCTTCAAAGTAATCTAGATATGTAGGGAATGTCAATATTAATGGGGGTGATTGGGTTCATCTCAACTAATTACATTCCCCTTTTTTTTTGTAGGTTTTTATCTATCACAAGCCTTAGGGGGTTTCAACCTTAAATAGGTCATTTATAAGTCATCTATAGACAACCAAAGTTATAAGTTACACATAAAATATTATTTAAATAAGGCATAAGTGAATATACCATTATTATTTTTTTATGAGTAGTTTATGGTCGATTCATAGGGGTCAAGAGTGATAATCGATCTTGATTATTTCCAATAAATTCTGACCCAGAATAGTAATAGGTGTTTTTTCAATTACATGTCCATAATCAAGTCTAATTTTATCATTTCCAACCATATTTCAATCACACATAGTCAATATAAAAATTATCAGTTAACTAATTCTTCATATTTTCTTTGTGATTTTCAT
The DNA here is from genome assembly GCA_037957365.1 of Torreya grandis. Lineage (NCBI taxonomy): Eukaryota > Viridiplantae > Streptophyta > Pinopsida > Cupressales > Taxaceae > Torreya > Torreya grandis. The sequence continues at coordinate 425,172 of JARHVA010000344.1, read as the reverse complement.
AGTTAGTTTTTTTTAATGATTTCAACTTTGTCCATTTTAGTGGTTTACCTTTATTCTATTAGTTAAAAGTAATTTACAACATTTGATATATTTAAATTAACTTTATCTTAATTATATTTAATATCAAAATTAATTGTAATTATTATAAAACACATTAATTAAAAAAATCATGACATTGTTTTGTAAATAACACAATAAGTTAAGACACATGGCACCAATCTATCAATCATCCCAATTGTGTTAAGTTTAGGAAGTAAGTATGGAAGCTTGGATTTTGGCTATTGGTGAAAATTTTTACCTTGGAATATCTTTGGAATACCTTGAAAACTCTCCTTATTGGTATATAAAATTTTCAAGTATAAATGGTTCCAACAACATGATCTATTTCCAGTGTAGGTGGTGAGTATGATGCAATATTCTCATGAGTTCATGAGGCATGATTGAAATGTGGAATCAATTAAATAATTTAGTAGCTTACTTCCCACTAATATGGTGATACTTTAAGGATTGGTTTTGTTTACACCATGGTGACTATGCATGTATACATGACCAAAGATTATATCATAAACAATGATTGGTGCTACATCATAAACTAACTCTTTTCTGAAAGGATAGATAGAATATAAGAAGCAAAATTTGTGAGTGATATTTATAAATTTGGTATCACATGAATTGATCTATACAAATCATAAGGATGTAGATGAGGCATGGTTGGTAGATTCAACCATAAGGATGCAAATGAGGCATAGCTAGTAGATTCAACCACTTGATTCTTTATTCAAAGATGAGATTATTCATGTTATTACCATTGAATAAAAAAATTAGTGGTTTCCATGACACCCATATTAGTGAATGGAACAAACATTTTGATTTAGTGGATTCTAGTTCCAATGTGGTTATTACACTGAGATAAAGTCACTTTAGGGTAAATTGCCTTAACTTCTAGGAATTGATGGTCTTCAGGATCCATTATTCTTGTGTGCACAAGAAATTTATTTTGTGCATGACACTCTTCTTTGAATTTCTTACAAGTTTTATGTTTTTTCACACCATTTACCTATATTAAACACTTATTACTTTTTTGAATAAGAGTTTTTCTTTGGTGTAGATGATGTGTCTCATTTATGTTTTTTACCCATTTTTTATGTGTGAAATATGCTAACTACTACATTTTTAAATATATATAATTATAGTGCGTATAAAGAAAATACATAAATTTATAATCTTCAAAATGATATTGATTTCAGATTTATATGATATTTTATTTATCTCATATTAAATTATTAAAGAAAGATGAACTAAATTTTTTCATCCATGTTGGGTTATGTAAAACTATTAAAACAAACATTTGAGATCAATCCTATATGATTTAGGGTACTAAACCAAAAATAAAGACTTATATGAGGAAGAAGGTAATTCAATAATAAAAAAAAGAATTTGGGGAGATTATATGTTACATTTTCTCAATAATTTTTTTAAAATGATTTTTCAATATACAATGTAACTATTATTGATTTCAATTCATATAGTTGTTAAAAGAAACAAACATTTGAGAAATATTTTATTTCTCCAAAATGCTACATTAGAAATAAAAGCTAGGATCAAGTTAGATATTGGGAAATAAATATTTATTTTTAAATAAAATCATAAAATACATGGCATTTGTAATGTAAGATAGTTTGTAAATATATTAAACATTTGAAAAAAGTATTAATTAATTGTCATTATAATGATATAATAAATGTTACTCGGTGAATATTTCTACATATTATATTATATTATATTGAGATGATTTTTTTGTTAACTTATAAATATTTTTTATTTTTATATATGTATACAATAAATAATTAGCTATGTCAATATTATTTTTTAGTATTATTCATAAATAAATTATTTGAAATATATTAAATGAAGCAAAAGTTTATTTTGTGAGGAGACATCAAAAAATGATGTTATAATGTTGTCATGTTTTTTATGGATCTATAAAACCATATTGAAAGGACCATTAATAGTTTATATTGATATCCAAAAAATATTTACATAGGTATAAAATATTAAGACATTTTAAAATCAATACCAAAATCCCAAACTTTAGCAGATAAATTATGTAACAAATAAAAGAAACTAATCTTCATAGTAATATGCTAGCATTTAAAACAATTCATTACTAAAATTATAATAGATAGGGTTTAAAAAATAAAAAAAGGGAGGTCACACCCATATATCCTTAAAAATAATTACAAAAGCATATTTTCCCTAGTGGACACAAAATGTCAAATAAAGAGACCCCAACTATTTATAGAAATTAAAAAAAAAGATTATGATTCTCACCAAGTTCAAATAATCTTAAAAAAATAAAAATGATCAATATTCAATTACTTTCAACATCCCATTGCATGCCAAACCTAGGCCAATATGTATTGTACTTATTCTAGGAGTAGATTTCACCATATTTGATGAGTCCAATACAACCACCCATAACATAAATTGGATAACATTGGATACCAATTTAACTCAATAGTATTATAGAAAAGGAGACAAGGATTGGTAAGTATCCCTAAATTAAGCTAACTTAAGAACCAAAATATTTCCCCCCATTAAAAGTGGCCCTCCAAATATAAGTTACTCAAATTTTCCACATATGTTAGCAAAGAGAATAATATTTGATCCAAATCTTTGAAAGTTCCCATGGATACAAGTCCTCAATACTCAAATTTTGATACCAAAAAAAACATGGAAGCCATTGGATTGGAAAATTCTATTTCTTCCTCAAGGCCTTATCTAAAATTAGATTGAATAAATACGGTGGTCAATTTATTAACTACAACCCTGTCATGGATGAAAATAATAAAATTTCTCAAAAAATATGAATCTACTTTAGAGTTAACCCTAATTCTCCTATTACTTTTAATATATTCAATTCCTATCACATATTTAATCTTCCTCAAAATATACCATGATTGTTTGAAGAAAATATTATTTAAACAAATTTATAGAATTGGTGACCTAAAATTAGTTTCCTCCTCATTGTAAATGCAAAATCTAGGAGATGTAGCTGCCAATTCACTTTAAATTACCACATAAATTTATAAGAATTAGAGAGTAGGGCATACAAGTGGGAGTAGGGTTAGAACACAAAAAGAATTTAGATAATGAATTTATAGTGCCCATAATTCCAAATAAAATGATAATCAGTAGATGAAATAATGATGAAATGAAATAAATTAGAGTATATCCTTCCAAGTACTTCCAAATACTCTTCCATAATGATTCCACATCCTTAAATTCTAACTCAAACATAGGTTTCAAAAAAAATATTAAACTGTCATAAATCTATCCATAAAAGTTTAAGTATAAATAAAAACATCCCAAATACTTCACCTTACATGAATATTTTCCCTAGACATCACCAAATTAAATACAATGTTATATCTCATCATTAATATTTGATTTACCATCTTATTGAAAGGAAATAATTTCATTTTCTCATACTCAAAACAAATTTATAAAAAAAATCAAATATAACATCATTACAATCCACCCTTACTTTAAAATATATATCATATCCAGGTTTCATATTTTACTGCCCGAAATAACACATTTACACACATTTGTAGCTCCACAACAAAGCCAAGAAATATCATGTATACTAAATTTTTATTCTACACCATTTTTTATTTATTTAAAAAAAAAATCAACCATTAAATGCCTCCATCCAATCTACCTCCCCTTCCACATTTCATATTATACAACCCAAAACAAAACCTTCACTCACATTCATACCACTACAACATAATTAAGAAACATTATGAAAACTTATTTTTATTTTACTTATCTTGATTTATTTCCCTTTATTATATTATAAAATTATAACTCAAACTCATAAAACTATATGATATATAGTGATTTCTTAATAAATTTTTGAGTGTCAATTTCATCTAGATTTTATGTCCTAGAATCATGACTCTAAGAACCTAATCCTACCCCATTATTTTCTAATAATTCAACTTGCCAAAACTTATAACTTCAAAATCCATGGTAATATATTTTCCATACCATAAATTTTTTATTAAAAAATAATACTATATGCCCTTACATAATTTCCTACCAATAAGGACACCCCCATACATAACACCTTAAGGAAAATATCATCAAAGTATTAGAAGAGGGACATTTCCTCTCTTTCAAGTGAATATTTTGTTCAAAGTCCTATGAAGTCCTAATATAATATCCTTTAAGGATAATGATTTTATACTTTTAACTTTATTCTTCTTACCTCTCCTTATTTTATTAATCATTGGGAAATAATGAGAAACAAAAATAGGTATCAATATATTACAAGATATCTTAACTTTTTCACATGATCCACTTAAGTCCATCCTTCAATCCCCATTTTTCAATTCCTTAAACCAAACTTCCTCTACTTTTTAAATTATTATTATTATTATTATTATTATTATTAAATCCCATTTATTCCTACTTCCATATTCTTGATATTATTTTAATTTCTTTCCTTTTTTTAATATCTCATCTGTAAAAAAGACACTTTTTTTATAGCTATATCCTTAATTACCAAAGATATTTTTCCTCAAAAATTTATTGATTTTATGTGATATTTAATTTATCCAATTCCATTTCTTATATTTGGGTGTCTATAAGTCTAATAAATTGGTTTAGTTATTTCCTTTCTCACATAGATCTTATCCACCTTTCAAATATTAATCAGTTGATTTTTAGCTACCTCTTCTTTTCTACAACCCAATCCTAGCTTATGTAGTTGGCCCATTACTAAAAGATACATTCATATTATTATGAAATTAATTTTGTCCTTAATGTATTTTTTTAACACCTTCTACTTATAGATCTTTATATTTCAATCCCTTGCCCTTATAATCAATATCTTTTCTTTGTTTCTATAATCTTACTGACAAATTGTTTACATTTTATTTTCTTATTTCCTTCTTCCTCTGTATCCATACTTGTTAATATTTTTACAAAAATAAATGTATGAACCCTTATAATTATTATTCCTAAAACATTTATAAAATAAATATTTATATCTACCCAAAATCATGTTACAATTCTTTTTTAAATGACCCAAAAGAGAGCATGATAATCATCTCTTCTTGGGGATATCATAACTTCTTCTTTGAATGAATTTATTTCCTTAGATTTTAAGGAAGATTGTATTGTAAAAAGGTTCTAAAAAATTCATATAAACCATAATACTAGCATAAATAATGAATTTATTACTATAATATTAGGGTATATTTCAAAAAGTCTCCTTACCTATTTCTTTAAGAGTCAAAAACTTTATCCTTCAAAGTTAAATAAAAACCCTTTTGGGAGGTAATGAAATTTATTAAAATCATCCCCTTTCCAATTATTTAATATATATTCCTTTATATATTTACATTTCCATGGATTCCATAAATTTTTTCCAATAATCTATTTTGAATGGTACTAGGATCAAGCCTCTTCAACTGTTTTTCCCTTGATGCCAATTTTTTTAGTGTTGTATAAAGTGGTATAAGTTTGAATATATATGTCTTCCCTTATCCAAAGATTACATATTTTCCATGGATTAAAAATTGAGTGATCAATATCCAACTTGGATTTGGATTGAGATTTAGCATATATTTCCAAATCATTGTCTAATCTTAAATCTAGGGAATTTGAAACAACTTCAAAATTCTTGGATAGAGGATCTAGATGTGAGTTTACAAAAGAGTCACCATCACTCCAAATAAAATTTACATACTTTGTATAATTTTTCTTGAGAAATATATAACTTGGATTATGGGGTCTAACACCCACTTTTTTAAGACAAAATTTGTAATTTTATTATTTATTTACATTGGTTCTATTCTTACATTGATATCACATTGTTTCATAATATGAATATATATAAATTTAATATGGTGAGATAATATTATTCTTGTAATTATTATATGTATGCATTACATGTTTATACATGTTACTTGAGAATGTTTCCATTTAGTTGATTTATCCTTAAATAGCTCAATTTTATGTGCACAATGGATGTGCAAGATTATATATGGATTGTTAGGGTGTGGAGCTAAAAGCTTCACCTTAGGCAAACAGGAGGTTTTCTGCACATGATAGTCGCCGGCGTCAACAGGCCACAACTGACATCGATCAGGGGACAGTGCAAGGGAAACTGACATCAGCAGGAGATCAGCTGGCATCGGTCACCTCCAGGAAGGTAGGGACCGACGTCGGTCACCTGTGGCAGTTCTAGAACTGCTATTGACGAACAGTCAGTTAAGTGAACACAGAGTTTGCATGATGAAGACCAGCTCGAGTCTTTGATCCACCCATCTAAATTAAGTGTATGCATGATATCTATATAATAGACTCATGGGCTATATTGTCAAGCATTGAACTTGGAGAATTCAAGTGTGGAGCTTGGAGAGTTCTTCCCATGGTGGAATCAAGTAGGATTCCCCATGTATGTAAGATCAGGTTTGATATGCAGGGTGTTACAGGATCATGGTGGAGATCTACATGTGATAAGTAAGATCAGGTTGGTCTGCAGGGATGTGTGTATGTGAGGGTCAGAATAGGATCAGCGAGGGAGCAAGATCAAGGTGACAACAATACATCAGGGGCAGGATCATGGTGAGATCTACTTGGAGTACCGGTTCGTACTCGATTGTACTAGATGTACAATGAGGAGAACAACAGCTTGTGTTAGTTGTTAGTTGTGACCTATGAGAGAAGATTACTCAGGTGGGAAGATTACTTGGAGCCTTTGAGGAGGAAGCCTCACAGAGGTGGAAGAAGAGTGTGATCTCTTTATTGTAATTTCCTTTGTAATGAGTTGAATACAATTGTGTGTTGCCTCTCATATTTTGTGTGTTTTCTCATTGATAGTTATTTGTTCTTCTGGGTATTTCCACATGTTTAAGTTGCTTATACAAAGGTAATCATGTGTGCTCTTAATTCTGACAAGTTGTGTTAGAGCTTTTGGGAACTTAGGTCCTATCATGGATAGGTGATGGATTTTGGAATACATTAATAATTTATTTTACCTCATTAGATGTATAGTTTCCTTATCTAATATCATTTTAATTTTTATTCATAAATATATTATAGTTCCTATTTTTAGATTTTGGTAATTTTGGGCCAATCAACACTACTCACACCCCTTTACTCTACCTTAGAAGTTTCTTGAGCTATATATGATGTCAAAAAGATTAGAATTGAGAAAAATAGATTATTCCAATCTAAAAAATTGAATGGAATTGTAAAAACAACTTTTAATAGTTTTATAACATATATTTAAATGCACTGAGGTGAATTTAGAGAGATTTATCCAAAATTAAGGCATGGGAATTTTTTTTTCTATTTCTGATTTTTTTAAGGATAAACATCTCAAATTTTATATGATATGGGATAAATGAAATAAGGTTGGAAATATTTTTTGAAATTAGACTTTTATTTAATAATATTATTAAAAAATTATAGTATAACCCATATCATAATTAATGGCATTAAAAAGAGAAAACATTTATTAAGTATGGAAGATCCATGCTTGGCCTCATGCCTTGTAATAAATACCATGGGCCTTATAAGAGAATTAAATTTTATATTAAAAAAATTTAGAGAGGTAAATGAATGAGAAGGGATAAGTCTTACTTTCCCATTGGTAAAGAATTTAATGATTATTATATAAGTATTATGGTGAATACATATTTTTGGACACATTTAACCATTATTGAAAAATGGAGTTAGATCTCAAGCTTAGAAAGACTAGGATAAACTTTGGGAGGTAGATGCTAGCTCGAACCTAATCTTTAGATGGAGGAATATTAAATCTCAAATGGATATCTTGATGTAGGAATTACATATTGATCTTGATTTATAATTCTATTTATGTTAAAAATAACCTTTTGTTACCTTTATTACATTATCACAACTTTATTATGGTTTAATAAGGCATTTTGGCTTGTAATTATTATCTAGATGTGTACATGTTTCTCGCCTCAGACCACTTTTTTTTAAAAACCTATTAAGGTTCTTTGGGTAGGTTTTTATCTCACTTTATTTTCTATTTTGAGCATTATGTTTTAGTGCTTAAAATTTAAATTTATGCTACTTGCATGGGCTTAACTTGTTTTGGTAGGATAGATAATAAGGCAGTGATTGTCCCCAAGTCTTTCTCCTTTCATCCCTTGGAAGTGAGTAGTATAAACTTGTTGAAGTGAGTATCATATCCTTACTGAATTTTATTAGAGTATATTACATTGATAATTCTTAGTTTCTTTTATCTTGGGATGTATGTGGTTAAACAAAAGCATAATAAGTGTCTTCTATATCATAGGAAGAGGTAATAAACTAGAGGTGTTTCCTAGTATACCTTTTCTTTTAGTGTAAACCAAACCCTCAATCAAAAATTATAAAATAATGTATGAAAATATACATTACCAATGATGAGATTTCTTGGCTCAAGGGTGATTAGGGAAGTCATATGATGATGTAAATAGGATGAGAGGTGAGCCCTCCTTGCCTTGACCTTGTTGATGTATATGTGGAGCTATCATATTATTTTGGAGGTTGAATTTTCTTGGAGAACTATTGTAATATCTTAACTTAGGCTATTTGAAATCCATGTAAACACTTGTAAAATTATTTTTAGATATTATACTTATTGTATTATGTGAATAATTGAAGGAAAGTTTAGAATAAGCATCTAGTTTAACTTTTAAGAATTTACTTATCTTGTAACCCTCTTGAAGGAAAATTGGAAATGAGTTATTTAATGAAAGGAAGGTTTTATTTATGCAAAAAAAAAGTATTTATTTAAATTATAAAGTTTTTGAGAAAGAATAAGTATAAAATTGTAGTTTTACTAAGATTTCAAAGCATTGTGACATCTTTATTGTACCTTTATTAAAAGGAGATAAATTCTAATATATGGAATTTGTAATTTTAGTGAATAATTTAGATTATAAATATTGTTTATCAAATTATATCTTGATTGTTGTTGGATAAAAAATTGTTATGGGGATATATTATCAACTTTTATTTTATAGGTGGGGATATATTCCCTCTCCTATTATCAAGTGGAGCTATATATATTTAAATCTCAAGGTCTATGGGGAAAAATCTATTTACAACAAAAATGTTTTTTATGTGGGTTGTAATTTTAACCGATAATTATGAAAAGGTGATAAAATAGATAAATGAAAGAGAATAATAAAAAGGATTAAAATGGGTAAATGTGGGATAATTATAGTTAGTTAAACACATAAAGTTTGTATACTAGTCCCAGGGAAGAAAAAGGATATATCTAGGTAGATAAACACATAAACTCACTAGATTAATCCAAGAATTAAGATTTTAACATAGAAAACCTTTATCATGAAAATGAGATGGGAAAGACATATTCTAAGCATACGAACATGATACATACACCAAGGACATTGGATATCATTACAAATAAATATATATAAAAACCTCATATTTCTTAATAAAAATAGACATAAATTATATTTTCAATCTCAACAAGGTTTCACATGGTAAATATTCTTAATATAGATCCAATAGATTTTAAAATAATATTTAAAAAAATTGAAAGAATAACTCCATGAATCTATATAATTTCATTCCATTACTTGACGAAGGTCACACATAAGATATAACTCCGTTATGAGACAATTATTCCTCATGGAATTAGATGAGTCATAATGCACGTAGCTCAAGGTGGTTAACATTGCATAAGTGAGCATCCTAATGAATAAACATATAACTATCATTAATAAACCAATTACTTCTCGTGATATAGATACACCATCCCATAAGTCATCCATAGGGGTCTTGCACCTATATGTTAATTATGTTTGGGTTATGATATCATGTTATTGTATAAAACATAGGGATTCACACCATTAAATTAATATGTGTATACCCATGTAAGTTTACATTACTTATGTATTTTCATCCATTAAGGATAGCTATGATTTAACAACTCATTACCAAGGTGGACTATTAACCCTTGATCGTAATGTAAGCATTATAAATTCACACAACATATTAGATCCTCATCCAAATTTTGGTATTATTTTCCATTCCCAAAAATTATTTATATTTTAATAATTAAAATATAATACATACCAATAAATTGAATTTCAAAGGTAAGTTAATAGATTTTAAGTGCACACATCTACCTATAATCCAACAACCATCTAACTCAAGAATGCTTTACTAGCTCATACAAACAATTTAAGTGATGCTACTAATTGAGATTTTGTAAATGAATTATCAAATCTAGGTCCTTCCATCACATTTCCCAAAATAAACTAACTTTAACTTATAAACCCCACTCATCTATAAATAATAGAATGTATGCAAATAATAAAAATATAACTAGCATTCTATTATCTAAGGGATACATTAAGAACTAAAATAATAAACTTTCTAAGTCTTACCAATAATCTATATCACTACAATGTCATTATTTGTATGAGCCACAAACAATAGTAATAGATCCAATAAATAATATCATTAAAAATGCTCTATTTCACTGATTAAGAAATAGAAATACAATCACTTAACATGAAATCAAAACCATCAAGGCAACCATTACTATAATAAAATTACCTTTCTTTCATCATCAAGGAAATTATTTACATAGTCTAATTACAATAATTTGATATTGCCCAAGTTATGAACACACCATGAGTCATATTTTTAATTAATAATGCTTCAATGAGCTAATGATAAATCCAAAACATAATGAAGGAAGCAACATCTATTATTCATTGACATCCCCTCACACAAAGATGTCACTGCTTAATATCTAACCTCTGACATACTTCTCAATTTAAGTTAGAACAAGAGTATTATAACCTATATGTAAGCTCTTCAAGAATAATCTAAAGGCATTAATACACACACACACACACACACACACACACACACACACACACACACACACACACACAGATACACACACACACACACATATATATATATATACATATATATATACATACATACATATATGTACATACATATATATATATATATATGTATATATACATATATACATATATATATATATATATATATGTATGTATATATATGTATATATGTATATATATATGTATATATATACATGTATATATATATATGTATATGTATATATATATGTATATGTATATATATATATATATGTATATATATATATATGTATATATATATATATGTATATATATATATATATATATATCTATATATATATATATATATGTATATATATATATATATATATGTATATATATATATATACATATATATATGTATATATATATATATACATATATATATACATACACATACATACAAGTGTAATAACATCAAATATTAACTCAACACAATGAAACATTACTTACCAACCACATATAAAACATGTAATCCACATAATTCATGAAATTATGCCATAATACAATCAACTCTGAAGTCAATAATAAATTATAACATGTTTATAATCATTTCCTAGCTATATACTATAGTTAATAGATTCTGCAATCATAAATATCTAATAAATAATTTTAATAATACCTAATTATAATCAAGTACATCACAACAAGAATTATTTATAAAGGCAATGGGAACATGAATCAAAAGCTAGAATAGCCAACTAAAATGTTAAATATACATCTTTCTCACCGTAACAGGTGTATAGAAAAGTGCAAAAAATTAACTACAAGTTTTTGTTATAGTTGATAGTTCCAATAGGTAATTATACCATTTCATGCATAATTTCAAACCATAAATATATCACTATGTGATCCCAATGAGCATAAAATATCATATAATGATCAAAGCATACCATACTACAATCAGAGTTACAACTATTATTTTGATATAGGAATTGGAACCCAACATATAAACATATCAAGGAAATAATTATAGCTAGTTAGATATATATAAATCCAAGATACCATATACATTACCACCATAAATAAGAGAATAATAAACCATACTAAACTTTCCAACATAATAAACGTTACAAGGCTTCATAAGTTAAGAATATGGAACCATAACATAACATGGGAAGCCAACTATAATCCAGTACACCAACCAAGTATCATATACCAACAAGCACATACAAGAGACAAGCTACCACACGAAATCCAGGTGCATCAATGGCAAAGGATGAACATGGTAAGGATAAAACCCCTCAAAACTAGCCTTATGATCCCACCCATCGATTTCCCTTACCACCCCAACCATCATCTAGGTGGAGGGTTTCTACAATCAGGTACTTGAGGCATGGTAAGAGGTATAGAAAAGATATTGAGCCACCAATAAAGACTTATAAAAATAGTCAACAAAAGATAAGAGAAACTAAGGTAGACAACATAAAAACCAAATCACCCAACAAACTAGTCATCTTGAGAAATACCCAAGGCATCCATGAATCTTTATAAGAGATGATTTACATAGTAAATTAGGATCTATCATATCTATTTAGTAAGATCAGGAGGTCTATCCAATTCTATTGCTTAGCCTAAGAGGATTACCTAGGTGTAAAATAATTAAGCACACTAGATTCAATCCATAACCACCAAATTGACTCATTTGAGTCAAAGAAAAGGAGGTACAATCATTCATATTAGAAATAAAACTTGGTTTGGATTGTAAATAGCTACATACAACCAACACATAAATACTTTCATACACTTAATAAAAATCTGAAGCCAAAACAATGCAACTTCACTATAATAATTGGAATAAAACAAATTTTAGTCTAATACTAATAATTACAACCTAACCATTTTTGGGAAAAATCCACTCCAAACAATAGGAGTAAAACATAGATTTACAATCAATAAGTTAAATCAATTATATTACAACCCAAAAGCTTAAGATCTAGAAGAGATATATGCATAGCAAATGGTATGGTGTTAAGTGATATCCAAACATTACCAAAGCATGAATGTAATCATAAATAAGGAAGACATCAAAGCTTCTAAGAAATCTATTCTCATTTATATATGATATTTAGCAAAACAAGCTTAAATAGAATCACATATAAGGAAAGCATTAAAGCTTTAGAAAAATGTGTCCTTGTTTAGAAAAATGTGTCCTTGTTAAATGATATCTAGAATAATAATCATTACTATAACCACATAAAATGAAGGTTTAAAATCTTTAGATAAATCTATCCTCTTTACATATGATATCTATCAAAAATAGCTTAAAAAAATCATACATAAGGAAGGCATTAAATCTTCAAAAAATCTATTCATATAAATAAACCCAACAATTATGTTAATCTATATAGGGAAAGATATTATTGATATGCCCATGTAATATTAAGGTAATTAAAGAGCATTTTTGTATATTCTATTCTTCAAGTTTTAAGTCTTCAATCAAACCTTAAGTATAATCCATATGATCAAGCCATAAAACCAGGCATGTTCAAAAGTCAACAAGCTCCTAAGGTTCATGTGAGGTAAAATAAATTTATTTCATTTTAGGTCATCATGACATCTCATGACTTCATGAGGACCTGAAATGCCTTAAAAAAATTCCATTATTTTTAAAGAGAAAAACTGCATTACCAAATTGACTTCATTAAGTTAAACACTTACTTGTCAAGAGGAATATAGGTTATAAAAGAGTAAATTGGTCTTATTACAGACCTAGTTCCTTCTCTTTTTTTTCTTCTATCCTTCCATGGTTTACCTCTCTATTACCCATTCCTCCCTCTACTCCACCCAACCAATCCATAGAAACATCTTGCCTCATGCCTATGCCTAGCATAGGGTTTCAACCTAGCCCCAAGCCTAAAGCGAAAAAGAGGAAGGATAAAAAAACTCCCTTTTTGGAGTGCCACTCCACCAAGGAAAAGGGATAAGTGTGTCTTAGGGGTGAAATTCAATAGCCACACATACTGCCATAATAAAAAAGATAAAATAATGATAATGACTAAAATCTTTAGTTGACCCATATAACCAACAAAATCATTAAATAATACTAGTTAACAAACTCATTAAATTTATTATTAGTAAAAATAAAATCTTTAGAAATAGGTAATAATTAAATAGATCCAAAATAATTATTTTTCTACCCAAGAACAATAATAAAAGTTAAAATCATTAAGTAATAATAATTAATAAAAATCATTAAAATAATAATGATTAATAAGAATCGTAAGTTGACTCAAAGATTATGGTAAGCTAATAGTCCACAAAGGGGAGTCCCAAGATGGTATTTCAAATCTGAGAAACCCAATATGATCTATTCATACCCAAAAGCATAATAGGCTAACAAGACAATACACTTCATACAACTTAAAATTAAGTATCAAAAATGCCAATGCGGAAATAAAAATACACAAAACCATGCACAAGAATAACTCCAAGCAAGGAAACATAAAAACATGCACAAATATATGGAAAGATCAAAGAAAGGCAAAACATGATAACAAAATACAATTATAAAATAATAGTGACTCAATATCATATCACACATACTAGACCTATTGGAGTGACATTTTGACTGCTCATTCTCCCTTTGAAAGTACTTGAGATGTCCAAACCCACAATCGATCCTAGATCATGACTTGGTTCCTTCATCCATAAAATAAGACACAATCAATACCAAAATGAAGTGGGTATAAATAATAAACAATAATTAATTCAAAATGAATCGCTAAATATGAAATAATAATTAAACATTGTCATCTATAGTTTTAAATCAAACCAAAGTTAGTAATAATGACCATGAAACTAAGCATGTCGTATGAAACATCATTGATAGCTACAAGAGTAGTCAATGTCAATCAACATCAGTGTATCATGTTATATCAATAACATATAATAACATAACTAAACTAAAGTAACATGTATATAATAGGATAAAATAAATCCAATATAAGCATCAACTATGATATAGCATAATCATAATAGCTAACCAAGATATCTCACCTCTCAACATCTAAAATAGAAATAGCATCAACCATCATTAGTCCAAGTGCTATCAAAACATGCTTAAATAATCTATAATCAAATATCTATAAGGGGCCACAAGGTCGGGTCATGACATCCTCCCCTCCTTAAAGATGAGTCATCCCAACAACTATCAATAGTCAATAATAATATTCTCTGAAAATGTCTAACTAAACCAATTACCACTACTTCATGACATCTCCATCGATTAAGGGGTAGTAATGCATCAGCCTTATCTTATTGGCATTCCTATTTTCTACCATTAGGATAACTGCATTATTCATTACATTAGGCCAAGTAATGGCCTTCTTCCTCATTTGTATGTCCTTTGTGACACTAACATAGTACCATAACACTAATGCGACATTTTTACATTGTAATATTCCACCAAATATCCAACTTAGTAGAAATTTTCCAAACTCATGCCTTAAAAGGACCTCAATTACATTAGAATTCATCAAAACCAACTACAAATAGGTTCACCAAACCAAATATGCTTCATTACTCAGCAAAATTTCATGACAATAACTATTAATTTTGATACAAAACTAATGTTATTAACCATTCTAGCTATTTATGAAGGCAATTATTAAACATCACAAGCATATAATGCTCTAAAACATAACAGCTTATACTACCTTAAAATACCTTCTAATAAGACATCTATTAACACTTTTAAGAAGGAAAATATAGCCATAGTTTTACAAGTTATAAATTTATTGTCTAAATTAAATTAGTAGTTTAAACATAATTTTTTTACCAAAATCATTAATCACTTGGTGTCAACACACATAGACTTGCAACATGAGGTCAACAATTGTAATCATTCAATCCAATTGGATTGTAAACAATTTTTTTAATTAAGAGTGGAATCTTCTAATAAAAACATTATGTCACATGCATAATATTAAAAACATCCATTATAGAATGCCATTTCACAAAGGTAGTAATCCATCTTGTTATGGTTATTATACCACATCATCAACCATTCATGGGTTAGTGAAACATCTCATACCATCCACACTGAACATTATAAAAACTATTCTAGACATCACATGTAATCTATAATCTTACAAAATGTTCTCCAACACATATGAGCTCACATAATGGTCTAGGGATACCAAATCCACCATCTAAAAATCAGCCATCTGAGGGCATTACCCAACTTTCTTCACTCTATCCAAGAGACAAGTGGGTACCTAGGATTTTTAACACCACCTGATCAGGGCTTTATGTTACTCTTTCAAATCATAAAATCAACATACATTTTAGTTATGATTTTCAAAACAAATAAAAAATATTCATCCTAGAATATATCTATTAGGTAAAATAAAATAATACCTCAACCATAGCATGTTCGCACTTACAGGCCAACACATGCATTCATTTCAACAAGTAACACCTTGTTTATTTTGCATAGATGTCCAAATTATAGTATTGATTAGTGATTCATAAGGATATAATAGTAAAATTTTACAAGGGTTGATTTTACCACAACCTCCAAGAGGCAGCTAAAGGAATGCTAAATCCAAAAAGTGACCATTATGTACTAAGATATCATGGTCAACTTATGGCACTCATGATGCACACTCTCAATGAATTAGGTAGCTACTTGTGTAGAGGGGAAAAGTGGGTTTTTATCCTATGAGAGATTCCATTTCCTAGCTTGTACATGTTATAAATCATTATGGATATAGTGTTTATCTACCCTCAAGCTCATACTTACATCAATGTTCATTACTAGAGTAGTGATGTGGGGTTACACCACACAATACAATATTATACCTTGGAATATTTTAATCGATAGAAGTTGGTTTAAAAATGGAAAGGATACATCACATGAGTAGCTTATGGTCACATTACCACATATTAATATGTTAATAACATAAATTCACATTTACTCCATGACATGAACACAAATCCTCATATAATAATTTTGAAAACATTGAGCAAAGTGAGGTTCACATGATTGTTTTCAGAAGTGGGAGATTTATTTGCACAAGTAATTTGACATCATTCACACATTCCACAGTTAAAAATATGCAATCATGTACATAAGTGTTGATACAATAATGTTGATATCAAGAAAAAATGTGAAAATCTACAAGGTTAACTACATACACATATTATAATGAAGATACCAATTTACATGATTTAGCATAATCAATTAAATGTAATAGGTTACACAACATATAATGATTTTACAATCAAAGGAGGAACCACATGAATTAAGTCACACATACATGACTTTGGTGTTTTGATAATTTACGCTAAGGTACCTTCACATCATAACAATTAAGCACACATGACAGTGAAGCACAAGGGTCCATAAATCCCATCGGGTCACTAAATGTCTAGATGCCATCCAATGACATCAAATATCCATCATATATTACAACAAGACCAGTCTCAAGAATCTAGAATTTATGATCACCTTATTTCAAGGAAGGTTGTGTTCCAACAAAGCCCATAAAAATCTATCTCCATGAGTTTTAAATTTTTACCAATAATGGTCATATGTCATGGATAAATGGCTCACACTACTTGATAATAATAAGAGATTCCAAAAACTCTCTAACCTACCCAATCAAGTTGGTCACACTCACCCACTGGGCCCTCTAGGCTTGAGCCACACCCTTAAACCTCCCAAGTTACTATACCTCAACATCATCAGATGGCTTGCTCATGCAATCTATCAATGGACATGAAGGCATTATCTCATGATTTCAACAATAAGCTTATATCTCTATTCTTCCAACTAAATTAATCCAACAAGTCAAAAGTTTAAATGGTGCTAATTTCTTTGATGCAACATCACTTTTGGGAAAGGGTGAGCTTAGCCAAGGCACAAGGTGAGTGCTTTAATACTACCATGGAAATTACAATTTCCCACAATCATCAAGTTTAATCTAGCTTCACAATAAACATCCTTATAGATGTAAGACACATTCAAGGTTATCATAACATTCTCATGGAAAATAACCTATCCTTGATCAAAATAACCATAATATATGCAAAACATATCCATGATCAAAATGAACATTCTAGAGGCAAAATAGGATAAAATAAACATTCCCACACACTTAATAACTTTAATCCTTTTAGAGTTATGAAACCACATGCTTATCCATTTAACTCAAAAAAGGTCAAATGCATAAATAAGATCAAGTTCTAATTCAACTCAAGGTACTTTTTCACAAGTAGATATGCCAAGCCTTATTATTTTACCCAATTAAATTAGATACTCTCATCCTATTCATCCCTCCAAGTTTAATCCTAAATCTCAATCTTCTTGAGGTCATAATGTTCCAAGCATTTACTAATGACTTGCCCATACAAGTCAACAATAGATATCGGACATCATTTCCTTAAATCTAAGAGCAAAATAGTTATTACCTATCTCCCATTGACTTGTCCATATAATTCACTAGTTATTAAGCAATGCTTACCTTGACGTAACTTTATTAGGTAAGATTTGACCCAACCAAGGCTACAGGTAAGCATCATAAATTTACTGATTTCTACAAATACATACATTCCATAAATGCAATAATTTTACAATACCTTAGTATTTCATAATAGAGCACCATTTTATTAACCCAAGTGGCTAAGTTACTTCATAAAGATCATAACATAGCCCCTTTCAAAGAATATGAGACATATATTTTTCCACACAAGGTATATAATTTCACCCAAGGTTTTGTTTGCGCACAATCATACAATGCACTATTTTAATCTCAGTGAAGGTAGGATAACCATACAAGTGTTATTTGTCCATAAAAAATGCATACACATATATGCTGATATAAAATAAGCCTTTAAAAGAATATGCACATCCATATTATGTGTATTTTTATCCATCCAAAAGTATACTATGCAAATATAAGACTTTACAAAAGTATGCAAAATCACACAAAACCTCAACCAATTAAAATCAGCTCAATGTGCCCAAAAATTATTCAAAACCATTAAAGCACATGCTCTAATACCAGATGAAATAACCCAAAAAAATTAGAGTTACCTTTTAGAGTACACAACAAAATGGTGTTTAAGGCCTACTGTATAACTTTAATACAACACAATGCATCTCAAAAATCAATACATAAAGTAATAATAACTAATAACTAGATTGGTTCACCTTAGATGCTCACTTAGGAATAAATGCCACTTAGAAATTCCATACATAAGTATGTTTGCCTTAGAATGTTATGCTATTTGAGGGGGTATTAGTATATGGACCCATATTGATTACATTTGAACTTTGAAAGGCACTCATATTCTCTATATAGGAACATTTATCCCTAACTAAGTGTTTGGTTACCCATATGGTCATGGTTTGATAGTTCAAGAGACTGAAATTCATACATATGATGCCAATGATATTACAGCCAACATCCCTATTATTCCAAATAGATAATGATATGAATAACAAGAATGGAATTAAGCATATCATTTTTTATCTAGATATCCATTTACTAAGCATGCAAATAAGATAAAAGAGAAGTGCAACACTTAAGCATGGAGGACTAAAATGATCAACAAAAGGATGCATCTCACTAGTTTGCTTAGGCAAGTTTTACCACATCATGATATCAATAAGTGGACCTTTCTAAACCACTATTAAACCCAACACAACATAATATTAAGAATCCATAACCTTTTGGGGAGTCACCTAAGCAAGGACCAATCCCTATGCTACCCCCATTGATCACTATACCATGATCCAAAGTTCTTGGGGATCATTGCACCATTGTTCCCTTACTTGGCAAAGGTCACACATAAGATATAACTCTGTTATGAGAGAATTGATCCTCATTGAATTAGATGAGTCATATTGCACTTAAATCAAGGTGGATGACATCACACAAATGAGAATCCTAATAAATAAATCAGCCATAGGGGTCTTGCACCTATATGTTGCTTACTTATCCTTTGGTTATAATATCATGTTATTATATAAAACATAGGAATTTTTTCCATTCAATTAATATATGTATTCCCACACAAGATTACATTACTTAAGGAAAGTTTCATCCATTAAGGAAAGTTATGATTTAACAACTCATTACCAAGGTGGACTAATAACCAGTAATCATAATGTAAGCATTATAATTTCACATAACATATTGGATCCTCATCCCAATTTTGAGATTATTTTCCATTCCCAAGGATTATTTAAATTTTAATAGTCACAATATAAGGCATACCAAGAAATTCAATGCCAAAGGTAAGCTTATAAATTTTAAGCACACACATCCACCTATAATCCAGTAGCCATCTGACTCAAGAATGCTTTACTAGCTCATACAAATTATTGAAATGATGTTACTAGTTGAGATTCTTTAAATAAATCACCAACTCTAGGTCCTTGTATCACATTGACTAGAATAAATCAACTTTAACTTAGAAACTCCACACATCTATAAATAAGAGAATGTATGCAAACAATAATAATATAACTGGCATTCCATTATCCAAGGGATGAATTAATAACAACTAAAACAATACACTTTATGAGTCTTTCCAATAGTCTATATCACTACAATGTCCTTATTAGTGTGAGCCACAAATAATAGTGCCAAATCCAATAAATAATATCATTAATCATACTATATTTCATTGCTTAAGCAATATAAATACACTCACTTAACATGAAATCACAATCATTAGGGAAGCCATTACTATAATAAAATTACCTTGCTTTCATCATCAATGAAACTATTTTCATGGTCTAATTACAACAATTTGATATTTCCCAAGTTATGAATACACCACAAGTCAT
This sequence comes from Torreya grandis, assembly GCA_037957365.1. Lineage (NCBI taxonomy): Eukaryota > Viridiplantae > Streptophyta > Pinopsida > Cupressales > Taxaceae > Torreya > Torreya grandis. Next base: position 404,403 of record JARHVA010000344.1, on the reverse strand, counting down.
AATTTCAATTAAAAATTCTTTAATGAGCTAATGATAAATCCAAAACATAATGAAGTAAGCAACATCTTTTATCTATTGACATCAACTCATAAAATGATGTCACTAGTTAATATATAACCTTTGACATGCTTCTTAATTCAAGATAGAACAAGAGTGTTACAGCCTATATGTAGGCTCTTTAAGCATAACCCAAAGGCCACACACACGCATGCACACACACACACACACACAAATGTGTGTGTGTGTGTGTGTGTGTGTGTGTGTGTGTGTGTGTGTGTGTGTGTGTGTGTGTGTGTGTGTGTGTGTGTGTGTGTGTGTGTGTGTGTGTGTGTGTGTGTAATAACATCAAATATTAACTCTACTCAACACAATGAAACATTACTTACCAACCAGATATAGAACATGGCATCCACACAATCCATGAACTTGTGTCACAATGTAATCAACGCTGAAGTCAATAATGAATTATAACATGTTCATAATCATTTCCTAGCTGTGTGATATAGCCAATATATTCTACAATCATAAATCTCTAATAAATAAGTTGACTAATAGCTAATGCTAATCAATTCTATCACAATAAGAATTATTGATGAAGGCAATGGGAAAATGAATAAAAATTTGGAACAATAAACTAAATGGCTAGATATACATCTTTCTCACCATAACAAGTATATATAAAAGTGCAAAAAATTAACTAAAAGTTTCAATTATAGCTATTAGTTCTAATAGGTCATTATACCACTTTATGCATAATTTTAAACCATAAATATATCACTATGTGATCCCAATGAGAATATAATAACATATAATGATCAAAGCATAACATACTACAATTAGAGTTACAACTATTGCTTTGAAAATAGAACCCAACATATAAGCATATCAAGGAAATAATTACAACTAGCCATATATATATATATATATATATATATATATATATATATATATATATATATATATATATATATATATATATCCAAGTTATTATCTACATTACCACCATCAATAAGAGAATTGTAAACCACATGGATCTTTCCAACATAATAAATGTTACAAATTTGCATAAGGTAAGAAGATGGAACCATAACATAAATGGGTAGCCAACTACAATCCAACATGCCAACCAAGTATCATATACTAATAAGCACAGATAAGAGATAAGTTGCCACATGAAATCCAAGTGCATCAATGGAAGATGATGAATATGGTAAGGATAACACCCCTCAAAACCATCCATATGATCCCAACCATTGGTGGATTTTACCACCCCAACCATCAGTTAGGTGGAGAGTTTTGGAAGTTGGGTACTTTGGTCATTGTAAGAGGTATACAAAAGATATTGATCCACCAATAAAGACTTGTAAAAATAGTCAATAAAAGGCAAGAGAAACTAAGGCAGGCAACATAAAAACCAAATCACCCAACAAACCAGTCATCCTAAGCAATACCCAAGGCATATATGAATCTTTATAGGAAATAATTTACATATTAAATTAGGATCTAACATATCCATTTAAAAATACTATAAGGTATATCCAAGTTTATTTCTCTACCCATGAGGCTTGCCTAGGTGTAAAATAATGAAGTGCACTGGACTCAATCCAAAACAACCAAATTGACTCATTTGAGTCAAAGATAAGGAGGTACAATAATTCATAATAGAAATAAAACTTGGTTTGACTTGTAAATATCCATGCACAACCAATACATAAATACTTTCATACACTTAATTAAAATCCAAAGCCAAAATATTGTAGCCTCACTATAACAAGTAGAATAAAACAAATTATAGTCCAAGACTAATAATTATAGCCCAACCATTTTGGGGAAAATTTGACTCCAAACAGCAAGAGTAAAACAAAGATTTATAATTAGCAAGTTAAATCAGTTATATTCCAACCCAAAAACTTAAAATCTAAAAGAGAGATTTGCATAGTAGAGGGTATGGCATTAAGTGATATCCAAATATTACCAAAGCATGAACATAATCATAAATTAGGAAGACATCAAAGCTTCTAAAAAATCTATTCTTATTTATATATGGTATTTAGTAGAACAAGCTTAAATAGAGTCACATATAAGGAAAGCATTAAAGCTTCATAAAAACATATCCTTATTTACATATGATATCTAATATAACAAGTATGAACATAATCACATAAAATAAAGGCATAAAATCTTCATATAAATATATCCTCTTACATATGATATCTAACAAAGCTAGCTGAAACAGAATCATATATAAGGAAGGCATGAAAGCTTATAAAAAAACTATTCATAGAAATAAACTTAACACTAATCTAGACAGGGAAAGATAATCTTGATACACCCATGTAAGGTTAAGGAAATTAAATATCATTCCCATGTATTATATTCTTTGGGGTTTAAGTCTTCAATCAAACTCTAAGTATAATCTATATGATTAAGGCATAAAACTAAACATGTGCAAAAGTCAACAACCTACTAAGGTCGATGTGAGGTAAAATCAATTTATTTCATTATATGTCATCATGAAGTCTCATGACTTCATGAGGACCTACAATGCCTTAAAAATTTTCCATTATTTTTAAAGAGAATAAATGCATTACCAAATCGACTTCATTCAGGTAAACACTTACTTACCAAGAGGTATGCAAGCTATAAAAGAGTAAAAATGGCCTTATTATAGACCTAGTCCCTTCTCTTTTTTTTTTCTATCCATCCATGGCTTACCTCTCCATTCCCCATGCCTTTCTCTACTCTACCCAACTAAGCCACAAAAATGTCTTGCCTCATGCCTATGCCCAACATAGGGTTTCGACCCAGCCCCAAGCCCAAAGCAAAAAAGAGGAAGGATAAAATCAAAAACTCCCTTTTTGGAGTGCCATTCCACCAAGTATAAAGGTGAAGTGTGTCTTAGGAGTGCAAGTCACTAGCCACACATACCCCAAAAAGCAAAAAGATAAAATAATGATAATGACTGAAATGTTTAGTTGACCTATATAAGCAACAAAATCATAAAATAATACTAGTTAACAAAATCATTCAATTGATTATTAATAAAAATAAAACATAAAATCTTTAGAAAAAGTAATAATTAATTAAATCCAAATAGAATGATTTTTTGCCCAATAATATTAATAAAAGGCAAAATCATTAAGTAATAATAATTCATAAAAATCATTAAAATAATAATGATTAACAAGAATCATAAGCTGACTCAAAGCTCATGGTAAGTTAATAGTCCATAAAGGGTAATTCCAAGATGGTATTCGAAAGCCAAGAGACCCAATATGGTCTAGTCTTACCCAAAATCATAATAGGTTAACAAGATAAGCCACTCTATACACCTTAAAATTAGGTATCAACAATTCTAATGAGGATATGACCAACACATAAAACCATGCATGAGAATAACTCGAAGAAAGGAACCATACCAACATGAACAAATATATGAAAAGATTAAAAATAATAACAAAATATAAGTATAAAACAATGATGTCTCAATATTATATCACACATGTTATACCTATCAAAGTGACATTCTAACTGCTCATTCACCCCTCAAAAGTATTTGAGATTTTCAAAACCACTACCAAGCCTAGTTCATAACTTCATTCCTACATCCACCAAATAAGGTATCATCAATACTAAAATTATGTTGATATAAATAATAAACAATAATGAATTCAAAAAAATCATTAAACATGAAATAATAATTAAACAGTCATCTATAGCTATAAATGGAATCAGAGTCAGTACTGATGACCATGACCCTGAGTATGCCTTATGAAACATAATCAACACCTTCAAGAGAAGTCAATGTCAATCCACATCAGTGAAAAATGATAAATCAATAATAAATAGTAACTGAAATGAATTGAAGTAACATGTATATAATAGGATCAAATGAATCCAATGTAAGCATCAACTATGATATAACATAATCACAATAGCTACCAAGGATATCTCACCTCTCAACATCTAAAACAGAACCAACATCAACCATCATTATTCCAAGTTTGTTCAAAGCATGATAAAATAATTTATAATCAAATATCTATAAGGGGCCACAAAGTCAGGTCATGAAACCTACTAAGTAAAAAATGAAACTTAGACCCTTCTTTGTAGTTGTCAAAACTTTAACCTAATTTTGCAACTATAATTCTACCCATTGATATTTAAGTTTGAGATGGAGTTTTTATACCAATTGTTTATATTCAAAATTCATCTCTTGAGTTTAGTCTCCAGACCAAGATAAAAATTAGGAACTTTTAGTGAAATTTGATTTTACCTTAAGTTTCACTTTGATATTGATAAGGTCAAATGAGTGCTTGGTAAACAAGTGTCAGATCAAATAGAACAAGCATTACATGAACTAAGAACCATGTCTCAATACATTCTCAAGTTAATAGATGTTAAGCTTAAATATAATAAGTGATAAATTTAATGACTTCTAAATGTAATAAACATTGTATGTAATGAAAAATGAATATGATGAACATCGATTCATGAAAATTCATTATGTAGAATTTCTCATGCGGATTTATCTATGCGTAGAATTATGAATGGGTTCACCAAGAATTGTCCATTGGGATACAAGTTCAGTATATTTATTCTAAAATTTTACCATCCTTGTCTCTAAAACACCACCAATCACCTATAGGATGGAAATTGGGGGCATTATCATGAAATGTAAAATTTCATGACAACATTAGTTAGATATATTAATGCAATAAAAAATATATATATTTCACTCTATGTGCTTAAATAGACTTTAAATTCCTTAAACCAAAAAATTATAGTTTGATTTCAATAATTTTTGATATATCCATAAGTTCCTTAAATCCCTCAAAATTAATTTTTATGTGTAGCAAACTCTACCACAATTCCATGACATTTTACAGAATCATTTTTGGAGCCACAATTTAATTTTAAATAAAATGTGAAGTTGGATGTACTAAATATCCTAAAAAACCATTTTAAATTTCATGAAATTTACTTAATTAATAAACCTAAATGGAAAGGAATCAAGTGACAAAACTAAGTTTATATTGTAATACACAATTTTTAGAGCATTTAAGAAAATTTCTTGATAATTTTGGAATTGTCTAGTGCCCATGGTGAATTTTTTAAAAATAGTTAGTTGTAGGATAATTTTATTATATATACCATTTCCTTATATGTAATCATTATTTTTTTGAGGCAAATAGAGGCCTAAGCAGGTAGTCTCCCATATATCCATATGGTGAGTGGTTCTAGGAAAAAAATCCCTAATATTTCAAAAATAGTTATTATACAACCTAATATTTTTTTCTTGGCAATCCATTTGAGACACTATGGTTGACCAAGGGTGGGGTAAACATAAATGGAACCCCCACTATGCCTATTTTCCCCCCTCTTTTTCATAGAATAGTTTTTAGGATATGAAACCCAAAATTATTCTAGATATGTCTATTTTCTTAAATGTAGGCATCTAGGTCCTTTTGAGATATTTTATAATCCTATAATCCTTAGAGTGGGGAGGTATTTAAGGGACACCTCATAGTTTTAAATACCTATTATAAAAAATTAAAATAAAATTTCAAAACTTAAAATCAAAATTTATTTCTTACCTTTTTGGTGGTTGAGCTCTGAGTGGCCATTTATGTCCACCAAAGGTCCCAAGGTACAAAAATGAAAAATAATTATTATAGGTTAAGAAGTTACAGTGAGATCCTATGGGTAATAAATATGTCCCTAAATATTATTTCAAACAATGAAAATTCACCAAGTTGAATTATGGATTCAAGGACCTAGAGGTGACCAATAATGGCCACTACGTAAGCTTTTATAATTAGACACTATTTTAATCCATGGGAGAGCCTAAATAATCATAAATATGTGTGGTGATCACCATTTAAATTTTAATTCACCCAAAATTGAATTGAAAATTTTAAATTCTATTTTTCATACTTCCTCAAAATTCATGTTTTTGCACATGGTCTAACCAAGGGTGGTTGACTAGGATCTTGAGGTGAAAATGGAAAGGACTAGAAGTTTGTCCTTCCATTTCAAAACTCATTATTATTTTCCTAGAGATTTTTATCATTATTGGTTTAATGGTGAATATTTTATATGTAATCATAAGGATATTTAGGGATTTTATTATTTGGTATGATCTAATGATTATAAAATATCAGATCTAATGGTGGAGATCATGTGCTCCATCTTTTAGGGGCTAACTTGAGACATTTTAAGTTATTTTCAAGGTTAACTGAGACCTTGTTTTCTTTATTATAATCCCCATTAATAAAAGTAACTCAAATTGGTATTATAATCCAATTATACTTAAATCATGAATCTATGCCAATTTAAATGGTCATAACTACCTAATGTCCCATTTAAACCTTGTAAGTATAGGAATGGGTCATTTGATAATATAACACATAGTATTATCCCATATTACCTATGAGCCTAAACTAGGACTAAAATTACATGAGATCTATCAGGTTCATTGAGTTTGTATAGGCCATTTAGGCCACATTAGGTTAAATAGTGTAGGAAAGGTCAGCATGGACATTGTGATGGCCATATGACTATTTATGCATTACTAAACACACCTGATATTTCACATGGTGAAATTTAATAGACACTTTCAAGTATTTTAGATCATTTATTTTGTGTAGTTTACATAATCAAAAATAAAATGACTTATATTTTTGTGAACTTCTTCATGTAAAATTTTGGGCATGACATTTGGTATTAAAGCATGGTTTCAATGTTGAGAGATATAGGTATTATTGTCTGGTACCAATTATTGCACAATGAAGTGATTATTATGATTAGTTTTATATTATGTCTCATTGAGGAGGTAAGGATAATATAAAATTATGTAGTATGAATCATTGAATAGGTAGGTATAATACATAAAAATGGTTTCTTAAAACCTAGATAGACATGGAAACTTGGTCGTTTAGAGCTAGGTATCAGATGTTTGGTGAAAATCTAGTAGGATTTAATTTTATCATAAATATATCTATGAGATTTTACATAGCATCCACTTGAGATATTAAGACCATGAAGAGGTTTTTGAGAGGTTCTCCCATGACGGGATAGTTTGTGACACACTCACCTCCTATAATAGAGATATGGAATCTAATCTGAGACCCTCAAAGGATTCATCCTTTCATCTTGATGAATCAATAAGTTTTAAAATACATAGTTGATCTTTAATTTGAAGGCAACATAATGAAACAAATATGCTCAATTATTCAATATATCATTATGATGATAAAGATAAGGATATTGAGTATAAAATCTCACATGTATAATGACTTTGAAGCCACATGCAGTCTAGTTTATAGTAGTGATGTATCAATAATGGAAAATGGTAATCAAGAACCATTAAATATAAGAAGGATATATACTATGTAGTTTTTCAAATTTGCATTCAATGATGCTAAAATTATTCATTGTAAGCAGATTAAATCACTAATACATCACACCATGTTTATAAAGTTTTTGCAAACATTTCCTTAATATATTTCAATTTTTTATCAAAATATGAAATTAACATCCTTGTCTTTTACTCAGATAAAGGATGGGAGGATAAATTAGGAATCTATATTACAAGCATAGACATGAATTTATTTAGAAATCCATTAATAGTTATGAGGAACTATCACATGGATAGAATAAATATAAAGATGGTAAACACACCTATCTAAGCCCTAGTATAATTTATCATTCTCCATAAAAGTTATTTTTTAATCAGTTGTTATGATTTATAATTGATGTCTTGGTCAATGTCTATGATTTTTTTCTCCATGTTGTGCATATAGTATGAATATGTTTCAAGAAATTCTAAGAATAACAAATGAAAATTTCAATAATAAGGGGACTGAGATATATAAAGAGAATGTTTTTTCCAAATATGGGAGGAGATAGATTAAATTTGGGTTCATCCTAGACTGGGGGAACCATTCATCCTTAAAATAAAGATATACATTGATCTTAACTATCAAAAATTAAATGGATCAATATTTGATATGTTACAATGACAAAGAAAATTGAAGATATTTTCACAAAGGCACTACCAAAAGACACATTTGAGTATCTACGATAGAAGTTGGCAATAATTTATTTTACTTTGTACCATTGAGGATCAACATTAGTTGAGGGGGAGCTAAGTGTTAGCTCTAGGATATGCCCTTTTCCATTGATTTCAATGGGGAGAAGTACAAAAATAGGTATAGGTATAAGTGTAGAAATAGGTGTATAATAGGTACAGGGTGCTACAGTAAGGGGGAGTTACTATATGTTTTTTAGATGGTAGTATGTGTAGGTTTCAAGATGTGGTAGTTTTAGTTTGAGGTTGCCATCAATGACAAAGTGGGAGATTATTGGAAATATTGTCATTGATGTCAAAGGTCTAGCATTGGTGATAAAGTCCCCATTTCATTTAATGATATTTTTAATGTTCATATCTTGTCTAATGTGTGTTAATATTTATTTAATATTAATGAATATATTTTTGGTTGTATATAAGTCAAAATAGGGCCCATGGAGAAGTTAAAGAGTCATGGGGTAAATAAAAAAGAGGAATGGGACACATTTTCTCATGAAGAGTCATCTTGAGGAATTCCAAGAGTCACCATGTGAAGACAAAAGAGGGTATGGTACATTTTTCCATGAAGGGACACTTTGAGGAATATAAAAAGTCACCAAGATAAAGACAAAAGAGGAAAGGATGCATTTGCTTATGAAGGGTCACCATATGAATTTTCAAATGCAAGGATATGAAGGGTCATGCTAGTTTGGTACCATTTTTCATGAGGATTGAAGGGTCACAAAGGGTGAATGCCAAAGGTCATTTGGAAATCTATAAATAAAGGCTTGATAATCCATTTGTAATATGTAAGAGAGTTCATGGTTTTTATTTGTTTTTGAAGAGATAAAAAGGAGATATCGTACAGTTATATTATTTGTTGAGTAAGCAAAATTGATAGATAGTTGTGTTTTGTACATAAGAGGGGTTGGTGCTCCTATGGGTTGGTGCTCATAAATAGTTGTTATGTTGGTGAATGGACAAGGGTTGGTGCTCCTAAAAGTTCATGATTGAAAACCTTTTAATTTGAGTCGGTGTTCATTCATATACTTGAGATTATTCTCTATGGTTTTTCCCACTTTGGGTTTCCACGTAACATCTACTCTCTCTCTCTCTCTCTCTCTCTCTCTCTCTCTCTCTCTCTCTCTCTCTCTCTCTCGTGTGGTGGATATTATTGTTTATTTCTATCGCATATCTTGAATGTGTGGTTAACTAGTTAAATAAAAATAAATTTGATTAATTAAAAAGATATATAATATACCGATTCACCCCCCCTCTCAGTATATTCCATGCTTAACACATGTTGCTACTATCGAGGTATAATTCTTATAACTACCTTTGGGAAAACCATTGTACACCATCCCACTTGAATTCTTAATGATTTTTACTACTTTTTAAAAATCATTATGTTTTCACCCCATCATATTTCCTTTATTTGGTCCCCTAATTTTGCTTCTTTCTTTCCCAGGGTCTATTTTTTGACTTATTTGTGCCAATCATTCCCTCGAGGGGGCATCATATAGTTAGTTTATCATCATTATAGTTATATGCATGCAGGAGCTTTTCATTTTTTTAGATGTTACTATGCTTATATCTTGTAATGCCTTCTCAAATAGGGGCAAACTATAGACACCTAAATCTAGCCATCGATAACCTCCAATCAGGCTTTTGATCAAATCTTACTAAAATGCACAATTTGGCCTAAAAAAAATCACATTAAAAGCTTTGAACCTGATATAGTCAAGTGCCAATTTTGGATAGGGTATCCCTAAATGGGGTAGTTCAATTTAAGGGCTAGCTAACTTTGATCAAATCATGCTGAGTCAAAATGCCAATTTTGCACCTGGGTGTTTTAGATTGCTCTTTTCTATCAAATCACTTACACGAGACACATGCCTTTGTTATTTGGTGTTCGTAACATCCTAAGTGGGATAAAAGATCCAATGCATCTGAGAATAAATTCTAATTCCAATCCATTTAAATTTTGGACCAATAACAAAGCATTCTGATCAATTTGAGTAATTTGTGCACAAAGTGTTGAATCATGCTTAAGAGCTAATTAAACCAAATTAGGGTCTCATTAATAATTCCATGGAAACTTGTTGAATACTTATTTTTATAAATGAATATTGAATATTTGCATCATCAAGTGACATCATTTCTTGGGAAGACATCCCTAGGCCATAAATGCATAAAATATCAAGGTTAACACCTCCCATACTTCATCAATACCTCCCATGCCTCTTAAATGCCCCTCTATCCCAAATATTGATGAGCCTATTTATGGTTTTTTAATTACATAATTGGATTAATCCTAGTCACACATCTCAATCTTGAGATGGATGGTTTAGGTTGATTCTATCCATTTGTAAAAATCTATAAATAGGAGGCCTCGCCACATGAATTTTAAGCTTAACTTGTGTAAAGTTACCATGCCAAATTGATTTCAAAAATCTCTCACATGCCAAAGTTATGATGCCAAAATATTGAATCCAAAGCTAAACAAGGTGCCAAGGAGAGATGAATGTAATCAATCTTTCATTAATGCAGACTTCATGAGCACAAACTAAGCAAACCACTACAATAAAGCATTTGGAGAATCCAAGGAAGGTGAAGGATTCTTGTTTTTCCTTACTTTTTAGTTATGCTTTTCATTTTTTTAAAAATTAAGCTCACCCTATTAACTATGCATGAAGGTGTTAGTTTAGTGTTTTTTTTATTTGATTTATCTACTAACGTAATACTAATCTCCCCTTCATCATCAAATTCCTAGTTCACACATATAATAATAATTTCAGAACCATTGCATGCACTTTGAATTATATTTTCATTATTTTAATTTGACATATTTTGCATGTTTAACCCTTCATTTTCTCCCTATTTTTATTAAATTGACTCCCCAATGTTCCAATTCACTTAAAGTCATGCCTAATTCAATTTTATCTAATTCTAAGTAAATTTTAATAAGCTCTGAGCTAGCTCATGTTAACTCCCACATGCAACATTTTTTCTTTTCTTAAAAACAACTTATTTTACCATGATATTAAAGATCTAAAAATTATATTTAGAATTAATTATAAAGGTTTTGAGAGATATATATTATACCTTCTATAGCTTCTTTTATAAATCAACCAAAATACCATATCATAATTTTAGTCATCGCATCAAATTGGAGGAATAAACTCATGAACTTGTAACACAACACTCTCCTATTTGTGAGAACCAACCACAATCTAGCTACCTCTTATTTTAATTTTTTTTCAAGTTTATATTTCCTCTTGTGTTCCTCTTGATTGATGATTCCTAGGTTTCTTTCCACTAAGAAAAAAATAGAGATATATCATCTTGAGGATTAGGATAATTTCAATTCTATTCAAGTTCTTCTTCTCCATCTATCCTATACTTTGGTTAGTTTTGATATTTTTTTTAATTCATATTTATCATTAGATTATATATTTTTAATTAATTTTAGTTTCACTTTAGAAAATAACACACAAAAATAAATAAATAAATAATTCTCTATATTTTTTTGCATTAAAATTTTCTTAAACCTTTGTAATATTACACGCATATAATTTTTTTAAAGCATATTAATCTTGCATGTTAGTTTTAGAGTTTAAAAATTTTTTTTTTAAAACTATTTTCATATTTTAATACTACTTTTCAATATCTATACTTGCACACATACATACAAAAAAGATAGATTTTTTTACACGCACTTTCATAAAATCTAGGAGAATCATAAGAAAAGAATTGCATCCACAAAACAATTTATTGCTCTTATACACTAATAAAAAATGAAAACGAAATCATAATTAGATCTAATTTTTTCTATTTTCATATTAGGATTAGTTGCATCCAACTCAAAAAATAAAAAACATAAAACTTGTATTTAATATTTGATTTTCATAATTTAGACATCTAGTTACATGCATATACATCTAGAATATTAGGTTGGTTTGCATTCATGCATATATAATTTAGAGTATCAATTAATTTTTAATTTCATTAATTGAAAACAAAAATACAAATATTTATTTTCAACAAGTATAGTTAATTTTTTTCACTTTTAGAAAAATAAAAAACAGTAAAAATCAGCATTCATATAGTTTAGTTTCAATTCTAAATTCACTGAAATTCACATATTATTTCCTTATAAAAGATAAAAAATAATAAGAGTTTTGATGTTTTTACAGTCCATGAAAGTGATTAGATGGCTTTTGGGTAACAACTATGTGTAGTTTATTTGATCAATGTGTTTCAAATCACCATTTGTGATTCATCATCTGGAAAGATTTATGTTGAGAACTACATACCAACTTCATTATATAGAATTTTCCTAGTGTATATAGATGTCAAATTGTCAAAAGTTTTATAAATGAATTGAGATTTTGTATGACCTTTGCAAATAATTGGGAGAGATGCTCATAAAACAAGGATTGACAATTTAGCATTTGATGAGATTGAAGGAATGTTTAGCTTTAATTTTTTTGATTATTATACTACTTGTTTTAGTTTGGTTGATTTATATTGGAAGTGGAGTTTCAATTATTATTAAATTTTAATTAGACTAATATATTAGTTAAATAAAATAAGAGAAATAAAAGTTTGATAACAAAGACATACCTAAACCGGAGGCAGGATACTTACATTAAGAAATAATGTTTTTTAATTTGTTAACTAGGGGTCTCTATGCGTGATTGATCCCCATCCCTTCATCTCAATTTAAATTTTGAACATGTTGAACTATATCTATGGACTCTCTCAACTTGTATTTTTGATAATTGGCTTCCACAATAAGAACCTTTATCTTATCAATGAAAATGGGATGTTTGTTTTTATAGAAGTGCTATGCTAGTAGAGATTTTTCTATGTTATCTATTCAAATTTATGTATCATGCTCCTTGATCCTAGTTTGGATGGATATCATTGTTTTTATGATATAGGTAATACCTAAAGAATACTAAATTTTTTAAATCCCACTTTTTGACTAAGGTCCCACCTTAGCTTGTTATAGGTAAGAAGGTAGTAGAGATGTTTTGGCACTTTAAGATATTTAAAATATGATTAGATACCCATGTAATGTATGGTAATAATGATAATAGGCTTGTTTATGGGGTATAAAATAGTTTCAAAAAAAATATTTATAAATAAATAATGAATTTTTAATCTAGCTGAACACTCAATCATTTACAGAAATAAAATCAACAAACATAATTTTGAAAAAAACACAAATAAACCATAATTTTTTTACTAAGTCTAAAAAAATTAAATTAACACACCAAAGCCTTAAACAAACTTTTTTATTTCCCTTGGATGATGCTTCCTGAACAAGCACATCTACATAATTTAGGAACATTTCATTGAGTACTAACTCCTATCCCAACACAAAATATCTGGAGTGATATAGAATTTGAACTTCAATTGTAAGTATTTTGTTGTAAACCTTTACCTAACATTATCATTATCTAGATAAATTGTCTAGATGAGGAAAATAGGTTTTTTGAAGCCTAGTTAACTAGAAAAATCATCTCTTAGGTTGTCAAGATTGAAACCTCCAAATTTGACTTCTTATTTCATTCTTGAGTCTAGTCTCATTTATTCAATTTGTTTGATGGATGATATTGTTATGGAAATTCCAACATGATATATCCAATCAAATACCTAAAGTAATCCAACCTCACTTTAACCCATTCACAAAAAGTAATAAAGACCAAGATTTATGTTACCTAGTTAATCTAAAATTTGGATATTCTTATGATATTATTACACCATAGTTTGCTACCATCAAGGATCACTTTGATTCTCTTGATTTATTTTGGTATAAAAATTATAATCCATTACCACTCATTTCCAAAAATTACCTACGAGTAAATTTGTTAAATCAACTAACCCTTACAACTTATCATATTAAACCAACTTAGCCACCTCAAACAATAGCTAGATTAATATCTTGATTATAATATATTTCCTCTTTGACCATCTTAGGATGAACTTTAGTGATCAAGTGCACAATATTATCATTTTTATTAAATTATGTAAATCACCAAACTTATTCTTGCCTTTGTCTAAAGTACAATGTGTAAGAGCCTTAAATTTTTGCATAACCTTTTTAGGTTTCTTTCCTTTATGAGACATGTTTTGCTTCTGTATTAGAGGTTGATAATTAGAGTTGTGTGTAGGCTAGCTCTTATGTAAAAAATTATATGTGACAATGAGATTCTAATTCATATTTTCCTTAGATTTGATCTTGGTTATGATGCGATAAGCTTTCCTCAAAGTGTTAAAAGTTAATAACTCCATATTTTAATAAATATAAGGAGAAATTATGTTGATGTACTTCCACACTTTATGTTTTTAAGTCAAGTTATCAGACAAGAATTTAGTGTAATCATGGATCATGTTTTTGTAATCTTTCATTAAAGTTTCATTATAATTGTGCATTTATTGTCACTTGATGAATTCATCCTCAAAGTGAAAAAAGGGAAAGCACTCATTTTTTATCACATTGAAAAAATGTTTTAAAGACTCAAATGGAACTCAGTCTGGCATCCACTATGCACTAAATTTATCCTATCACTGAGCCACTACATATTCAACATTGAAAATGTGATCTTCTCAACATCAATGAATTGATTGATTGATAACTATGCCTTGAGCTATCAAATCCAATCATCTAATGTTGCAACATTATTTTTTTACTTTAAACATGGGGATGCCAATATTGACTTACACTTTGAAATGGGTCTACTTCTAAAACTACTAATAAGATCACTATGAGAGAGAATTTAAAGGTGTTATGTTGATATGTATCATCAAATCATAAAATTAGAAAAATATTTTAGTTATCTATGATTTTAGGGAATTAATAATGATATTTTAGAGGTTAAAGGTTTATTTAGGTTGATTTTGGGTGTCACCAAATTAATATTTATATGGTGTAATTTCATGTAGGTTGAAATATTACCAATAAGTAATATTTCCTTATTTCACCATGCTCACATGTTTATAATCATAAGAAAGGTCTCATCTATGATATTGATGATTTGTGCCATGGGGCCCAATACATAGTTCATGAGGGAAAACCTTGTGCTTAGAGACAGGCACAGGGTTATGAAGAGTGTGCACCATGTTGGCTTATGGAAATTGAAATAACAAAAATTCAAATAAAAGTGAAAGTCTATGACACACATGAAATGTAACTTATATTCAATGTGAATAGAGTGAATTAAAGAGATGTGCAATGCTTTTAAAAAGGCTGGGAGAGTAGGCTTCTATGATTAGAAGGGGGAACACTTCCTCTAATTTTCTTGGAATGAAGGTGTGAACAATAATTCATATGAGAAGGAATAGATAGTTAAGGCATAATATCTATCACTTTGATTTCATATGATGTTGACCATTTTTTTGGTGAATATGATGTATATTTATACAAAAAATACAATAGGTAGTTATAACTACTAATGATTACAAATAGAGTGATTAAAAATTTGATTCATCTTTCTTCTAAAGGAGGTTTGAACTTCCTCTATGTGTGTGGTAGTTAAAATATTCAATTGAGAGATGAATTAGAGATATTTAATGACATGTATTAGAGTTATGAAGTATCATCTTTCAAACCATGTGGATATGATATGCTGACATATTCCACACATGGTGTTCAAGATGTCTCTAACATTATTTTAGGAAAAAGAGGCTATGTGAAAAAGTTTCATGAGTGTGAGTTTGTGAAGGATGTGGCACAAAATAATCCTTCCCTTAAATTTCATTCCAGCTTACATGGGGACTTAACCTATAAATACCTATATAAATGAACACCATAAATTTTATTTAGTAGATCTAAAATCTCTCTCTCAATTACACAACACAAAGAGCCATTTTATTATACATCTATCGTTCATGAGGATCTTATCACACAAGATTAGCTAATATTATTCAAGAAGTATAAAATGTCTACACTAGAATATTTCTTAAGTTATCACATACTTGTTCTAAAATAAGGATTCATTTGTATGAATTGGTTGCAAATTTAGGAATAAGGTTAAGGCTTCTCTTATTTTGGGTCCAAATTTTTTGTAAAGAACTACATACTTTATTACATAACTAATATTAGAGAAACATACCTTAAAAGGTAATCCATGCCAATAACTTTGATTTTTTCCCACTTGAAAGGAATTTATAGGGTTTGAGACTAAATAACACATGAATATATATTCACACACTCTCACACATCAAATCACTCATCTTAAAAAGGTTTTTACCAAGTAGGAGTAGAGGAATGTACTCACATAGTTTTAGATCATGAGATCCTACACAACCACTAATGATGATCCTATGAGATTAATGATGTTTGTTTCTAGTTACCACCTCTATTGGTGACCTTTTATAATCTATTATGTTTTTTATTATAAACTTGTATTGAAACGCACTCAAATTTTCATCTTATGAGCTTGTTTTGAGCATTTTCAGTGTTCTCTCAATAGGTATGTATATCTAAGGTAGGGAATATACTTAATATTTTCTCATTAACAAATTTTAGATCTATATCTATTACTATCCTAAATCAAACTCTAAACTTACTATACTATATTACCTTTGTTTAGGGTTTGATTATAATGTGATGATGATCCTATGAGATTAATTATGTTTGTTTCTAATTACCACCTCTAGTGGCAACCTCTTATAATCTCCTATGTTTTTTCTTATAAACTTGCATTAAAACACACTCAAAATTTCATCTTATGAGCTTGTTTTGAGCATGTTTTAGTGTTCTCTCAATAGGTATGTATATCTAAGGTAGGGAATATGCTTAATATTTTCTCATTAACAAATTTTAGATTTATATCTATTACTATCCTAAATCAAACTCTGAACTTACTATACTTTATTACATTTGTTTAGGGTTTGATTATAATCATTATTTTGTTAGTTTTGGGTACTTATGTTTAAAAATGATAAAAAAAAATCAAATAGAATAGTATCCACTTACTCATCATCTTTAAAAATGATAATCATCTCCTTTATATAGACCTTTATTAATCATAATATATGGGTCAACTCCTAATCCCAATATAGATTGACTGATTACACAATGCATCTAATTCCACAAGTTATGTACTTCACCCAATATAATTAACAAATATAGATAAATAAAGGGACATGTGCCTAATGTCAGGATCTTGATCAATCCATATACAAAATATTATCATATTGATCTAGGGAATAATAGTATACATGATCGACTACCTCACATAAATAATTAAATGGGTTATATGTGTAAGTTTATGTTGAGTGATAAAGGAGAAAAGATATATTAGAGTGTTTTAAGACAAGGGAAATAAAAATTAGAACTATAATTATAATTTTTTATTATGAAAATTCATATATGAGATATAATAACTTAGATGCATGATGCTTATGTACTTCATACTCCATTTTATATAACTCTAAATAAAAATAATGGAAGAATATATTAATATACAAGACAAGAATATGAAGATTTAGTTTGATAGATACAATATATAGTAACAACCAATTCATAGTTATTCATTAATTTTTATTTTATGTTGATAATACTATGGAGTTATGTAATATAATATTAAAATTTTAGGATATATATGATATCATAGAGGAGTTAGGACATCACATAATGCATGTGTATGTGGTAAGATGTTGAAACCTCCAATGAAGATGTAACATGCCATGGAGAAATTACATGGTGTCATGAATCAATTGAAGGATTAAATCCTTCTATCTTAATCACCCCTCCTTGAAGATAAATGGTCCATTTTATTAAAATTTTGGAATAAAATGTGGAAATATGTGGCAATTTTCACTTATGTAAACTATTTTCCCTCGGAGTATACTTGACCTACTTTGACTATTTGAAAGAGAGGGGTCTCTTATTGATATGTATATTTGACCCTATAGTTAGTTATTTGATCCTCATTTTTTGGTGTGTTTCATTTAGGATTTATTTTTAATTATTGAAATTTATATGCAACATTTGAAGCATCTGTAAAATATTGGAAGTGGTGGCATAAGAGTTCTACATTAAAGATTAAATTAAACCAAAGGTAAGAAGGAATATTATGGTAAAAAATGTATTATCCTACTTGTTTGGTGATAGTGATAAAGTGGATTAATCTTATGGAAATTTCTTAGTATTATTTTTGTCTATTGGTGAAGCCATACCTAATCACCAACCGAAAAAGTGTGCAGTATATGGTGTTGATTATGAAATTGGTTGCACTTACCATTATCTTTTTATATAATGGTTTTCATTTGTTACTTAATGTGATAGATATATTTAATTAACTTATTATATTTTTTAACTTCATTTTTATTTAAAGGAGTTTCTATAATTGATGGTGATGTAGGATAAGCTACATCCATGGGTGCCAAATGTTAAACATGAAAGCCAACCTAAAAAGGCCTGTGTGTTTTAGAAATTTGAAAATATTTTTTATAGATATGTTGAATGAAAGGAAGGATTTAAATCCATTTGCATTGCATATTTAATTTTAAATTTTGATAAAAAGCATAACCATTTTATACATCAATTATGTCCATCTATTAGTATGAGGATGGAATGTGATAGAGTTGTTCAACTTTGTATCTAGCGTAGACCAAAGTGATTTCAAGAAATTTATCAATATTATTTCATCCTTATTAGAGAGGATAGTATATAGTATTCTAAATTGACATTAAACATGTTGAAAATATAGTTGACCTATTTCTATATCTATGATATATTTTTTATAATATGTGACAAAAAACCAATTACAAACCTCCTATATAAATTTTCTAATCCAAAGAATCTAAAAAATATTGTTATATTATTTGGTTAAAGCATTCTAGGATGATGTGGATTTTGGTTAAGTATAGATGAACTCCTTGTGTGTCCACTATCTAACCTATATTATATATCTCCCACATAGAAAATGAACAATTATCCATGTTAACATATAAATTCCTTTACCAAAAATTGTGGAACACTTGTTGAATATGGTGAAAATGTTCATCCTACATTTTTTTGGATATTAGGATGTCATAAATTTATAATAAAATAAATGAAGACATGAAATGGTGGAGGATGTTGTTCATCACCCATATGAATGTATCTATTGCATTAGTCAATCTGAAGGGCATAACTAACAATTTAGATAAATATTCCTTAGATTGAAGGGTTTTTTCCAGATGTTTATATGTTCAATAAGAATGTAATGATACCCAAACTTAATATTGATTTTGGTAAAAAAAAATTGGCACCATCGAGTTAGTATAACAGGTCTTCAATCCTTGGAAGAGGATGATCATTATCTAATATGATCTTGTTGAGAGCTCTATAACTTGCACAAAATCTCTATGTGTCATCCTTGTTTGGCATGAGCATAACTTGGTTGTTGCAAGACTATGATCTAGTCCTAATGTGTCATTTGCCCATAATTTCTTGGATATAAAACTTGATACCTTCATTCTCCAAAAATTAACTATGGTATAAAGATGAATTAGGAAGAAGTATATGTGGTATCAAATAAATAGTATGTTTTACCATGTAGTGTGTATCCACTTACTTACATGACTAAACTGTATCATTGTATTCATTTATTGTGTAGTATAATTATGATAAATTATCAAATAAACCACATTATGTGATTGATCTAAAGCTATCTTATTGAACTGATTGGTGCTAATGAGTGAAATTTTAAGAAATAATTTTTATATGCAATATCTCATATCACTAATATCCTATGAAAAAAATTATAAATATTGACTTCAAATATTTCATGCCTTTGCTAAAAATATGGTTAACCAAGTAAAACATCACATACCTCTAATGGTAAAACATAAAAATAGATTACATCTTGAAAATGCCTAATTTTATACACTAAGTGACAATATTGAGAAATATGCTTATTAGAACCTAAGATGTATCATCCAATAGATTATGGATATGGGTGAGGTGTTAGTGGAAATTTCAATCTTGAAACCATTTATAAAAAAATTAGGTTCTTCAGACTTCTTTTGTCAATGAAGAAGTGTATTCTTTGTCCATTAACCTACATTTGAAAATGAAACACTCTTTTTGATTACTCTAAATTTTTATTTGGGTCAAGAATAATTGTTCATGGTAGCTATCATAGCATTAAGTTTAGAATACATGTTCTGATTACCTTTTTATAATTATATAATGTTAGTAACCATTACATATAAAGGTGCAAGTTGAGTTTTCCTATAATGAAACTTATCTATGGAGTGACTAATAGTGCTATAAAATTTTTACCACATGATTGTCCTGGAATAATTTGTATGATCATTTGACAACATAATATTCTTTTAAAGATAGTGTGAATGTCCATTCCCTACTTTGGTATTTTTATTTGTTTTAGTCATGGAATGTGTTCTTCATCCCAATGTTTCATTCCCTTAAATACACTTATTGAGCTAGGTTCACTAAGTGAATCCTAGGAGATAATAAGGGACTTTTATCCTATCATTTTAGGATCATTTTTGAAAAAATATAGGGCATGAATTGCAGGTATTGGGTTCCATGAAATATCCTACTTGAAATAGATATATAAGAGATCCAATAATGTCATTGGAGATTCAATTCATGTTTTCCATTTGATATAAACCCTATTCACATAAATTAATATAATTCAACAATTTTATTCCATTACACTTCACTTAAAAAATTAAAATAGGATGTTAAGGTGACTTGGTAATAAATAAACATAAAAAGGGGAGAATGATAAGAAAAAAAAAGAGGCTCTCTAGATCAAATAACAATATTAGTGCTTAAGAACCAAATATGTGCTCAGATATAGTCTTACCATTGTATTTTAATCTTCACAAGAGCTCAGACTATAACCACACAAGGGAGGGAGTCAAAGAGAAGTAATAAATGCTTAATTCTTAGAATAATTTCTGTAAGTAAACAAATAAGAGACCTATTGTCAATAACATATAGTCTTATAAGGGTTTAAATAAAGTAGAAATAATTCAATAAACAAACTAAAATATCTTGGAGATAATTATAATGAATTAAAATACCTAGAAAAACACATGATTGAGTTTTTTAACCTTAACATTACTCATTAAACTATATAAATTTGGAAGACATTTATGAAACTAAAACCATATAAGCAAAAAATAAAAAAAATGTATTAATATTTATTGCATTTAATTACAAAAGTGTCAACCTTAAAAAGTGTTACAAAATAACATATATAGGAACCAATATGGTACCACCTCCAAATAGCAAAGGATCCACTCTAAGCCATAATGGTCCAAAATAGTTACAATAAATCATTAAGGTGTGATCACATAGAAACAAAAAAGTAAATAAGGGAGGGGATGGTGATAGATTGACATTGATCCCATCATGTTTACAAAGTTAATCAACACTAGCTCTATGGTGGTCCACTTCCTAATTTATTGTGAGCACCTTACTGAGCTACCAATGATTATTAAACTAAATTATCCCCCTGATCGAGCTTATAAAAATAAATAGGTGGCTCTCAAAATATCAATTATGCTTGAGTCAATAGCTTATTATGCACCTTGAGAGGATATTCTAATGATACTTTCACCTCATTGCCCTAGCTAATACTAGCTTGTACTAGGTGAAAAGTTCCAAGATAGCCTTGGCTCTAATCTTATTGGCTCTTACCACCTTTCTCCTCATGGATTTATTAAAATGTGATAAGTGAAATAAAAATTAATATTTATTAAATATACTACAATATAATTGAAAGAGAACATTGATTCTAACTTCCTTGAAGTAAGAAAGGATACGATCCCTACTCTTCTCCAAGGGCCCAATGGTGTCTTGAATGTTATTCAACTAGTCTTAAATGGAGATTCTCATGCTTCCTAGTAGGTAATGATATAGGTTTATGTACATGAGGGGTATCAACTTAAACTCTAGGAACATCTATTTATTTATGATGTAAGCCACATTTTTTCACTTTCTATCCATGTGAATGATCCCATCTAGGTAGGTTTGTGCTCATTGGAGAAACTTTTTCTCTTAAAGAGAGTTATAGTCACTTCCTTAAGTCTCATGAATAATTATGTGTGTTTTGCCTCCAATTTTCCAATAATAATTTCAAGGACGGTACTCCCTAATTGGGACTCAAGAGTCTTAACCTGATCCTTAAGATCTTCCATTAACTTTTCAAAGAGCTCATTAGTTCCTCAAAGCATTGAAACTAGGTCATAAATGACTCTCTTCTCCATGCATAGACCTCATTTTGGTGAGGGAGAAAAAACATTATTCAATCATCCATACCATGGGGTTCCCTTCCTAAGTGAATATTTGTGTGGGCACCCTATTCATCCTCTATGACTCCTGATCAAACTAAAATTTCATGTCTAATGATGATCATAATTTTACCACCAATTAAACCTGACAGCCTTGTATAACCTGACCTATGATCATAGGATGAAATGGAAACTTGGTGTATAAAATAAATATTTAATTAATTATCAACCCATGGGGATTTTGGATTGATAATTTGACACCACTATATGTGAATATTTCACTCACTTATTGACTTTATCAATTGCATATAAGCACACTTGATTAAAGGAAATTATAGAAATGTAAAGTACTTGAAAGGGAATCACACTTACATGAATGAAATGAATAAAATTGAATGAAAATAAATGTTTTCAAATATACCTTAAGAAATTAACATGCATTCACAATACTAAAATCATCTATGATACTTAAATAACATATTCAAAATTAAAGAATGGAAATGAATACTTGGAAATTGAATCTACTTAGTTATTCTAACAAGTCAGTATATTCCATACAAATCCTATTGAGGGGGACCTCATAATTTTTTATTGATATCAAATCCTTCAATTTATTTAAAATGTGTTTACTACAAAATGATGAATTTATTCACATCAGGTAGAAAATAAAGATTGTTATAGTAAGATTAGAATGGTTGGAATGTTATTACTTAATCATACTTATAATATCTATCTTCTTCCTATATTCTCTACTCCCTTAGCTAGCATATCTATTCTAATATATACATAAGAGGATATGTTTATTTCTCAACAAGAAATTATAATAACTTGAGAATATTCATATTATGGAGAACATAGCTAGCAATGGCTATAAGACAAAAATAGGGGTGATGTTTTTGGGGGGTTGGAAAGAGTGAAATGTGGTATAATAGGAATTCTTGATGTTATAACTCATCCTCATCATGTATGCTTATATAGTGTCATGCATCCTTATTCTCCAATCTTTACCATTAAACAAAAATCAATGAAAAAGATAGTCATTACAACTACTACACACTTAGGCAAACTTTAGGTAGTTATTCATGTTTATTATAATAGTTCCTAGTGGTTGCAAGATGATAACCTATTAGTTATGGGTCATGAATTACCCCTATGCAATATGGTTCTATGGCGATATATATCTATAATTCATCCAATTAATATATGACTTAACCTTCTAATTATGCTACATGTAGGTCATGTCACTCAAGTTACTCAACACATAATATGAGAAGTAAAAACATCATAATAAAAGATAACATATTCAACTATAATCACAAGAAAAAAAAATCATCCCATAAACATAGTTAATATATATCATCATGATTAAATTACTTAAAATAGAGAAATGTACAAGGCATATAAGAAACATTGAAATTTAGAGGCCAAAAAGGTAGATAAGTATGGGTTCAAATTATTCCATTTATATGGATCATCACACACCTAAAATTTAGGTGTTTTTGGTACTCGAGTAACCAATTTATGTATTTGAATAGCATACATAAGTACAAAGTCTATTAGTTCTAATGCCCATGTGTTTTGCTTGCCCTATAAACCATATTGAGCCTTAAAATTTTTCCATCTCCTATCTTATTTTACCTCATCAATTAACATTGCTCCTATCTATTCTAGAATGGGATACCAAAATGTCAGTGGATAAAAAGTGATATCCAAAAAATTTGGTCCCTTCCTTCTTGCAATTTCTATGTAAGTATGAATTCAGTCAATGATAACTTTGAGATTATGTTGAGATAATGGTTCCTTATTCTTCAATTCAAGAGTAAGCTCATTCCATATGTTCCCATAAGCTCTAAATGCATCTTGTCCTATTGTATTTAACAATCCCAGGTAATAGTTTTAAGCTTCTACTTGCTTCCTTACAAAACATGAAGCTACTTCCCTTCTTTTCATTAAATAAACCCATTCTTGTACTATCACCTCAAGCTCAGTGGACTTTCCTCTTATCATAAAATCATATTATTTTTATTTTTAATTGTAGTTTGATAATTCTTGACCATTGTTATTCTCATGCACTATATATGAAGAAAGGGTCTTGAGTAAGACATCCCTTACATATAGATTGGGGTTCTATTATAGATTATGA
Organism: Torreya grandis; assembly: GCA_037957365.1. NCBI lineage: Eukaryota > Viridiplantae > Streptophyta > Pinopsida > Cupressales > Taxaceae > Torreya > Torreya grandis. Next base: position 379,921 of record JARHVA010000344.1, on the reverse strand, counting down.
GGTATAACATAATTATATAGATAGAATTCACATAATCTTTCCTATTCTTTAGGGGTACCATCATTATACATATTAAAGAAACACTGAGTATCTATTACTATTTGTGGAAGATCAAAATATACTCTCATAAATTAAAATTTCAACCATTGTTCTTCAAGGTAAATAAAGTAAACCCAATCAAGTGGAATGCATCTCAATAATAGATCTATTAATTGAGTTAATTATTCAAATTTTTATTATAGTTTCATGAGTTATTATGCATCTTTTTAAAAAAAAAATCTTTTTTTTAAAAATTTCTTCAACTAGCCATAGTGTTTAAACCAACTGAACTATGTACTTTGGAACTACTCATTTCCTTGTAAATACATCTCAAAGAAAAGAAATGTTGAAACAAGTTTTTCTATTTATGTAAAAATGGCTACAATAAATCTTTGAATAATAGCAATAGAAATATGTTTTTGGGTTACTAGATGTGATATGGCTATAGGCTAACTCAGTTGGTACAACTAGGTCTTATAGATGTAAATCACTTTGTGACAATCTATCTAATTTGTTACCTTCTTCAAACATCTAAACTTTTACCATTAGTAATTCAATTTACCTGAGTGATTTCTCTAGGGTATGAAATTTTCCCTATGAGGATGTTGAAAGACTCTCATATCCATTATATTTATATTTTTTAAAGAATTTATTCATCCCTTTCAATCTACTTCTCTTTCTCACTTTCTTCAATTGATTGATCTTCCTTACTTCCTTTAGTTGATTTTCAAGGATCAAAACTAAAGGAAGAAGAGCCTTCCTCATCACTTCTAATCTCTATAGAAGTATTAGTTTCTTTAATTTTATTTCTAAATGAGCCTTTAATAATATGGAGTATGTTAGGAGAGGAGGAGATAGACCTTTGTGTGGTTTTCACCTTAGTCTGTGTGATCATCTCCTATAAACTTAAGGAATTTTGAGCTCCTTAGTTTGTTTAAGGTTTCGAGGGGCTTCTTATTATTCAGATGAAAAATGTGAAAGAATAAATCTTGTCCTCTTATTTATTATCATTTTCTCTCTTACTACCTCTGCTATAGGTCCATCCTCTCTAGGAGGATATTTTTCTACAAGAGGTTCATTTTATTCTTTTTTTTTTAATTTATTTTTAACTTCAGATTTTGTTTCTTATTTAACTTCCTCTTCATCACTTCTATCTCCTCTTCAAAATTTTATTCCTCGACATGTTATTACTCAAATCAAAATTGTATTATTTCTTCCCAGGTTATATTATGTCTATCTTTTAGGTTACCTTGAACAATGAGTTGTATCAATCAATAGTGGGACATAGTTCTAGGGTTTCCTTTCTAATATTCCTTTGCCATTTTCCTCAACATGTTTAATATGAAAATTTTCACATTTATTCTAATGTTATGCATAAGTTTATTTATAAACTTAAAATTTATGCCATATAACATTCAATGTCTCCCTTCAAACATGAAATACTTTAGAATAAACATAGTAGTTTTTGCCCATAGCTATGGTAGAGATAGATGTTTGATACCCTATCTAGAGAAGCTTAGCCACTCACCACCTTCTTATAAGGTTTCCATTTATTCATTTATATAAAAAAAAAAATTCCCAATATTTCCTACTCTAGGTAGGCCAGTAATTCATATCAAATATCTTTTAGTTACCTTTATTTAAAACCCTATGATAGTGACTTTTTTAAATTTCAAATGAACTAGAGAATTCATATACTATTTCTTGGTCAAATCCTATTATCTTTTCAAAATATTTTAACCACCATATATTATTGAAGAGGATAGTGATGTCTTTATTATACAATAGTGGTGCCAATTCGATAGGATCATTTATAATACAATCTCCTCCTATGGTGGTTCGACTTGGCTTACAGAATAATCATTAGGTCTTTGTTGTCAATTTTCTAGGATAGGAATGTTTTTATATTTGTTAATCATTAATCTTTGTATTTAAATTTTAAAGATTGTATCAATGTTTATCATGTATCATCTTAAGGTATGAAACTGGTGTGTCATTTATGGGGAAAAAACCCCAACTGACATGTCACTCATCTGTGAGTAAAGCATAATTCAATGGTACATGTAGGAGGGTATGGAATAAGCTGATGGGGACATGGAATTGGAAATAGGATGGGAAAAAATTCCTTGATGTGATAAATGCATAAAAATAGTATTGAAATTACCACATGATATGCACATAATAATTATTTCAAAATCATCCAACATGATGATCACATTAACTATAATGAACAAGAATTAATTAATAGTTTGCCTTAAAAAGTGAATAATTACCTTCATTAGATGGGTTACAAAATCATACAAATGTGTGTGGATGTTGAGACAATGAAGTGAAGTGGGATCATGTAGACTAGGGTGTTGATATCATGATGGAAGCATGTGGAGTTGATGTGACATGTAGGATGTAATACATGTAATTTATGGAGTTGGATGAGGTGGATGTTATTGAATGTATCTAGATCAGATGGTGGTGGCCTTTGGAATAAATGAAATGTATACTACTACAAAAAATTAATGAAGACAAATGGTATGGGATTAAGATGTAATGCAAAGTATTGAGGGTGGAATTAGTCGAATAAAACCAAAGAATTTATACCCACTCTTTCCTTAGAATAACTAGATGAATTTTTAGCATCCTATAACAAGTGATCATCATATGATAATAATGTATTATTATTCTTGGAGATGCACATTTTTATCAATAAGGGTGAATAGATTGACAATATGATTTTACATCTAGTTGCCTTACAAACCATCCTTCTAAATATTCATAATTCACTTTAACCACATATTAATTAACCTATAACAATGGAAGAACATTATATATCTCAAATTTTCAATCTATAATACATAAGTTACATCCTATAGAATAGAATATAGATCTTATAACATAGAATTGACACCCTGTAGCATAAAATTTACATCCTATAGCAATGGAAAAAGCTACCTAGGAAGGCTAAAAATAGGTGTTTGAATTTATAAGAAAGGAGGATGATGAAAAAGGAGCTAAAAATTACATGTTTATTGCTTTGATATTTTTTTCTCATGCATTTTCTCCTTTTTTTTAACTTTTCCCCCTTAGATGGTTAACAAGTCAATTTTCCATTTAAGGGTTTATTTAATACAAATATTGATCATTTAGAGACTGGTTTTCTAACCAACGCCTATCAACAATGCCTAAAGGTTTTCATTATTTATTTTTATGACATTTTATGACTCTGTCTATTCATTTGGACAACTGATTAACTATATTTTTTATTCAACTTATAGCCAACCAAAATAAATGACTAGACTGGCTACAACAAAGTAGTTATTCTTTGCAAATGGAGATGAAGGATACACTATTGTACCCTAATAATTTAAAATCAATATCTACAACATGATGAGAGGAATATGAGGTGTGTTCATACATAAGCTACCAAGTGAAGCTCTCTTTGGAAAGAGTTTTTTTTTTATAATTTGAGTCTATGGCCATTAACTAGTATGCAAAACCATACATGATCAATGTTATGTAATTTGATAGATCAAATCCCAAAGACTTAATCTATTTTAGAGGGCCTAAGCCTTCTAGTTCATATATCACCCATTTTGTTTTTGTATTTAGAATCAATAAGAAGAGCCCAATTTCTCAGTTGAAACTCTCTTATCTTTATATATTTATCATGTCATCAGATCATTTTCCACTACATGAATTTAGTATGATGTGGTGTTTCTTTTTATAGTTTATCTAATACATTAAGTTATAGGAATCTATCCTTCTATGCTTTTGACAAATCTAGGCTAAGTTCTAATATTGTACTCAATGTTTTGTGTTTAAATTCAATGGGCAACACATGCTTATTTCCATATAACAATTCATATGGAATACGTCTAGTTGTGGCCTTCCATGTGATTTGATATTCTAAACTACTTAATGAAGACAAGCTTCCTAATATTTATGATGCACATTGATTATTTTGGTGAGGATATTTTCTAACTCCTTGGTTGTGACATCTACATGTCTATTAGATTGAGGATGGTAGGGGTGGATTTATTGTGCCTAATTTTATATTTCTTGACAAAGGGAAGATGTGAGATTAAATTTAAATTTATGCCCTTGGTTTGTAAAAATTTATCTTAGTACCCCATAGCAAGTGAAAATTTCCTCATATAAAACTTTTTCCATAATCTCATTTCTTGCATGGGTTGAGGCTTTCACCTTAGCCCATTTAGTGACATAATCTATGCAAACTAATATGTACTCCTTATAGTTGGATTTGGGATCTATCTACCCAAAAAATCAAGTCCCCACTTATCAAATGGTTCCAAAACTAATTGGGGATACAATTATATTTCATATAACCATGTGGGTTTCCCCATATATTGACATTGATCACATTGACAAGTGTATTCAATGGAGTCCTTGTGCAGAGTAGACTAGTAGTATCTAGTATTTATAATCATGATGGAAGTCCTTTTTATAATAAAATTAACCCTACATGGTTCATCATGGCATGTTTTAAGGATGTCAATAAACTCATCTTCTTGGATATATTGATGCATAACTGAATCAAATCCTATGAAAAATAGGTACCTAGAGATCCTTGAGTATGGACCACTTTTTGTGATTAAATTTTTCTTTCCTTTCAGAGAAAAATAATGTGGTAGTAATCTTACGTGCAAATAATTAGCAATATCTACATATCAAGGAGTATTATTGATTAAATAAAAAATGTGTTCATCATTAAAAGAGTCATATACTATGAGACTTTGATTAGTGGATTATAATAGAGATAATAAATATACAACTACATTATCTTTTCTTAGTCTATCAATAATGGTTATATCAAATTCCTATAGTAAAAGCAACCATCTAATTATCCTACCAATTACTGTAGGATTATTCATTAAATACTTGATTATTACATGATCAGTATGGATGAAGACTTGATACCCAGTGATGCAGTGTCTAAACTTGTAAATAACAAAGACAAACAAGTAATTCCTTTTATATGACTATGTAGTTGATTTCAACTCCTTTTTGCTAATGAAATAAATGGAATATCTTAAGGGATACTCTTTCTGGCCAAGGATATATCTTATGTATAATCAAAAATTTTCATGTGAATTCTTTGATTAGACTTATCTTTGTAGAATCTACCTTAATATATATAGGTGAGATGTGGTGTCCTAACACAATACCTTCTATCAATAATACCTTCTCTCATTAGCATGTATCACTGTTCATGACATAGGGATAGTTGATGGTATTGACAATGTTGAAGGACTTTCTCAAGGTTTTAAAGGGATTCATCATAGGTTTCTCCATAAATGGTGAAGTCATCCATATAGATTTACACATATTCATGGGAGAGATGAGAAAATATCCTCAATATAGGTCTTTAGAAGGTTGATAGAGCATTTCATAAACCAAATGGAAGTACTACATAGGTACCCCAAGGACATGTGAATGTAGTATTATCTTGGTCCTCAAGTGATATTCTAATCTAATTATAGCCAATAAATCCATCAAAATTTGAGAATTTCTTTTTTCCTACCAATGTGTAAGGACTTGGTCAATAAAAATAAGGGGAAAATGATCCTTCCTTATAGCTGCATTCAATTACCTATAGTCTACATATATACACCATCTACCCCATTTTTAAGGTAAATCATAAGGTGTGAAACCCATTGAATATCATAAATAGGATAGATGAACCTTACATCTATTAGTTTTTATAACTCAATTTTGACTCTATCTTTACCATCAAGGTTCATCCTACATTATGGTTGGTGAATGGGTTTGCATTCCTCTTTGATGTAGATGTGATGGGTGCATAAATCTATAGGGATACCTATAATATCATTGTAATCCCAAGAAAAATCTATCTTATGCTTTTGTAATATAGTGACTAACTTAGTTTCTTTTTGTAGTGTTAACTTATTGATATTGAGGGGTTTTCCTAGAAGGATTTCCACTTGTTTGGATAGGGAAAACATGTATTCAATGTCACCTATCAATAAAGCATAGTTGAAATTGTGTGGAAATAGATTATGGAAGGTTATAATGTCTTTTAAAAGTTGAGAGGTACCAATCTTAGGGAAGATATTTTTAAGAGGACATGTTGTACATTACAATAGATTATCTATTTCAGGGTCCTCTTGATAAATGTTTTTTAAAATATGAGAAAGGAGTGTGTCTTCCTCTTGATATTTAATGGATGTGCTATGGTAAAGTGTGTAAATTTTTTTGTTGCTCATCTACTTCCTCTACCCAAGGATATTTGTCTTATTCATAGGAAAGTTTGGCTAGTGGATATAACACTAATTTTGTAGTGTCATTTCTATTTGAAATCAACATTTTTCCTAACTTGCATCCAATGAAAACATCGAATGTGGCTAGTAATGGTCTTCCTAGGATAAGTAGGTAGCCTCATAGGTTAGTTTTTTGATGTAAAATGATGAAATCTATTAGATATTCCCATGAATACATAGTGATGACTATATCTTCAATCACCCCCTTAGGTTTAATGATTGATTTATTAGCCATTTACAAGATAGTAGGTGTTGGGTAAAGTTGTTTCAATCCAAGTTTGTGCATGGTTTATATAATCATAACATTAATGGATTTTGATTTAAAATTTTTGGGAATATTTGTGTATTATTCCTAATTTAGTTAAAGGGTCTGAGTAATAAAATCAATAAATAAATATGCAATAATTAAGCTACTAATTTATGTAAACTATATTACAATTTTGACCTTTCTAAAAATAGTAATAAGAGATTGAAAATAAGACTTAACTAGAAATTGACTGATATGACTGAGACAAGGTCCAATATTCACTATACAGGACTACAACACTATCACAAACTAAGATTTGGTATTCATTTTGGAATTGGACTGGAGCACCAAAAGTGGATAAGAGTGGAACTATCACTATATTCCACCTCTACCATTTTTGTCCTGAGGATTTGATCTTTTTGGGTTTTGTTCGCTAGGTCTGTGTGACCCTATCCATGAAGTTTCGGTAGTTAGAAGTCTATAGAACTCCCTGTCGAGTATATTTTATCTTCAAACCCTATTTTCCATTCTACTTTGATCAATTTCAAGAAATATGGGGTGTTATTATGTGTAATTTTCATTGAACATGGATCCACACCCCTTGTGTGGGTATGTTGCATACATACCAATACTCTGAAGAGGGATCAAGCCATATGTAGTTCTCGCACTTGATGTGCTTTATGAAATTATGTATATGAAGATGAAAAATATTTAATTGGATGTACTTAAGGTGGATAGAAATTGGTGTCAGGATTTGAATAAGATTGTAAGTGTGTTGGCTGGCTTTATGTAGAGAATAGGGAAGATTACTTGAGTAGTCTTGCTTGTATTCTAACTTAGTTAGTGATAATTGCCAACCATTTCCAAATGATCTTTGAATGGGATTTTATATGGATCTATTGGTCATGGGTTGAATGTACTCACATTAGGACAACAAGGATGGGGAACTAAAATAAATTGACCATTAGGGTTAAAAATGGACTTGGACAAGAGTGCTAAAATTGGATAAGAGTGGCATCAGTCTTATATTCCTAGTGTGGTGCTATTGTCTTAAGCAAATGGGACCTAGAAGGATGGATCTATCATGGAAAGTGGATTCTAGCTCAACTAGGATCAAGTCTAAAAGGATACAAATTATTGGGAATCAATGAAGAGATGCCTATGAGGGTCATGAGAGAAAGTAAGAGGGGCATAAGGGTTGGGTATCATTAGCCATAGTCAAGTTACCAATTTTTACATTTTATATGATTACATTTACCTCCATTTTTTTTAGTGATGTAGAAAAGTGAAATATTAGGATAAAGGAAAAATCGAAAGCGTACTTGAACTTACTTGCAAGGGTGAAGCTCATGAAGTTGTGTGATGATGGGTGTGCATAGAGAGAGCATGTTATAAAGTACAAATCTAGAAGAAAAATAAAGAGTAGATTAGTTCTTACTAGATACTCTATATCTAAAATAAGAATGTATAAAACTAGGTAAGAGATAAAAGAAGAGAAAGGAATGCATACACCTCACTGGGTATATGAACCAATACAAAACCTATTGTGATGATGAGTAATGTTAAGTAATTTTGGATGATGTTGTACCAAGAGTAATATCATAAATGGAGTTGAATTCTCAATTCCCTAAGAGTGGATCAAGAATGCAAAGTCTATCCCTTTGGCTCCATCATCATCCACTAAGTGAAGTTAGGTGGTCCTATGTGTGTTGATCAATGTTTGGACTGTGTGTCCAATTCCTTTGAATAGGTGGCTCAAGAATACAAAGGATAACTAGTCCTTTGGCTCCATCATTACCCTATGAAGTGAAGCTATGAACTGATACTGATATGAAATTTATGTCATATAAGATGGCTCTTGAAGCCCATGAATGTACTATGATCTAACAATGTTGGCATGGATAGCTGAATGTATGCTAAAAACTAGGACACTCTAAAAGATAGAGATTATACTTATATGAAATCCACTCCAAAATTGGTGTAATAGAATCATATGAAATCCACTCAATAACTTGAGAACATGGGAATGTGGAAGTTAGGCTTGTATGAAACCCATTCTAAAAATATGCCAACCATATATATATATGGAATAAGGCCCACAACTACTAAGAATTCTTGGGTAATACTAAACTCAAAAAAGAAAAGAAAACAAATGTGTGATGCACATTGCCCCCAATCATTGGTGTCTAAAACATGGATTCTAATCTAGAAGTTATATCAACTACCATGACTAAAATTGGAAGTGAGAGCCATCATGTTGTGTATGATACCCTATATATTTGGATTCTCTGAGTAAAATTATACTAAAAATTGTTGATTCTGAACTAGTCTAATTGTGCAAAACTATATTAAACTTACTTTTTTGCCTACTTTTATAAATTTTGGTTTTTTTAATTTAGATGGGAGTGATGAAAGCAGACACTAGTGGCACTGACATTGTAGTCCAATTTAGGTGCTATTTTCTTGAGCCAAATTTGGTAATTTTTTTAATATTCTCACTATCTTGCCTAGTTTATTCTAACTATTTTGATGTTTGGTTGATATTTTGGGTATGCCAAAAACTAATTTTTTGACCATTAGGAGCTCTAATCTCTATGACAAAACCTCTATTTATTTCCTCCTCTTCTAAAGGTAGGAATGAAGACCTTGTAATGACTTCCCTTAGAAGAAAGAGCCCTACAAGTGTGTTATGCTACAAAGATACATGATATAGCAATGATAATCGACAAGACATCTCAAGATATAACATGATTTGTATTGAGAGATTATTTTATCAATATAGATATGCCTAGATGAATATAATAATTTAATAACATGTGTAATATACTAAAATATAAATGAAAGTTTGGTTAGTTTTTAGCTGTTAGTTGGAGGGATAGAGCATGATGTCTATCATGGCATCTAAGAAAATAAGCTAAATGCATGATGTGGATCATGTCATTGAAAATAATGAGAATCAAAAAATCAACAAGCACACAAGGAAAGAAGCAAGAAGGATACAATGGTGGTCAAGGGGTCACACAAATAAGGGACATGGGCACAAGTCACTCAAACTAGAAGGCAAGCATATAAGGCATGTTCAAATGCCACATAAACATACAATTAAAACAAACATGGTTGGCATGAAATCCATAATCACATAGAAGAGTAAAAATAAATGAGATTGGTAAATGTCATAAGGCACACACATTAATAGAAGTAAAGGACATTGGCAAATGTCCTAAGGCACATACATGAGATAATCAAGAAATGAGAAATGCAATCATATTTAGCCATGCAAATCAAGAAAGGAAAGCATGTAATAACTATAAATACAATCACACCTAACTAATCAAATCAAGAAGTTAAAGTGTACAAGACATGTTAGTACAATACTAGGCATATGCTAATAAATACATAAGTGTTATATACTAGTGAGTGTTGCTAGAGTAATCTGTATAAGCTAGTAAGTAATGTACATCAACATGATAACTAGAGTGTATGGTGTAGGAATGACATAACTTAGATGTTGTAGTAATGTAGAAGACACCACCAGTGGGTATGTATATCAATGTATGTCTTCATGTAAAATTAGGATGCCCCCTCAATGGGTAGAGTGAATCAATTAAATAATTGTATGTCATTGTACACACTCAAAAGAGATCAAGTGAAGCATGGTAATGTAGATAAATAAAAAAATAGCATAAAACAACATATGTAAGTCTAAAATGATAGTAGAATTTAAATCATGGATGATGCATACAACCAAAATATTTTTAGTTTCTTTTAATTATTTGAATGTTTTTTGTATTTTGAACTATTTGAATATTTTTGTGTTTTTGATATTTTATATTATTTTTGGATTTTTTTTGAAATGTTATGAAATATGTATAATCAAGCATAATAAACTATGTATAGGTAAGTTGGGAAAGGATGATACTAACTGACGAGTCTCATGGGAGACTCCCTATCATGGTGTCCTCTATCAAAGAGAAGAATCATGTGTGATCATGAAGCACGATTGAAATGCTAAGATTGTGGCTTTAAAAGATGTATATGCTATAAATTATCTAAAATATTTAAATTAAAAACTAAGTTTGGGGTCCCCCTATAACTCTAAGAAGTGTATGTAACTATAAGGATCTTAGGGACCCATCTGGTAGTAAGAGAGGCTCTCTAAACATGTGCTCTATGAGTAGATGCATGAGATCTCAATGATACTATCCTGGGTGTGAATACTATAGCTGAAATTTGTTTAGAATCATGAATCTATGGAGGTGTATGAAATCTATGTACTAGTGATGGATGCCTCTTCTATGTTTAAATAGGAATTAGAGGAAGAACTATAACTGGTGGAAAAACTAAAACTGGTGACTACAAAGTAGAAGATGGATTTGAAGCAGGGAGTGGCAACTCATATGGAACTCCACCAACTATAACAACTTGATTAGCATGAATGAATTTCATGCATTTGTGAATTTTAGAAGGTACCACTAAATGTTTTTAAATCTATGTTTGACCAAGTAGCATATCAAAAACTCCTACACTAGGAGTTATAGTGAATGGTGTGGCCATGTGTGTTGGACCAACCTGTAGAGGAAGTACAATCTCACCCAATAAACTCTTTATGTGCCCACTAAATCTATTGATAACTATGTTTGTTAGGGTAATATCCTTCTCTAAATATTCTAAATGCTATAATAATGTCATAGTGCACATGTTCACACTAGATCCATTATCTATGAGAAAACTATGAATAGGATGATTATGAATGTAAGTTTTGATAAAGAGTGCATGATAATCCAAGTCATCCTTGACAATCTCCTACTCTGAGAAAGAGATGGAAGGTCTAATTGAAACTCTAGAATTGTATACACCAATCATGTTTCTCAAAGGATGTGTCTCAACTGAAGGTACCATGTATGTATCTAGTGGGGGATGTGCATGATATGAATGGTGAACCCCTATTGTATCCCCTATCTCTTATTTGGTGCTCTGAAAAAGAATCAAGGAAGATTTTTAATGATTTATTCTATGTTTGATTTACTTGAGGAGGCTCAACTAAAGTACCAAGATCAATATGATTGTCATCTATCAAATCTTATATCATGTGTCTCAAACTAATTCATATCTTTGTTGTATGGCCTAGTGCCCTATGAAACTCACAAAATGAATGTTGATCATATCCCTATGGAAGAGGCTTTATTGGGTTAACTTCTCAAACAAGAGGGAGAGATATGATGTTACATTCTAATAGCTACTCTTAAACTCTAGCTAGAGAAACTGGTAGATTGGTGAAGGTTCACCAAGGAGGTGTTGATAAACCCACTCGTTGAGGGGGCTCGAAAGCCACATTAACTATTAGTTGATTGTAGATCTTTATATCATTGACCTTGAATTTTATGGGACTTTGTTGTTACTCTTGTTTGTTGTTTCTGAAATACTTGTGAACTTGAGTTTTCCCATTGAAATTATTTTGACTTCTCTTTGCTTTAATGTGTGACATAATTTAGTGAAGGAAGAGAATCTTTAAATATGATTGATTCATGCAAAGCTAGTAGAAGATTCTATTTGAAGATATCTTGTAACTCTTGATCGGCCATGGGACTAGTCATCTTAGCCAAAATAGTCTTTTATTGGAGAACATAATCTATGATATTCTCATTTGACTTTTATTTTAGTTGTGTAACTTGGGCATATAAACCTTATCACCGATGTTAATGTTGAAATGAGGTAGGAACATGTCATCTAAAGGATTGAATGCATTGATCGATCGATTCCATAGACTATAGAACAATTGTAAAGCATAATCATTTAGGCTTTGTGGAAATAACTTGGTAAGTATCTAGTCATTTAGTACATAGTTCAAGCATGCTGCATGAAAAGCTCTCAAATGTGTCTCTAGATCACCCTTTCCATCATATAGAGTAAGCTTGGGTTGAAAAAAACCTTATAGTAAAGGTGTAGAAGCAATGTGACATTCCAATGGTGTATGTAGTAGAGCAAAAGAATCCAAAGCTTGCATAGGTCTAGAGACACGTTGCTCAAGATGTAGCACCTTGGATTGAAGATATTTTATCTCTTACACAATGGCTATCACATTAGGATACAAAGATGTACTAGTTGTAGCTGGTGGCATAGAGGTAGATTGGGATGTTATAGGGGGTTGTTGAGACATAGTTGCTCTCGTAGTGTTATTTGTAACTAGTTACTCTAAAGGAATGGAAGATTTAACTTGTTTAGACTTTTTAATTTCTATGATACATTTCAAGATAAGAGTATTATCTCAAGGTTGGTTTCAAACTCTTTCTTGAAAAATTTGTAGGATCAAATCTTTGTTGAGGATAATTTCATTATCAATAATTAATGGAAGTGGATCAGTAGTCCAATGTGGTGGAGCATGAGCATCAGTGTGTACATCATCATTATTATTTTCATACTGCTCATTATGAGAGTTGTCTTTATTGAAATTAGTGTAATTTGGATGTGTAGAATCTATAACAGGAACCTAAGTTGTTTATTTATCCATGGTATAGGTATAGTTGTCAAAATATGGGTGAATTCAGGAGGATTTCCATTAAGCCTTTCACTTCATCTTGAAGAAAGAGATACAATAAACTTAGGTGGGATAAGGAAAACAACTTGGATAATAGTAGAAAAGATTAAATGAATATAATCTAAATAAAGAACTAGAATATTCATAAAAAGGATAAAAAGTTCTCACATATGTAAGTGATACCTCAAGAAGTTAATAGGAACTAGTACATGCAACTAGGGTTTGAAAGATAATTATTTGAACAATTTACTATGAAAATTTGAAATTGAAAGTAAATTTATGAGTTATGTATGCAAGTAGAAAATCAAAAATTTGTTGGAAAATTTATGATTTAAAGAGACCTAGTAGATGCCACTAAGGTTTTGAAAAATAAATATTTTTGAAAATTACTATTGAATTTTGAAATTTGACTAGATTTTTTTATTTAAATATGCTAGTAAAAAATCAAAAAATTACTAGGAAAATACTAAGACCTAGTATGGGCAACTAGGGTTGGAAAGAAAAAATATTTTAAAATTACTATGAAATTTTAAAATTTAATGCTAATTTGTGATTTTCTTATTCAAGTAAAAAAAATAGAAAATTATAGGAAAAAGCAATAGAAAATTTACCTTAGGGTTTTTAGGGGTTTTATGCATAAATGAAGTGACTCAGGTTCACCAAATGATTTAATAATTTTGGGAATATTGGTGTATTATTCCTAATTTAGTTAAAGGGTTTGAGTAGTAAAATTGGTAAATAAATATGCAATAATTAAGCTACTTATTTATGTAAACTAGATTGAATTTTAGCCTTCCTAAAATTAGTAATAAGAGATGGAAAAGAAGACTTAGTTGGAAGCTGATTGATATGGCTAAGACAAGGTCTGATATAAATTATGTAGGATTGGGACACTATCACAAACTAAGATCTGATATTCATTTTGTAATTAGGTAGGAGCACCAAAAGTGGATAAGAGTGGCACTAGTACTATAGTCCATATTTGTTTCTATTATCTTGAGGATCTGAGCTTTAGGGTTTTATACGCCAGGTTTGTGTGACCTTATTCATGAATTTTTCATAGTTGGAAGTTTGTAGAGATCCCTATAGAGTAGATTTTATCTTCAAATCCTATGTTACATTATACTTTGATCAATTTCAAGAAAGAGGGGGGGGGGGTTAGTGTGTGTAAGATTCACTAGACATGGATCTACACCCCTTGTGTGTTTATGTTGCCTACATACCAATAATATGAAGAGGGATCAAGCCATATGTAGTTCTCTCACTTGATATGCTTTGTGAAATTATGTATATGAAGATGTAAAATGTTAAAGTGGATGTAATTGAGGTGGCTAGGGACTGGTGTAAGGATTTGAATAAGCTTGTAAGTATTTTGGTTGGTTGTATGCAAAGAATAGGGAAGATTACTTTAGTAGTCTTACTTGCTTAGTGATAATTAACAACCATTTCCAAATGATCTTTGACTGGGATTTTATAGGGATATATTGGTCATGGGTTGAATGTACTCATGTTAGGCCAACAAGGAGAAGGATGGGAAACTAAAATAAATTGACCATTAGGGTCAAAAATAGACTTGGATAAGAGCACTAAAAGTGGATAGGAGTGGCACCAGTGTTATAGTCCTAGTATAACTCTATTGTCCTAAGTAGATGAAACCTATGGGATGGATATATCATGGAAACAAGAGTCTCACTCAGCTAGGATCAAGTTTGGAAGGCTACAAATGACCGGGAATCAATGAAAATATGCCTATAAGGTTCATGAGAATAAGCAAGAGGGGCCAAAGGGTTGGGTGCCATTATCCACACTCAATTTACCAATTTTTGAATTTTATATGACTATATATTCCCATAAATCAATCAATGTATTTGGGATAAGTTGACCATTGATGTTGAAATTGACTACAAGACTACCTAAATCAACGTACTTAAGTAGAACTATATTGCCCAACATGATGTCTGCAAGTTGGCCAACTACTTGAATAGTTTTGGGATCCTTCCTTTTTCATTCAAGTTTCTTTAAGAACAATTCATAGACAAATTTTATGTATATGGGCACATATTTAATGGATTGAAATAGTGAAATCTTAACACATGCAATTTTTAACTATCCTAGGATATAAAATTTAGGTTCTTGGTAAAGACATTGGATATTTAACCTCTTAGGAAAAGGAGGGTTGGTAAAACCTTCTAGTGTTATATTGGAACTTGGTTCAAAAGTTTGATATAGGAATTTTACTCAAGAGAGGATGGTTAGTATGGTGTTAGTTCCAAAATGAAAACAAAATGAAATAAACACACTAATAACATAACATCTCTAGGCCTAGACACTAGGGAGAGCTTAGTTAACAAAAGAAAATGAAAAACACAACTAAAAATCAAGAAATGAAAATAAAATAATTCCTTCACCTTCTTTGAATCCTCTGAATGCCTTTGTAGTGGTGGCCTACTCAGCTTATGCTCATGAAGTCCTTGAAAATGGAAGCTTGGCTACCTCCATCTCTCCTTGGCACCTTTGACTTTATCTTGGCTTGGATTAGAATCAATTTGACATGGTCAAACTAGTTGTAATGGCTTATTGAATATATTTGTGCATTATAACTTTTCACCAAAATATCTTAGAAATGATGTTGTGAGGCCTCCTATATATAGATTTTTACAAATGTTTGGAATCAACCTAAATCATCCATCTCAAGATTGAGATGTGTGGTTGAGGATTAATTCAATTTTTGGAATTAATTTTGTAATTATCCTCATCATGAAATTGGAAGAACGGGCAACTAAGAGGCATAGAGGGAATCATGAAGGGCATTGATGAGGTATAGAGGGCATGAATACTGATATTTGTGACATTTATGGCCTATGGATGTCTTCCCAAGAAATGAGGTCACTTGATGATGCATATATTCAATATTCATTTCCAAAAATAAGTATTCAACAAGTTTCCATGGAATTATTGATTAGGCCTTGATTTGGATTAATTAGCTCTTAAGCATGTTTAAGCACTTTGTGCACAAATTACCTAAATTAATCAGAATGCCTTGTTATTGGTCCTAAATTTGACTAGATTGGAATTGGAAGGCACTGTTAGATGTGTTGGAACCATATTCCCCTTTAGTACCAAAAACAAATAATAAAGGCATGCATCTTTTGTAGAAGATTTGATAGGAAAGAGAAATCTAGAGCACCGAGGTGCAAAATTAGCATTTTGACTCAAAATGATCTTATCAAAGTTAGCTGGCCCATAAATTGCATTACCCCATTTAGTGATACCTTGGCCAAAATTGGCATTTTAATATGTTAGTTTTAAATATTTTAGCATGTTTTAGTAATTTTATGCCAAATTGTGCATTTTAGGTGGAAATTGGCCAAAAGCTTGATTGGGGGTTATTAGTGGCTAGATTTAGGTATCTACAGTCTGCCCTTATTTGGAAAGGCATTACAAGTTGTAAGCATAGTAATGTATTCTCAATTAATGAAAAGGTCCTATATGCCTACAAATATAATGATGATAAACTAATTGTATGATACCCCATCGAGGGAATGGTTTGCATAAGTAAGTTGACAAATGGTCCCTCAATAAGAAAGAAGCAATATTAGGGGACCAAAAAAAGGAAAGATGATGGGGTGAAAACAAAATTATACTAAAAATGTAGTCAAAATCATTGAGAATGCAAGTGGGATAGTGTGTAATGATTTACCTAAAGGTAGTTATAAACATTGTATCTTAATAGTGGCAATGTGGTATGATAACACAATGGTTTGCCCAAAGGTGATTATAATCATTTAAAAGATGGATTTTCCCCAGTTAGAATAGACAAACAAGATAATAACATGCCCCTATATAGGTAAAAAAAATTAAAGTGGTGATGACATAATGATTTGCCCAAAGGTGGTTATAATCATTGAGAAATGTAGGTGGGATGGTGTGTAATGATTTGCCCATAGGTGGTTATAATCATTAGACCTCGATTATGGAAAACATGATAAACTTGGTCGAGGATGATGATAATTTAAGATAGAGGGTAATGATGAATTGGAACAACCTACTAGTAGGGAGATGCTTGTTTGAAATAATAAAGGTTGATATTCTTTCATGGTTAATTACTCTATTTAGGATATGATTGGGAGTGAATAGGGATGTCGGTGCCTAAGAGATGACACTATTTTTGAATAGACTTCTTGAATATAAGGTTTATTTTAGCATGTGTGGGTAGGCATCATGATATAACATCATGAGGACTTAGTTGAAATATGCATGAGGACTGAATCCCATGATCTAATACTCATAAGAAAAAAATGCACCAATGATAGAAACCATGATGACAATGAAAACATATGAATATGGATGGATTCAAGTGTAACTGTGGGCAAGGAATCACCTAATGAACACATATAAACTGAACTAAGGTAATAATGCTAAGATCAAACAAACAAGTAGATAAACAAATAAATAATGCAATAGAAACCATATGAACATTGCCCCTAGAAAATAGGTGATAACTTAACAAATGAACAAAATAGGGGAATGAAAGAAAAAGAAGGTGGTGGCCAAGTTGTCTCCATATGTACTAGGCAAGTGGACCCTACCTACATAGTTCCATGGATGTAATAACTAATAAAAACTTTATGCCAAATGTAGTTCTCCCAAGGCATGGGAAGAATGTGATAACTAAGGAAAACACAAATAATGGATGTGATAGAAGAAGAGGAATTCTATTACAAAATGGAAAGTGCATGAGAGAAAAAGGCCAAAAAGGATGGAGAAACTAAACGACAAGTGATTTTCTTGTAACTTAGTAAGGGTTCCCAAAATCCTTAAGGAAGAGAAGTGGTCAATGTTTTTGTGCTTTTCTAATGATTTTCAAATGTTTTTGGAAGTGTTTAAAGTATCTCAACTCAATCAATAATTACAAGACACTAAATGGTTTAAGCTCATAAAATGGTGAGAGTGTGACTTAGGTTACTTAAAAAATGGCGAGAGCATAGGGAAAAGGGGTGACTGGGCTGACCTCAACAAGTATTGAGCACTACCTACATAGTCCCAAAGTAGGACCTCAAGTCACTGTAGTTATACCCTTTCAATGAAGGAATTTGACTAGTGTAGTAGCCAATTCAAACAAAATAGGCATAGTTGTTAAAAAGGCAAACATGGCATAGAAGGGGAAAGTTAGTATGTCAAGGCTTAATGTTACCCCTAGTTTTCCCATAGGTAGTTATAACTAGGACATAATGGCATAGATTAATGGTACTAATTTCCCCAAAGGTGGTTATAATTAGTAACAAGACTGGTGGTAAGAAAGGACTAAAAAATGAAGGATGTAACTACCAAAACTTCTATCACACTATCCCAAGATACACTCACTATCTCAAATACTTGAACTAACTAATGAATTGATCAGATATCTTGATGCTAAAAGGATGTAATGAATGACAAAAACCAGGGTCAAATGGGCTAGGTTTTTATAACACACTAGGTCGATAGGCTAGAAGAAAAAAATGGATATGGCAAAGAGGATGGTATTTGTACAAAGAAGAATAGTGATAAAATGACATAACTAAAAATGTTCCTTATAGACAATACACATTAATGCTCAAGCATAGTATTGCTTGAGATGAATAATATTCATTGTCTCTAAAAATTCATCACCATCTAGTGTGGCAAGCCTATATGCTCTTGATCCATAATCTACAATGATGATGAAAGGCCCTAGCCAATTTGATTTTAATTTTCCTTTATGTTTCTTCTCAGCCATGGTATTATTTTGGTTTTCTTTAAGAACAAGATCATCAAGTTTAAATGTTCTATACTTAACATGTCAATTATAGTGGCCTTTGATTTGGTTTTGATATGCTTGAATATTATTGAGTGTGGTTGTGTGTTTCTCATCAAGTAGGTCTAGTTCTTGTAGCTGAACTACTCGATAGTCATGATCATCTAGGACATGCTTGAAAGAGATGCATGGTGAAGGAAATTCAACCTAAATGGGAAGGATGGATTAGTACCATAAAAAAGTGAGTATAGAGTGGCTCTTTTAGGGGTGAAATGATTGGTATAGTATGCCCAAAGGGTAGGGAATATCTAAAAGTGCCAATCATGACTGACATCATTGACAATTTTTTTGAGAATGTTGATAATGGTTTTACTGGATGCCTCAGCTTGTCCATTACCTTGAGGGTAATATGTTGTAGAAAAATGTTGTGTGATGTTATATTTAGTATATAACTAGTCTACATCTTTATTCTTGAATGATCCTCCATTATTAGATATAATATCAGAGGGTATGCCTGAGTAACAGATGAGATGGTTAAAGATGAATTTGGAAATTTTCTTTCCAGTCATGTGAGGGGTATAGCTTCAACCCACTTAGTGAAATACTCAGTGGTAAGGATATGTTTATGGCCATCAAATAAAGTGAGGTTGATCTTCCCAATGAGGTTAAGTCCCCATATATAAAATTGACATGGTATCAACATTAGTTTCAAAGTTTTTTCTGGGGCATGAATCAGATTACATGCCATTGACATTTGTCACATTTATTTACATATGTAATGGCATTTACATCCATTATGGGCCAATAATAACCAGTATGCAAGAGATTTTTGGATAAGACTACATTGATAGAATGAGCTCTACATACTCCTTCATGAACTTCTCTTAACAATAGCATAGACTCTACCAAAGTTAAACAATGAAGTAGAGTTCTATCAAAACTATGACGATAAAGGGTGGATCCAAGTAAAGTATAACAAGTGGAATGATGAATGAAGGCTTTGTTTTATTTTCAAGATATGTTAGGTGGTATAGCTTGGTCATGAAGGTAGTTTTAAAGGTCTGAGTAAAAGATAGAATTAGGACCAATAATATCACAAATAATGGCAATGAATGAAGGTTCATGGGATGGTGTCGACAAATTCTCAATGTGGAACTGATACTCTCTAGCTTTATCTATTTGTCAAATTAGAGAGCCAATAGTAGCCATGGAATTTGTATTTCTATTAATAGCCCTCAATATATGCTCAAACTAAATGTTGGTATTTTTTTGTTTAAGAGTGTCAACCATGGTTTTATATGGAACTAGTTTGTCATCTTTGGTCTAAAAATGATCTATGACCTGATTGATGATTAACTGAGAATCATTGTACACTTGAAGATGAGATATATTCCACTACACTACTTATTAAAGACCTACAATAAGTGCTTCATACTCAACCATGTTTTTTGTATAAGTAAAGTTGATTCTAAATGATTTAGGGATTAGATCCCCTTATGGTGTAATAAACAATAGGCCTACCCCAAATCCATGTGTAGTGAATGAACCATCAAAATATAGTTTTTAGGGCTAATCTTCAAGGGGTGTGTCTATGATGGTCATGATGGATTCATAAAAAAATTGAAACATGAGTGGTGGGGTGTCTGTGAGAGGTGCTTCAGCAAGTTGATCTATAAGAACTTATCCTTTGATTGCCTTCTGATTGACATAATCTATGTCAAACTCACTGAGAATCATGATCCATTTAGCCATTTTTCCTTACAAATTTATTTTAGATAGTATATATTTGAGTGGATCTACCTTTGAAATGACCATGGTCTTATTTTTCAACATGTAATGGTGCAGTTTCTAAGTTGTAAAACCCATGGATAGACAAGCTTTTTTAATAGGTACATAGTCATGTTCATATGTAACCAAGGTACAACTTAGGTATTACACAACATTCTCTTTTCCATTGTCATCATGTTGAGTCAAGACTGCCCCCAGAGCATGGGTAGTAGTAGATATGTATGACAAGAATAGCTTTCCTATCATAGGAGGTAATAAAATAGGTAGATTAACAAGATAGTCTTTGATCTTTTGAAAAGTTATTTGGTAGTGATCATCCCAGTGAAATACAACTCCTTTCTTCAAAAGGTTTGTAAAAGGATGGTAATTATCTACTAGTTGAAAGATGAAGTGTCAGATTGACTAGATCTTACCCTGCAAACTATGGAGTTTCTTTAAATTGGTTAGTGGAAGCATCTTGGTTATAGCATGGAATTTAGTCAGATCAACTTCAATACCTCTATGAGACACAATGAAACCAAGTAGTTTTATTGAAGTTACACTAAACACACATTTTTTTGGATTTAGTTTGATTTTGTACTCTCATAGTCTTTCAAATATCTTATGTAGCACTATTAGATGGTCAGCCCTGGTCTTGAATTTTCCTAATATGTCATCAACATAGTCTTCAATAATATCATGCATCATATCATGCAATATGATAGTCATGGCCCTTTGATATGTAGCTCCAACATTCTTAAGGACAAATGGCATCACCTAATAACAAAATGTTCCCCATTAAGTGGTGAACACTATTTTATGCTGATCTTTTAGTGATATTTTGATCTTATTATATCCTAAAAGGCCATCCATGAGTGAAAGCATTTCATAATCAATTGTGGAGTTGATGATCATGTCAATATTAGGTAGGGAAAAATCATCTTTAGGACAAGATTTGTTGATGTCTCAAAAATCAGTACAAATTATAATCCCTTTAGGCTTTTTACTAATAAGTATAACATTAGAGATCCATTTAGAGTAGTCAATGGATCAGATACATCCTGATTCTAAGAGTTTTTTCAACTCTTTTTTTATCAATATAACAATATGAGGATGCATCTTACATAACTTTTGTTTTAATGGTTTAGCATCAAGATTAATCACAAGGTGGTGCAAAACCAAGGCAAGATCTAAACTTGTAATGTCAGAATAGGCCCATGTAAAAATACCCACTAACTCTCTCAACAGAGTTGTAAAGACATCATGTTCCTCCTTGATAAGGGACACACCTAATTTTATCCATTTCAAGTTTGATGAAGTCCCAATATTTACCTCTATTGTAGCTTTAACTAGAAGGGTCAAACCTTCTTCTAGGATAGTAGGTAATGTTTTGAATTATTGGACTATGTTAGGGTCCTCTGTTAGGACTTGATCTTCAACTTCTCCTAGGCATGATGAATTTAAATCCCCTAATGGGAGATCTAGCCATATGAAAAAAATAGTCAAAATTTCTTCAATAATTTGATCAAATACTTGTTATTTCTCAAAACTAAACTTAGATCCATAGGCAAGTTCATCATTGGTGGTTTCTTGGTCTAAATTTGAAGAAGAATGAACACCCCCATCTAATGGTGCCTAAAATAGGTTTTCACCAATAGACTGGCCTTTATGTTTACTTTTTCCCTAGTTAAAAATCACCTCAAAGAGGTTTTCACTTTGGGACCTTAATGTTTTACTTATTTTTTTATGGCTAAGGGTGTTCACTTGCTCTCTAAAATAGGTTATAGGATCTAATGTGATTGAGAATCCTCATTGGTGATCTTCCAATAGAACATTGTCTCTAAGGCCTAAGAAATCATAGAATGCCTCATCATTCTAGAACTCATCAATCACCAGATTAGATTCTTGTTGGTCTCAATCTATCAGTTGGGGATAATATAATGGCAAATGGTTATGGTGAATGGCCAAGGTAAGGGTAGAAATGGCATTATTATCAAATAGTTTGGTTTTAGATAGGTTATCAAAAGTGAGGCTATGATCAGACTCTACTTCACTATCAACATCATCATCACTAGTCACTGGTGAGGGAGTTTGAATAAGATATGTGGGATCACCCCCAGGTGGTTTAAATCTAAGTCCATAAGGTCTTTCATACTTAGTCATAGAAATTGGCTTGATGGTTTCTTGTTTATTTAGTCTGATGCCTATTCCTTCATAATTGTGATGCTTTATGATCCTATTGGAAATAAGATAGTTTGAATTTTTATAACAATTATCTTGGTTTTCATTATATAACCATGATTCATCCCCTTTAAGAGGGTCAAGTCCTAGACCAGATGCTGGTACAAATGTGATAGGTCCCTTATCTTTGTTCTTTTGTTTCCAATGCATATGTGGTATGACTTTAGGTCACCTAAAGGTTTTCAAATTCTGAGGAAGATTGACAATAGGAAATGTATCATGGGTCACATATTCTCTCAGTCCATTATCTGAAATGGTGAAATGATTAGAATATTTAGAAGGTGACATGTGGAAAAGGGAATCTAAGGTATTAAGATCTATTTAATCATCTGATGAAGGATCAATAAGTATGGCTTTTCCTTTATCCTGATTGAAACTTGGATTCATATTGTATTGATAATTATAGCTTTGAAATTTAGCCTCAAGATGCTTGAAATGTTCATATGGGTATAAATATCTTGGAATACTTACTTCCATCCCTAAGTGGGAAAACTTGATACATTAGTGTAGTGTTGATGGGACTACATGTAACCAAGACCTACCTAGAAGCATGTTGTATGATAACTCAAGATAAAGCACATGGCAAAGTGTATCATGGGTTAAAGGCCCAATGATAGCTAGGAAAATAATGGCACCTTGTGATTCTCTTTCTTGATTATCATAAGCTTTGATGGTTATTTTTTCTAGTTAGAGATCTACCATTGTGTACCCAAAAAGCTTGATGAGCTTTAGGGACACTATGCTGAGGCTTGATCCATTATCGATAAGCACACATTTCAATTTTTTCCACTTTATATAAACCTTGATGTATAATGGATTATTATGGAGTGGGCCAAGGGAAGACATATCACTTTGGTTGAAAGTGACTTATTGGGTTAGAGCTAGGTGTCCAACCAAAGCTTGAAAGTTATCTAGGGATATGTCACTAAAAATAGTGGATTGGGTCAAAAACTCATTCAAGATGTTTTTGTGGATTATTGATGTCCATAGAAAATATAAAATAAAATTTTTTGATAGTGTCTTCTATAATTGATCCACAATATCAAACTTCTTATCTTGGTCAGTATTGAATGGTTTATTTTGAGGTTTAATGGTTGGTTGGATGATAGGCAAAGTGGTAGATGGTTATGGGCCTAAGATAGTAATCTTTGACCTCTGAGTTGTGATTACACAATCAATATTAAATATTGAACCATTATTACTAACCAATGTTGGAAATGGTGTGGGACCAGATAGGACAAGTTTTGGTTATCGATGTACTTGCATGTGGTCACATGTCAAGAACAAGTTATCGATATAAGGTCCAAAAGGAGAAGTCCTAGTTTTATGGTTGGCTTATATGCACTCCTATGTCAAATAAGGATTATCCATGTGATTTGGATAAATATTATTGTTTAGCAATGGTATAGGCTGATTAGTACTTGATCTAGGATTAATGGAGATGGTATTAACACTACCCCCTACAATATGACCTATAACCTTGTTGTAGTCATGTGCAATTGTATGGTAGATTTTTTGGTTGTTACCATTCTAACCTTGGTTTTGTCCATTGCGCTATCATTGTGGGTTCTATTGTTGAATTTGTTGATTTTACTGGTTTGAACTTTGATTTTGATACTATTGATTTTGTTACTACACTGGCTGTTGTTGTTGTTGTTGCTGATTGTTTTGTTGTTGTTGATTGTTATGTCAGGAAAAAGGGTTTTGACGGATCCCAAGAGTTTGATTATAAGTGGAAGTACCATTATCCAATTTTATCTCCCCATTCTCCAACATATTCTCAATTAAATTCTTGATTTAGACACATCTTCATAGATTATACCTGTTGAACTGATGATAGTCACATAATTCATTTTCATAGTACCAATCAAGATAAGGAATGCCTTGCAGATAATGCTTTGGTATGGGCTAACTAATCAAATTAGTGGTAGTAAACTTGTAAAATATAGACTCAATAAGTTCTCCTAGGTCACTAAAGACATGATGTGTAGGGATGTTTTTCCTTTTAAGAGGAGGGGTTTGCAATGGTAAAGTCTATTGTATTTGTTGTGTAGGTCTTGGTTGCTATGATTTTGGCATTAGTTGGAGAGGTTTTTGGGTAGGAGTAAGCTAAAAAGGTGGTGTAGATGATGTCTGCATAGTTAGACATGATAAGATTCAATTACTCTATTTCCCACAACATTCCTATTGTGGTTGAATTACTTTGGTCTTTCATGATTATTAGCTTGTATTAGTTATGATGCTAGTGCTTAGATGGGATGTTGGTCATTTTCCTGATTGGTTCCTTGATTTTGATTATTTGAATTAATCTTGATGACTCCTTTATTGATGAGCACCCTCTCAATCAACAAACATTTATCAATGATCTCCTTGAATGTATGCACACATTGCATTTCTAGATGATTAGCTATCTCACTATGCCAATTCTTGGCAAACATAGTGGCTAAATATTTATCTGGTAAATTGTGGGTGAAATGAATTGCAAGGGCTCTCCATCATTGTAAATAACTCACAAAACTCTCCCTAGATTTTTGATTTGCTTGTGTCAGGTTCACTAATGAAATCTTATGTTCAAGATTATAGGAAAAGTGATACATAAACTTATCAAAAAGATCATCAAAATATACTACTAAGTTTTTGGGCAACTTTAAAAACCACTCCAAGGCTTGTCTAGCCAAGCTCCTTGGAAATAACAACAAAAGGTATATGTCGTTATATGCCATTGGTTGACATGCAATAAAAAATTTGATCAAATGAGCCTTAGGATCACCTTTCCCTTTGTATTTATCAAATTTTAGTGGTTCATATCTTGGAGGAAATGGAATATAACTCCATGTTGAATGGATAGGAACACACGTCATCCAATTTGAACTTTTTGGTTTGCTTCCCAGCTTGAATGGTAGAAATTACATCCTTCATTTGTTGCAATTATTGGGATATAAAATTGGAAGGAATATTGGTTTGAGGGAGAACATTGGTTTGGAAAAATAGTTATGATGCCACAAGTGAGACACTTTGACTAGTGTATGATGGAGATACCTATTGGGGTGTGTTGGTTTGGTTGGGGAATGGAGTAGGAATACGCATACATGGATTAGGATGTATTTGAAATTACACATTTGGCTACATGATATTCTAGTTTGGGTTGATGATAAAGGTTTGACCTGAGGGATTTTTTGGTTGGTATGGAAGGATATAATTATACTATGCATATTATAGTTGAAAAGGGACATGTTGCCGACTAATCAAAACTTGCTATTGAGTGGGAACTTATGGACCAAGACCCTATCTTTGGATTTGTGGCACATTTTAAACTGATGGTTGTCTAGTAGGTACCTAAAAATCATGGGGACCTAATTGTTTCAGGAATCCCTATGAGGAAGTGAAAGTGGGTTATAGATTTGGCATCTATCATTGACCAATATTTTCACTTTGTTGACTATTCATTACTTGGTTTTGGATTGGTATATTAGTTTGTGACTGAAGAGGCTTGTTTGTCATTACCTAGTAGGGTGGAACATTTTTTGCCCCTGATTAAGCTGGTAATGCATTTTTCCTTTATTATGTTAATACACTAGATTGTGTTTATTTTTGTGGAATACTACTCATTACCTATTGAGGAGTAGTGTTTGTCACATTTTGTCATTGAGGTGTGACATTGGCCATTATTTGATTACCTAACCTTATAGGTTGTACACTCAAGGAAGCAACTAATTGAGGTTGGGGTGTAAAAACCCCTACTCCCTATTATGATGATCTACTCATGTGATTAACTACATGCACATGTTGTTAGCTAGTTGTTTGTGCATTAGTACCACTTTGATCAGGTCTAGACATTATTTTCACATTATCCACTATGTTTGGCTCACCATTCAGTGTAGAGGCTAAAGACACTTCTTCAATAATGGGCATATGCATCAAGTTATCTATTGAATTAGTTTGTATGAATGGGTTAGAACATAGATTCTCTTGTCTAATTAACTCTATCAATACTCCTATTGAAGGAACTAGGTCAATAAGAGTCTTACTTACCATGTTCATCTAATTTAAATCACATGCTAGATTCATATATGTTTGATATACTATCTAAATTTGGTTAAAGTGCTCTTCCATGATGTTTTTGATTCAATCAGATATATTAGGATCTTGGTACGTTGTTTGGACTAGAGCCATAGGATTGATAGAATAAGCTTGTTGATTGTAAATGATATTATTGGGCACT
Organism: Torreya grandis; assembly: GCA_037957365.1. Taxonomy (NCBI): domain Eukaryota; kingdom Viridiplantae; phylum Streptophyta; class Pinopsida; order Cupressales; family Taxaceae; genus Torreya; species Torreya grandis. The sequence continues at coordinate 352,804 of JARHVA010000344.1, read as the reverse complement.
CTTACTAGACTTGGTAAATTTTCATGGTGGAAGTTTGCTAAAAAAGTAGCCCGTACCTCTATGGCTCTAACCAAAATCTCATCTTTATTTTCTAACAAATGTCACTCAAACAAAAATGGATCATATGTGGAAGCTATATTAGTAGAATATGAATGTTGAAGAATTGGCTCATCCATCATGGATATTATAGATAGGTGTTGTACAGTTTGCTCTTGGTCCTATTCTGAATAAGGTGGTGTGTTAACCAGATAGTTGGCCAATGGATCTTGGCTTTGTACCCCTAATTGAGTATTATAATAGGGATAAGAATCCATCTCATAAGCAATATTATCTATATAGGGGTCTTGCACCATTTCTTCCTATGCAACTACATTACTAATCCCTAGATTGTACATGAGTCCACTACAAGTGTAGGAATACATGTTGGGATCCATAGTCAATGTTTTATTATAAAAGGTCAAAGAGTTATACAAAATCTAAAAAGGATAATGTCTAAAATAGATGATGTCCCAACTTGGTCTAGATTTGTTAAAAGGGTCAAAAAGTTTATGCAATGTTTTTTGAGGAAACAAGCTAGCGTGAAGTATATAACATTTCACTGTTCACACAATAATAAGCAAGTAAATGAACATAAAAATCAAAATGCCAAACTCTAAAGTTAAAGTGTTTCAAATCAGTCTAATCTATGAATTTAAAAGTTTCTAGGTCTTTTGGCCAAACACGACATCAGAAGCTAGGCTCAAACAAGGCATCTTGGCCAAATGACATCAAAATCTAGAATTTAAAATAGATGAAAGTTTTAATCTAATGGATTTGAAACACTTCTAACAAAACACTAGGCATTTGACTCTTAGACATGAACTTGATCAACTAGGTATAAGGTATGAAACAAAAGGCACTTTAGCAATAGTTTACTTTCTCACAAAAAATAGTATAAAACTAGGCTCTTTTGACAAACAAGCTAGACAAAGGTGATTAGTATAATTGTGCTTTAGACAAAGTATCACAAAAATTATACTCAAATTGGTCTGAAAATGTAGGAACAAATTTGGAACTCTATGCAATAGGATCTATGAAATAATATTAAAAATGTTTTGGGCAGTGTAATGACGTTGTACTACCCAAAAGGTGTGACAAAAAGGTTTGTTTCAAAACCTTTCTAAGGTAAAAGACATTTTCCACAATTTTGATAGCATAACACTACCTTTCTTGACTCAAAATGTTGTGGTACATAGACCTAAAGTGTAAGTGTTTAACACAAAATGGCTCAAGTCTATCAAGTGAGGACAATGATTTATGAGTCTCAAATGACCTTCAACCCAAATTGGAAATTAAACCTACGTTTCCTCAAGTTTAGTGCAAATGGTGAATCCACTTAACACATTAACCCTATGAACTTGTAAAGGTGTAATTTTGAATCTAGATTATAAGTGAAGGACTTAAATAACTTTGGTAAGGGTCTAAACTCAATTGGGCAGCATAACTACACTAAAGTGGATGATATGACTCTCAATCTTTTGATAAGATTTTAAACAAGGCAAATTGATGATCTCACATGGATAGCATAATACCTCTTTATTCAAAGTAAAATTTGGACTATTCATTTGGTTTGGGATTATTTGTTTACTCCAAATTTTGATTCCAAACAAGACTTTAATCTAGGATAAGACCAACTAACTAATCACCCTTAGATCTTAAACTGACAAGGTTGCTTGGTATTATTGGAATATGTCAATATACATCATTTGAGAGGTTTTTAAGTGTTCATCCAAAAGTAGATATGCATTGTATATTAGGGTTTTTACACCCCCCCCCCTTCTCTCAAATGACAGTACTACAACATGGACCTTGAGGCATACCTTGCACCAATAATACTTCCATGGCAAGTGGGGATTTTTCTAAGATTTAACAAGTTTATAAATGATATAGAGGAATCAATTACACAATGACTTTCATGCCAAACAATGTAAAATAAGAGTATGGATTTTGGGTTCATATCACTTGGATTGTTGTAAAAAGGTATAGTCCTTTTTGAAACCACTACATCCTATTGTTCGCTTATAGTAGTGTGATGTCTAAAGTGTCACTACATCCTATGTGAAACTCCAAATGAGCCAAATAAAGTCAATTCTAGGAGATGAAACCCTGGGTCAAAGCTTCCCTAAAGAGCTTGTGGGAGGTGATGAAATCCCCCTCACAAGCCAAGATGCATAAATAAATAATGAATGAAAGTAAAAAGACTTTAGGGTCATTTTCAAGGTCACCCAAACTTTGACAAGTTTTTAGGGAGTACTTTAGATGACTTTCTTTCTAAGCCTTAGACTAGGCTATTTACAATAGGAATGGCACTTTTGATTCCAAGGGTTCCCTATAAGGGACAAATGGAAAAGCATACATGTAGCATTCCTCTTTTTTCCAAACAAAAATTAGATCAAAAAACTATTTCAAACAAAAATTGACAAGTGTATTCAATTTTAAACCCAAAATGAAAGATTTGGTGGTGTCCATTTGACCCCTTGGTCTTAGTTGAAAACTTTGGAAACATTCACCAAATCATCTAAGTTCTTTGTTAAACACCAAAACAAGGTTCCTAATTGATTTTTAAGCATGAAAAGGTGATTTAAACATGTTTTAAACAAATACCAAGATTGGTCCTATAGCAAAAATTTTATCATGTCCTTTAGCTTTGAATCCCTTTTGAGTTTGAAATAATAAACTTTGGAAAAGTAGCCCTCAAGTCTATGTTTTTGGAAAAACAAAGTGATCAATGTTAGTTATTAGAACTGACAATGGTTACTTTGTTAACTGGGACCTAACCCATGTCAATTTTGTTGATTGACTTCAGCTAAACAAGTAATCGATGTCAGTATTTCTATTGACATTGATTACTTTGTAAAAACCATGGCAACCAAAAATGGCAAAATAAAGTTAGAAAATTAATTTTCAAGAGTTTTAAGAGATCAAATAAATATTTTAGAGTTGAAAAAGGATCTCCTTTAGGTGTGAGATGTGTTTAGTCCCATCGGGTGTGCCAATTGTGATCTAGGAATTTGACTCAAGAGAGGATGGTTAGTATGGTGTTAGTTCCAAAATGAAAACAAAATGAAATAAACACATTAATATCATAACATCTCTAGGGTTAGATACTAGGGAGAGCTTAGTTAACAAAATCAAATGACAAACACAACTAAAAAGAAGTAGTGAAAACACAATAATTCCTTCACCTTCCTTGAATGCTCCAAATGCCTTTGCAGTGGTGGTTTGCTCGGCTTGTGCTCATGAAGTCCTTGACAATGGAAGCTTGGCTACCTCCATCTCTCCTTAGCACCTTTGGCTTTAGCTTGGCTTGGCTTGGGATCAATTTGGCATGGTAACACTAGTTTCAATGGCTTCTTGAAGATATTTATACATTATAACTTTGCACCAAAATAGATTAGAAATGATGTTGTGAGGCCTCATATTTATAGATTTTTACAAATGTCTAGAATCAATCTAAACTATCCATCTCAATATTTAGATGTGTGGTTGAGGATTAATTAAATTTTTATAATTAAGTTTGTAATTATCCTCATCATTAAATTATAAGAAGGGGAAATTAAGAGGCATGAGGGCATCATGGAGGGCATTGATGAGGCATGGAGGGCATGAATCTTGATATTTGTGGCATTTATGGCCTAGGGATGTCTTCCCAGGAAATGAGGTCACTTGATGATGTAGATATTCAACATTAATTTCCAAAAATAAGTATTCAACAAGTTTCCATGGAATTATTGATTAGGCCTTGATTTGGATTAATTAGCTCTTAAGCATGTTTAAGTATTTTGTGCACAAATCACCTAAATTGATCAGAATGCCTTGTTATTGGTCCTAAATTTGACTAGAATGGAATTGGAAGGTGTTATTAGATGTGTTGAAATTGTATTCCCCTTTAGTATGTTTCCAACAAAAAATAACAAAGGCACGCATCTTGTACAAAAGATTTGATACGAAAGAGCAATCCAAAGAACCTAAGTGCAAAATTGGCATTTTGGCTCAAAATGATCTGATCAAAGTTAGCTAACCCATAAATTGCATTAACCCATTTAGTGATACCCTGGCCCAAATTGGCATTTGAATATGTTAGTTTCAAATATTTTAGTGTGTTTTAGTGTTTTTAGGCCAAATTGTGCATTTTAGGTGGAAATTGGCCAAAAGCCTAATTAGGGGTTATCAGTGGCCAGATTTAGGTGTCTACAAAGAGTATAAATGGGTTTATAGGATTTTGGATTAGTAAGGTTGGCTTAAATCTCCTCAAGAGGTTATATGATCATGGGTGAGGTGGGTTATGGCAAAATACGTCTTGAACAAAGGTGTACTTCATTGATATCCAAGGTGTAAGTTGGATATTACATTATTTTATTGGTCTATGTTGGTTGAACCAACTTATTTATAGGGTTTGTCATAGGTTGTGAAAGTAGTTGTGGTTGCTTAGGAGGTGGTTGGGTGCTTGGAATTAAAGATGGTTATGGTTGTTGATACAATTATTGTTTTTATAACTAATATTGTTGTAAGAAACTAGCACTTGTATTGAACCATGGTTGGTTATTTCTCCATTATTCTTGCCATGAATTGGAATGATAAGACCACTATTAGTTTTGGTGTTGGGCCTACCTAGACTAGTTTTGACCCTGCTAAAAATTATTTTGAGTGGGCTATGATTGCCAATTTTGGGCTGGCTACCAACTACTTGAGGTTAGGTTATTTTACTAAGACAAATTCTAATTTTTCATGGGTTCCCATCAAATAGGTTCATTCTAATTAAATGAAAATTTAAAATTTGGAAATGCAGAATTAGATGTCATACCTTGATTGAATGGCCTAGGTGGACATTGTTTATGTTGAGCTAGATAAAAAATATGATCTCCATCTCCTATAATTACATGTAATTAGACTATCTCAATATGCTCCTCCATTATGTTGGCCACCTTTATTCAAATACCCTTACAATTAAAATGCACTTTCTTTTTTCAACAATCTGGGAAATAAACCATCAAGGCTTGCTCTATTTATTCTTTCTTCTTCCTTGTGTACAATGTATCTAGTTGAGTAGCCATATGGTTAATGATGTCTTGATTCATATCCTATAGCAAATTATTTACCTCAAATTTTGAGAGTCCACTTGCAACTAATAAATGAAGTATTTTATTGCTATGGTTTTTATTCATTGTTGATCTTGATTAAGTATTGCATATAAGTGCTAAATCCTTAAAGGACAATGTTGAAATATATATCCTAGTCATTAGTTCTAATGATTCTAAGAAATATTCTCTAACTCCTATAAAAAATATCAATTTGATTAATTCTTTGTCCATTATAGTATACTTAGATTTTTGTAGGCTGAACATGAACCTTTCCATGTAGTCCTCTAGTGATTCATTTTCTTCTTGTGTTAGCTTAAAGATGTCATCCCTCCTATAGTTTCTTCCTTGATAATAATATTGATATTTGGATATAAAATTCTCCTTAATTTCTTACCAAGTATAAATTCCATCCTTCCCCAATCCATAAACCATCTAAGAGCTACATCTTTGAGTGTTGATGGAAACAACTTCAACTTGTGAGCATCTTGGTTATAATCATAACTATGGAATAAAATATCAAACTTAAAGAGGAATGTATCTAGGTCTTCACTTGCCTTTCCCATAAAATTTGGAAGGGTAGAATTAGGGATATTATTCATAGGTTCATTTACTTTAGGGGTGTAAACAGGATAATTGAAAGTTGTAAACTCATTGGTAGTATTATATATTTGATGATACTCCATGAATAGTCTTTCTATATATAGAGCAAAAGCTTCTACCACACACTCTTCAAATTTATTGTCAATATTTTTTCTCCATAGTGTGTAATAAATGAATATTTTGGATTTTTATAGAGGGATAGAAGGTCTCCTATAAAAAAGTGAATGAGTGGAAGTTCTTTAGCATTCAACCTATTTTCTAGTAAAGAGATTATATAATTTAGTAGATTATATAGGCATATTGTATTTTATAGGATATATAAGGGATTTAAAAACTTTCTTGGCAAGAGGTTTAAGTGAGGGCGGAGAGAACTAAATGTTATATTCTTGAGTGTGATGTGACAAAGTAGGAATTCTTAAAGATGGTATAGAGGGATCCTTCTCAGGTGTATAAATATCTTCCTCTTCTAAATTCTCAACTTGTGCTACCATCCCAATGAAGAATTTTTATTTTTATATTTATTATAATGATAATTTCATATGGTCTCCAAGAGTTTCCTAATATTCCTCAATTGATACATATTATATCTCTATTCCTATAATAGAGGTTGACTAGCTAGACAAGAATATACCTAGATGATCTTGTTCCCTCTGTATGTAAATCAACTACTCTTTTTTTTGTATTTTGCCTGCCCTACCCTATATAGGATTAGTATAGATTATGTTTTTTTGTATTTTTACCACTCTAACCTTATAGAAAGAAAAAATTATATCTATAAAGTAAGAAATATTAAGCTAGAAATTAGTGATTTTTTAAGTTAGAAAGCAATAAATGTTTAATCTAGGAATATAAAAAATAACAAAAGAGATTATAAATCTTGGAGATTTCTAGTGTGTGACACCTTCCTAGGAAATGATGCCAAAATGATGATAAATTTTTTACCACCAATTAAACCTAACAAGCTTGTACAACCTCACATATGATAATAGGATGAAGTGCCCACTTGGTCCATAGAATAACTACTTCATTAATTATCAACCCAGGGGTATTTTGGCTTGATAAGGTGACATCAGTATATGTACACACTTCACTCACTATCTTAGTCAATTACATATAGACACACTTACGTAAAGGAAATTGTATAATATAAATTAATTAAATTGGAATCAAACTTGCATGAATGAAATAAATTGAATTGAGTGAAACTAAATATTGTGGAAGCTTCCTTAAGAAATTAATATGCATTCACAATACTAAATGAAACTATGATACTCAAACAACATATGAAGAATTAAATAATGAAAATGAATACTTGGAAATTGAATCTACTTATATACTCTAACAAGTTAGTATATTCCATAAAAATCCTCTTAAGGGGGACCTCCTTATTTGGTATTGAGATCCAATCCTTCCCTTGAAATTAAAATGTGTTTATTACAAATGATTGCATTTATTCATATCCTATATCAATTAAAGAATGATACGGTAAGATTATAATGGCTGATATGATATTGCTTAATCACACTTAAATTATCTATATTCTTCCTATATTATCTACTCCCTTAGCCTACATCTCTACATATACAAAAGAGGATGTGATTATTACTCCAAAATAAATTACAACTTGAGAATATTCATATTAAAGATAATGTAACCAATAATGGCTATAGGATAGAAATAGGGGTGATGTTATTGATAAGTTTAAAGGATTGAAATGCATTCTAATAGGAATTCTATAAATTCCAAATCCTCCTCATCATGTATTCCTATATAGGTCCATCATGTTTATTCTCAAATATTTAATATTGGACTAAAATCAATGAAAATGTTGGTTGTTACAACTATTGCATACTCAAGCAAGCTACAAGTAGTTATTCATGTTTGCTATGGTAGTGCCTAATTTCTTAAAATTGATAACCTATTAGTTATGAGGCATGAATTTCATGTATTCAATATGGTGCTATAGCTAAGTATATCCACACTTCATCTCATTTTTGTAGATCATAACATTTTAGTTGTGTTTCATAGGTCCTATCACTCAAGTTATCAACGCATAATATGGGACTTAAAAAAATCATAATAAAAGATAACATATTAAAATTTAATCACAATACAAAAACTAACTTCATTCCCATAAACGCATTTAATATATATCATCATGGTTATAGTACTTAAAATGTGGAAATGTACAAGGCATATAGGAAATGTTGGAATTTAGAGGCCAAAAATTATGCCATTTATATGGATCATCATCCAGGCCCCCATGGTAGAGAATCTATGGTCTCTATTTACCTAAAGATCAAATGGGCCCAATCGTTACCTATCCATCTATTTTTCCTAGGGTTATTTAAGATGACATAGGACAATTGGTGGTAGTTAAAGTGGAAGATGGAGGCATGGAAGGAGGAGGTATAGATGAAGGTAAAGGGTGAAATGGAGTGAAGAGTGAGATAAGTGTCATCAAAGTGAAGGAAGGAACCATAAAATAGGAATCCCAAGGGAATATATGAGACCACCATTGGTCTAGAGTCATGGAGACCTAAGGGCCAATGGTGCCTATAGGTGAGTACCTAGGGTAAATGAGGAAATTATTTGGTTTAAGATAAATCCTTAGGAGTAGAGGGTGATGGATAGAGGGGCTTAGGTAGGAACTATAGACACTACATGGGGATACATAAGATTATTTGGAGTAATCACTTTTTGTTTCTTATTTGGCCTTTTTATTGGGTTTATAGATACTAAAGTAGGACTAGTAGAAGCAACCCTGAGTGAAGCTTATAGGGGTTGAATGACTACTATAAGTCCTAATTATGAGGTATGAGTAATAATAAATATGAAAATAGGAGTACTAAATGTCATAATAACTATCAAAGTAGTTGTAATGATAAGAGGAACTACTATCGAAATGGCCACTAATGATGATGGGACAAATGCAACTATAAGAGATTTTAAAAACATAAGATAAATAAGGATTTGGGATTTATGAGGGTCTATGCTAAATTATGGGACTAGCCCAAGATTTAATGATGGTGTAGATAATGTTAGTGGAGTCAAATATGGTTGCAATTAGGCTACATGAAAGCTTAGAGGAGTTAGGAAGCTTTGATGACTAATGATTATTGAAGCTAAAGGTCCAAGTGGGACTTGAAAACTTGTAAGGGTTGATATAGGAGGAGTAATTAGAGGTATAGGATCTGTTTGGGGTAGGAAACTTAAAACATTGAATGTAACTAAAACTACTAGAGTGAGGGGGGCTTAGGTACTTGATAAGGTCACTATGAAGGTGCCATAATAGGGTTAGGCTATATTTAGGTTGGGAAACCAAGAGGATTATCAAGGGTTTGATTGGTCTAGATAGAAGTGGAGGTTGAAACCTTTAGGGACATTGTATTTTGGTCTTAAGGTGGGATCTCATGTGGTTGTGGTCTAATTTTAAAGTTAAGAGAATTATCAGCTTGGGACTAGATTACCTTAGAAATGACTATAGTCAAGGTAGATGTTGAAGGTGAAGGATTTTTAGTAGCTAGGACACCTCATAGGATTTTCTAGGAAAGGCTATTCATCATTGTTGGGACTTCATTAACATGTCTATGTGGAACTAGCTATAGGAAGATTGGATACATTTAATTTGGTTGTGGATAAACATGTCTCTCTTACAATATGATCCTAGGATGTGCTTTTAATTAGGCCTTTTTTAGGATACCTCCTCTAACTTGATAATCACCTTAGCATCATATTTTAGGTTTATGTGAGTTGTATCATCATGGTGGCCCTCATGGTGGTAGGTGATGTTAAGGTGTAGTTGGTATGTCTCCACATGAGACTACACTATGGCCTAGGGATCTCATTCTCTGTGTTTTTCATTTTATATATTAAAGGAGTCCTTATGTTTGTCCATGAATTATAGTGCTTATATGTTTTTATACTCATGGGGACGAATGACCATATGGAGTGATGGATAGGCCTTTTATCTCATGGTAAGGAAAAGACCTAAGACTTTGTTAACCAATTGGCAAGCTACCTCCTATTCTATGAGGTGGTCTATAACTATGAGCAAGAGAGGATTCCATAGAATCCTTCTATCCTGATTATGGTTTGAGGGAAGCCCAAATTTATTTTGAGAGTTTTGGTATTGGCATATGATTAATGGCCTAATATGTAATGGGGTAAAAGTAGTCATAGATATCTTGGAAGTAGTTTTAGAAGTGGTGGATGTAGAGTTTATAAAAAAATAGATGCACTAAAGATCCCATTGGTACCCACAAAGGTAAAGCTGAGTTCTTTAATTCAAGGGTGGTGAAAATAATGTCCACCATGTAGGACAACATGTAAATTTTACCTTCAACATGGACCCCATTCAATTATTAGGTGAGGTTGAAGGTGATGAGTCTCCCTAGATCTATAACCTCCTCTCTCTTCATAATGATTATCAAGAGGGGAACTCAAAACTTGTTGATGTGTATTACATCACTTCATCTATGCATGTATTTCAATAATAACATATTGATGTGTACCCCCTCTCTGAATGTCTTGAGTTTATTAGATTTAATGTTATATTTTTCACCTATTGATATTGGTCCTTGGTGATATCCTAAAATACTTAATATATTATGGTTTTGGGTATAGGCATCTGTAGACACCTAAAAACTACATATGACAGTTTTTAATGTCATGATACTATGGAACCTCGTTTGACATTGCATCTAGTGAACCACCTAGTCCATTATACTTGTTTACAACTTAAACCTAACCCATGGCTCAATGCATCACTTTATTCATCTATTTTTCCATCCATCTCTTCCTATCCCCTTGATTGATGATGGCTAGCCTAACCATCAAAAATTGGGTTCCCATCTTACTTTAAAGACTTTAAAACATTACCAACTCTTGTGCAAGATCAACAACTCCTAGAATGGCAACTTATCTTTAAAATAAGATTTTAAATCTATGAAAATAAGCAACTTTATCCTCCATCAAATTAGTAATTTCCTCTATTTCATTTATCAACTTCTACCTATAAAAGGAGAAGAGAAAGAAGTGAAAAAGGGAGAATCAAATATCTATCATCTAACATTCAAGCTTTCTTATAGGTATTTAGCATCCATATTAGTGGGTGAGCATCATCATTAGAGATCTAAAACTCTATCAAAATCACTTTTAGAGGCTTGAAGCACCATCACTCTAGCCACTTTACTCCAAGATTCATCCACTAAGTTTCAAGTATCTTATGCTTATGTTATTTAATCTACCTAGTTTTTAATCCCTCTACCCTATCAAATTTACCAATACCTCACTTTCCACTTTCCAACCCTGTATCCAACCTCTATCTATCCAAAATCCCAATATGTACTTCCTATTTTGATCACCTCTAGATTTACATAAGTAACCACCGATGGTCACCAAACCATCAAAGGTCAGCTACAACCATCGATGGTTTCCCAACCACTGATGATTTGCCTCAACCATCGATGGTTCCCCTAATTATCAATGGTTCACTGTACATAATTCTCGAATAAGCTATTTTCACCCTTTGGCCTCAAACCAAACCCCACTTTTTGTCTTTCCCCTGACCATAGGACCTTTTCTAATTTTTTGAGCCAAACCCTGACCATCCTAGCATCAAAATTTGATCATTTTATTTAGTAAGAAAATTATCTCTTACTTTCTAGCACATATTTACTTTCTTATCATTGAATGAAAGTATCTTATTTTATCATTTTCAGACTTAATTATCATAAAAGTGGATTGATAGCCTCCTAAAAATCATTATACTTCTTGGTTCTAGATCACATTAGGCAATCCACTCAACCAACCATCTAATATCCCCCTTTAAAGTGTTTATGCTATTTTTAGGTTATTCCTTCCTATCCAAAGAAGAGTTCCCACCTTCATATGGATTCATGTGCACACTTTACCAGGTATTCTTCTAAATGCCCTATTACTATATTTCTTTTATATACTTTCAAAATTAAGAAATGAGGAAAATAAACTAAAACATTTTGGTACACACGGTGGGACCTAGTTCCCCTTCTCTTCCTTTATTTTTTGCTCATCAAATGAAATATAAAAAAATATTTTTGGGCTTAAAAATAAACCTTCTACATCTGTTGATTGCTTTTTTATATTAGTTCATCTACTAAGTTAGGAGGCAAAGTAATTTATCATAACTTTCACATTTTTTATCACACACTAAACTGAACCACAAAATAATTAACACATCAAAACATACTTGAGATAAGGCCCAACTAGGATTTCATCACCTAGTGGCAACCTTACCCCTTCCTGGCTATCTTACTTGGATTTCACCACCAAGGGGAGAACCAACTTAGCTCTTTGTTTGAGTATCAACACTGAACTTGGTATATTTTGGCTAAGAACCTAACACTCGTATCATTGTGGGACTATAAAGTGAGGGGCTAGGCCCCAATATCAAGCCACGTACCAAAGTTCAATACAGATTTTCTCTCTTGAGTGCTTGAATAACTTGAAACCAACCATAAATTACCTTTTAAGTACTAGATTTATACACCAAATTCCTCTTCACACTCTCTAAGTCATAATCCAAAAGTGATCTAATAGAATCTTAGGATAAATGCACTTTTAGTGTATGCACTGATTGCTTTGAATTATTTTTGGTCGCTCTTTGTTTGAGGTGTGAATTTCATAAGAATATCCCCCAATTTCTCATATGTTCTTTACTAGACAACAACTAATAAATCAAACTAGCCAACCACCACCATCCTCTTTTTCCTCCATGGAGTACACTTTTGATGTTTAGGGTTCCCCCCATTCTCCTACCCAAATCCTAGTTGTATCTGAAGGTGATGTTGAATTTGCTTCCTTCCTTCACAATAATCAAGTAGTTCTTCAACACTACCTTAACACCATGCCCTATCATACCTCCCTTATTTTGGTTCCTCTTACAGATCTTTCTTATGGCATGCCATCCCGTCTTATGGTGGGTATTACCTCAACCCAACCTTTGCTAACCCAAGCCTCATCTTCTTCCAACATTCCATCCACCACTACTACCCAAGCCTAATCCAATATCCTAACTTACAACTAAACACCTCCTACCACACCTCATATAGGTTTGAATTTACCTTTAGTTACCTATACCTTACCTACCATGGGATTATCTTATACCTCTATTTCCCTCCTTCCTTTAGTTGCAACCAATCCCTTCACCACTACTCTATTTCAGAATCTACTAATTTATATACCATAAACACTTCCACCTATCAGCACTAGAGTCACCACCCAACCTCAACCTACCCAACCTCTACCTACCCCCTCAACCATATCTTTAAGCCAACCTACATCCATCCCCCAATAGGTACCTATTACAACCTACCAATATGGGTACATACCACCTTCCACCCAACCATTTGTGCCAATCAACTTGTATGTGGCACCATCTCAACCTCCACTTAGCAATATGTGGCCTCTTAAATACCTTCCACTACCTATCCTTACATGTCTTCCAGTCAAACCCAATAGAATGCACCCCTTAATTATGCATCTTCCCAACCTCAGCCAAATTTGATTAAGATGTTGATGGATAAAATGACTAACTTAGAATCATCTATTTTTGGGTCTCATAAACTCTTATCCTATGAGCAAATTTACAATGAACCTATCCATTCATCCATTCCCATCCACTCTTATCCTTCGTAATGGTAATTGCCTAAATTTTCCAAATTTCAAGGCAAGGAGGATCCCTAACAACATTTGAAAGTATTATGTCATTATTGTTACTTGATCACATATGATGATTCTCTCCTCCTTTGAACATTTATGATGTCTTTATTAGGACCTACCCTTTATTGGTATAGTGCTCTCCCTATGCATTCCATCTTCTCCTCCCAACTAGCCCAAATATTTTTAGAACATTTCTCGGTAAACATAACTAAAAAGGTTTCCATAATTGACCTCTATTCTATAAAAAAAATTATGATGAATCAATTATTTATTTTGTGGCTAGATGGAGAGGCCTCATCAACAAAATTTCCTTCACCCTAACCCAACTTGAACTAATTAGACTTTTATCTAGGGGTTATTCTAGACATATTTCACCTACTCTTCAAGTTCAAACTTTTTGAACATTTGATGAGGCATTCACCATGGCACAAAAACTTGAAAATCATGCCATTAATGAAGGGAAACTAAAATTACAAAATAAGAATTCTACTTTAAAACCTAATTCCCTCCCTCTACCAAAACCACTAACCAATCTAATACCAAATAAAAACATCCTTAAATTTGGTGGTTCTAAAAACTACCCCACCTCTAACTATTAACCAATCACATCCAAAAAAAAATCCAAATCTTCTTATCAAAAAAATTGAACCCAAAACTAATCACCTCCAAGATAATACACTCCCATTATGGAGTCATCTGCATATATTTTGGATAAACTACTCAAAGCTAACCTCATCCAACTTCCACCAATTAAACCACCCCAACAATTTGATGTTTCTTGCCCTGTACCTAGGCGGTATAATGAAAATTACCATTGTGCCTTTCACCAAAATATAAGACATGACATTAATAGATATAATACCTTTAAAAGTCTCATCAAAAACCTAATTGATAGTGGAGATATCATGTTTGATAACCCTAATGCACCTCATAATAAATCTCTCAACATTTTTTGTAATCCTTTCCCAAATCACACTCCTTCCACTCAACATCATGATAGTAAACCCAAATCATCTAACTCATATGAGGCACATACAATCAATTTTATTAGTAATGTGCCCATTGGTTAATATATCATTACCTCTATCACCCAAATAGAGGAAACCAACCCACCATCTATTCCCTTAGATACATAAATAGAGGAATCAACTACCTCTCTTTCTCCACTTAATGTGACCATATCTTTATCTATCCCTCTTTTGGTGGAAACACCTAAGAAGGAAACTATTGATTTAACCATTTCCTCCACCCCAGTAATCCAAGTGGTGTAATCACCTACTTCTTTAAACATCCAAGCCAAGGAATAAACCATGCCCATTCCTTCCCTCAAGAGCACCACACCTAACTTTCCTATCATAAAACCATTTATACCCTCTTTTGAAACCATTCCCTAAAATGAGGTTACCTCATCTACCCAATCACCACCTTTGAAACCTTCTACCAAAGGTACCAATACTAAAACCATTCCTTCTTCTCCACCCAAGGGATTGAGCTTTAAGACCAATGATCAAGGAACTACACCCATTTATAATCCCTTCTCTAGGTTAGTCCAAAGTTTAGAGTTCACGTCCCAGCTTAAATTTAATAGAGCCACCTTTTGTCATTGACTTTGGCTTCCTTATGAAAGTAAATCCAACTCCTCAAATTCATTAGAACCCACACTTAAACCCATTATTACCACCCCACCAACTACTTACTCTAAAGTCATAAATGTATCATCTCAAACACCTCCACCTAAAATTTCCAAGTCACCTTGTGCTTCTTTCACCAAACCAATCAAGAACCTAGGGATTCTTCCCACACCTAGTCATACTAACACTCCTTTGAGATTGGACTTAACTCCATCAAACCCACCAAAGCCAAATATAATAAAGTCACTCAATAAGGAAAGACAACCCAAACCTCCACCATAAAATAGACACATACCACCTCCTTCCAACCTAATAAAGTCTCCTTTTTCTCTACCTATAATCACCAAACCCTATAGTTATTCATCATTCCTAACCAACCTGTCCCCATCTACCTTCTCACCTATAACCAAACCTTCATCATCAAAAATTTCTCTATCCAAGTCTCCAACCCCCAAGTTGATCATATCTAAGCAAACCCAATCGAAACCACCAACCAAAATCATTAATCCAATTACTAATTCCATTAAGAAGCCTATGACCAATAAATTTCTCACCCCTAAAATCCAAAAGCTCTTACCTACAACATCTTTTTTGGATTCCTACACAACTATTTTTCAAAGGTTATTGCAAACCTCTTCCATTAGTTTTCCTCTGATCAAACCTTTTGACCTTACCCATCCAAACCAACCTGGTTCAATGATAATTTGATTTTTCTTTACCATAATAATCTTGGACATGATACATATAACTACAAAGATCTCCAAACAATTATCCATAATATTTTGAATGAAGGTGATCTATTAGAGGAACATCTCTTAATTCCATCATCTACCCCATTACCTAGCCAACCTATCCAACAATCACCTACTCCCTTACCCCCACCTAAGAGTGAAGAGGAGGAACCAAAGAAAACATCAAGTCACCTTATCCACACTATTCATATGGTCACTTGTTCCTGGGCCCAATAGAAGGATAAGGAGAAAACCAATGTAACCATCCCCTAGACTTACCCTTTAACCTCTCAACCTACCAACTAAACCTAAGCATCACCATCTCCACCCTTGAAACCCTCAAAACCCAAATTATCCATTTTGGGATCTCCACTTCCCAACCCTACTCCATTGATCCAATGGCTCATGCTAAAATAACTTCACCAAACACTAGTGAAGTTGAGCCTTTATGATTTGATCAGCACCTCACCTCAACATCACCAAGCACTAATTAAGGCTCTATATTCGATATAGGTTTAACTAGATGATACACAACCTATTTCATCCTTTTTTGGAGCCCTCAACCAAGCCACCCTTGTCACCTTTTAGGATTTATAAATCTTGTTTTTTCATAATGAAGATCTTGATCCCCCACTCTTTGTCACAACATACATCAATAAAACCCATGTCAAAAGGGTAATGATTTATGGATGATATAGTATCAACATCATCTCCTCTCATGTGTATGACCAACTTTAACTCCCCACAAACATCATGTCTAAGAGTGCAGTGGTCCTTCACTCTTTAAATGATACCCTAGTAACTACCTTAGGTACCATGGTGTTCCACATCTATTTGGGACCCAAAACCATTCCAAAACTATTTTACATTGTCAAGGGCAAGTTTTAATATAATATGTCACTCATATGCCCTTAGATCCATGTAATTAGTTACATCCCTTCTACCTTACATTGATGCATCAAATTCAATCATGAGGGACAAGTTATTAAAATCAAAGTTAATCCTAGTCCCTTTGCCTCCTATAATA
This sequence comes from Torreya grandis, assembly GCA_037957365.1. Lineage (NCBI taxonomy): Eukaryota > Viridiplantae > Streptophyta > Pinopsida > Cupressales > Taxaceae > Torreya > Torreya grandis. Next base: position 335,994 of record JARHVA010000344.1, on the reverse strand, counting down.
TGACATATCAGCCTAATGACATTCTTATTCCTCCATCACCTCACAACCATCTTCTAATCAAACCATCTCATCACCTACCATCGGTAAAATTTACCCCCACTATAATGATGAATCATCCACTTGATCATATATTCTTTTATCACAAATTTTTATGGAAGACCCCCTATAATCAACATTTCAATGACTCTTGCTAGGGGAATATCACTTTCTAACTTTAGATGCCTTCATTACTCTACATGAATATGGGAATCTTCAAAATGACCCTTCTTATAAAACCAACATTAACACCATTTTCCCATTTGAGCTTCCAAATAATAGAACAAATTTTATCTATGGGGGACTTGATTAGCCACTTCTAGCTCCCACCACCACTCCATGTATCCAACCTTTTACTTCTAACTTTTATTACCTAATCAACCCAACCTTTGAAAAAACCTACTTTTATTAGTACACTTGGAATGGATTTGGCCTTGGCCTCTATAAAAAAGGACCCCATGAGTTACCTATTATTAAAACCTAAAAACCTTATGAGTTCTTTGAACTTGGGTTTGAACCACCAAAAGAACCCACATCAACAAAACCCATTGCTACCACCATCAAAGAAGTTCCATCCTCACTAGCCCCATCTTCTTAATCTGAGGACTCTGACATCATCCCATCCAACTTGTTTTTTGATCAATACCATTAGCCTAGGCCCCCTAACATATCAAAAGGAGGGATAAACTAAAACCATTCCTCTCATCCACCTAGAAATGATTGAACATGACTCACCCACCATTAACACCATCCAATGTCAAGATGATGAATCCATTCTCGCCTACCTAGGTGTAGGGTATTCCTCTATCCATAAATTTCTCACTCTTAAGAACAATACCATGCTAAATGAATCAACCATTTATGTTAATTTGGGTACTCATCAAAGGTATTTAAATATTTTCTTGGTGAAATTGTCTTTATTTATTCAAGGAAAAGAATATGATAGTAAACTTTGAATAGTTTTACATAGTAAATAACTATAATTAAAGTTTTCATTTTGCAACTGATGTTCTTAGATCTAGTGTAGATAATCTAAAAGAGATAAATAGAGTTGTAGCAGAGATTTCAATTAGGCAGTTAATTGTTAGGTTGTGGAGCTATAAGCTTCACTGATGCAGACATGGAGGATGCTGTTGAGAGGTTGCTGAGTTGCAGAGTAACCAGTGTCGGTCTGATCAATTGACATCAGTCATATCTAGTGTAGAGCAAACTGACATTGGTCAAGGATTGGCCGACGTCGATCACCTCTAGCTAGACAGGGACTGACGTAGGTCACCTATGTGGTTCTAAAACTATCAGTTGAACGAATAGTTTGTTAACAAACCAGTTGTTTACATGTTGAAAGGCTGATTTTAGTCTTGAGATGTAGATCTAATTATTATAATTAGATGTCTAATTATTGTTTGCATGAGATCTATATAATAGACTCATGGGATGTATTGTAATTTATTCTAGTTAGAGTTGAGCTTGGTTAGCTCCTTCTAAGAGTAAAGAGAGCAAGGGTAGCTCCTCCTAGTTCCACAGGGGTGCCGAGTGTGTATGATCAAGTAGATCTACAAGTTGTTGCAAGATTAGGTAGAAGATCCATCAGGGTACTGGTTTGGAGAATCATAAGGACTTGGTGAGGCAAGGACAAGGGTTCTTCAGGGTGTAGACAGATCTACATGGTAAGTAAGATCATTGATCTGCAGGTGTGTGTGTGTGCAAGGTCAAAGGAGATTTTTGGGGTTGAAAGATCAAAGGTGACAGCAACACAATAGGTAGCAAGATCAGGGGAGATCTACTTGGAGTATGTTGAGTACTTGGAGTGCGTGGAGCACTTGTGTACTAGCAGTAGTGATACTGGTAGTAGTGATACTGACTGGTTGGAGGTGAACACCAACTTTGTGTTTGAGTTGTGTGTTGGGACCGTAAGAAAGAGAGAGTGAGCTCTTAAAGAGATTTACTATTTATGCCCTAGAGGTGTGGGAGCCCTATAGGTGTGTAAGGAAGAAGATTGTGTCATCTTCTTTGTTGTATTTCCTTCTAGAAAAGTATTAATACAATTGGGTATTGTCTCTCATATTCTGTGTTATTTTTGAATTCTAGTTACTTGTTACTTTTGGTTTAATTCCACATGTTAAGTTGCTTGTACATGGTAACCAATTGTGCTTCCTAGATCCTAACAGTGGAATCAGAGCATGTTTGTTATTCTATATTCCTGACAAAGTGGTATCAGAGCCAGGGTGCTGGTTCATAGCTTGATACCACTGATAAATTGGTATCAGAGCTAAGGTTGCAGGGAGCAAGTTTGTGTTTGGTTATAGGTCACTCTCAGGGGCTTCTAATTGAGTGGGAGTATAGCAATGGTAGAAGAAAGTACACTAAGAATGGAGGAATTGAAAAGCATGAATGGTCAATTATGATGTTATGGAAAGAAAGAGCAGGTAAAGAAATATTGTTGGTTGGTAGAAGATCAACATGAAGGAACTGAAGAAGTAGATGTTGCAGGTGTTGTTACACAAGATGCTCAGGGATGTTCCTTGGATAAATTAGAATCTTGTTTTATAGATTTTGTTGCCTCTTTCCATGTAGCCCCATATAGAGGGGTTGGTGAGCCTTGTCAAAGTATTGGCAAAGGGGCAGTGTTGCTGAAATTGTAGATGGCCAACACATGGGTGTTGAAGAAGGTCATGCAGGTCCCAGTCTTGAAGATGTGGCTAATTGCTTTAGGAAAGTTGGGTGATGAGAGATGCACAGGAACTCTCACAGTGGATGCACTTGAATTAGCATGTGGTAAGAAAGTAGGTACTCTTTATCTACCTAATTGTATTACTGATTCTTCTTCTATTGCAAAGACGTGGCTTTGTACGCTTGGTCACATGAGTAAGAAGGAGATGCATGTTCTTAAGTGGAAGATAGATGTGTTTGATAGACTTAAGAATTGGAAAGCCTTGGTGTTCATGGAGGAGATGATGGATAAAGATTAGTGGAGAAGGCTGAGTAACTCTAAGCAGGGTAGTTTGGACAGGGTTTTGATCCAAAGAGAGCTCACAAGTAAAAAGTCATCACTCACAGGAGAACATAGGTACCGGTGTCAGTCAGGAGGAACCAACATCAAACATACAGGCACTGATGTCGATCATGTGCAGATAGGCAAAGTCAGTGGTGTTAGGTAGGTGGAGACTAATGTTGGTAGGATAACTGGTGTCAGTGACCTAGACATTTGCATGGAACTGACGTCAGTCAGATGTAGACTGTGTGGTGACCAAGGTCGGTCACTGAAATAGATTTTAGGTAGACAACAAGCTGTCAAGGAGTCTCAAATGCCCATGTGGAGGACTAAAAGGGTAAGTAAGCCTCAAATTCATTGTTCCTCTTCTTTATACTCATTGCTCACTATAGAGCAGGAAGGATCCAAGAAATAGTGGGAGCATGGCATGAATGAGGAATTTGATTCCTAGGATGCAGAACCAAATGGGAGATTTGGTAGGGTTTCCAGCCAGTATGAAAGCACTAAAAGACAAATGGATACCTTAGTTAAAGAATAGAGAGAATGGACACGTGAGACAGAAGGCCAGGTCATATGGTCTTGAGGAAGCTCCAGGACAGTGGTACAGGTTTGACAGGGGGATGACAAAGCATGGATTTAGTCAATGTTATTGTAACTACTATGGTTTCTTTACTAGGTGGGTGATGATTTTAACATCATCCTATTACTGTATGTTGTGTGTTTGCTTGATGCAAGGTTACACATATAAGTTTTTTTTTGAGCTAAAGGTAAAGTTAGTTCAGAGATGTGTCATGAAGAATTTGGAGGACCAAAATTCTTTGGCATGAATAATCCTAGAGACAGGGAAGATCACAAGGTGATGTTGTCACAGGATGATTGTGTGAAGGTAGTGCAGGATGTAGATTGGCAAACACACCTATGGATGGACAATTCACAGAATAGGGTCCCCAATCACATGATGAGGTTGAGTACATTTTTACTCCCTGAGTTTGCCCAAGTAGTGGGTGCTATCAGAAAGTTTGTAGTCAATCTGGGAAGGAAGCACTGGAAAGTGGTTCAGTGGGTTCTCAAGTATCTGAGAGGGACTGGCAATAGGGATTCATGCTATGCAGGGTCAGGGACTTCAGATATGGTAGGTTACTTGGATGATAGGTGTTGCACCATAGGGTGTGTGGTGGTTGGTCTTCAAGATTGAGCTTGAAGAGGGATACAAGCCAAGAAATAGATTAGATGGGGTACAAGTACAAGTATAGTGTAGCTATTTATCTCCAAGTGGGAGATTGTTAGGTTGTGGAGATAGAAGCTTCACTGATGCAAACATGGAGGATGTTATTGAGTTGTAGAGCAACCAGTGTCAGTCTGATCAATCGATGTCGATCATATCCAGTGCAGAGCAAACTGACATTGGTTAGGGATCAGCTAATGTCAGTCATCTCTAGCCAGATAGGGACCGACATCGGTTGCCTGTGTGGTTCCAAAATTGTTGATTGCATGAACAGTTTGTTAGTGAACCAGTTGTTTGCATGTTGAAAGGCTAATTTTAGTCTTGAGTTGTGGATTTAATTATTGTAATTAGATGTCTAATTATTGTTTGCATGAGATCTATATAATAGACTCATGGGCTATATTGTAATTTGTTCTAATTAGAGTTGAGCTTGGTTAGCTCCTTCTGAGAGTGAAGAGAGCAAGGGTAGCTCCTCCTAGTTCCATAGGGGTGCTGAGTGTGTATGATCAGGTAGATCTGTAGGTTTTTGCAAGATCAGGTAGAAGATCCATCGGGGTACTAGTTTGGAGAATCATAAGGACTTGGTGAGGTAAGGACAAGGGTTCTTCAGGGTGTAGATAGATCTACATGGTAAGTAAGATCATTGATCTATAGGTGTGTGTGTGTGTGCGTGTGAGGTCAAAGGAGATCTACGGGGTTTCAAGATCAAAGGTGACAGCAACACAACAGGTAACAAGATCAAGGGAGATCTACTTGGAGTATGTTGAGTACTTAGAGTGTGTGGAGCACTTGCATACTAGTAGTAGTGATATTGACTGGTGGTATTGGCAATAGTGATACTGACTGGTTAGAGGTGAACACCAACTCTGTGTTTGAGTTGTGTGTTGGGATCGTAAGAGAGAGAGTGAGCTCTTGAAGAGATTTACTGTTTATGCCCTAGAGGTGTGGGAGCCCTAGAGGTGTGTAAGGAAGAAGTCTGTGGCATCTTCTTTGTTGTATTTCCTTCTGGAAGAGTATTAATACAATTGGGTATTATCTCTCATATTCTGTGTTATTTCTGAATTCTAGTTACTTGTTACTTCTGGTTTAATTCCGCATGTTAAGTTGCTTGTACATGGTAATCAATTGTGCTTCCTAGATCCTAACAATGGAATCAGAGCATGTTTGTTATTCTAGATTCCTGACACCATTCTCACCTACCTAGGTGTAGGGTATTCCTCTATCCATAAATCTCTCACTCTTAAGAACAAAACCATGCTAAATGAATCAACCATTTATGTTAATTTGGGTACTCAAGAGAACCTTCACATCATCAAAATTGGCCAATATTTAACCCCTAAAGAGTGGCAAGACTACCCTTCTTTCCTTCATGACTATAGCATATCATTTTCTTGGTCTTATCAGGATATGCCTAGAATTGATCCCTCTATTTCTCTCCATAACATCATCACTCATCTTGAAGTTAAGCTAGTTTGGTAAAAACTTCACTGCATGCATCCCTGCATAGCTCTTCTTGTCAAAGAATAACTTCAATACCTCCTATTTTTTAACTTCATCCAACCCATTGACTATCCATAATGGATTTATAACATCATCACATCACCAATCCCATGGGGGGACTTTGCCTCTAAATTAGCTTTCATGACCTTAACCTCACCTATCCTAAAGATGACTTTCCCCTACTTAACATTGACTGACTTGTTGATCTCATGGTTGGTCATTAAATGCTAACTCTCATGGACAATTTCTCAAGATACAATAAAATCTTTAGTTCCCCTAAAGATCAACATAAAACTTCTTTTATCACCTCATGGGGAAATTTATACTACCAGGTTTTGCCCTTTGGACTAAAGAATGTAGGGGTAACCTATTAATGGGTAATGACTTATATCTTTCATGACCTCATTCATAAAATTTTTGAGGACTATGTAAATGATATTCTTAAGAAATCCAAACATCGTAAGGATCACCTTGCTATTCTTGAAATCATCTTTGAATGACTAATTCACTATCACGTCAGACTCAATCCAAAGAAATGCATCTTTGGGGTCTTATTAGGAAAACTTCTAGGCTTTATTGTTTCTCTTCATGGAATAGAGATTGATCCCACCAACTTTAAATCCATTTTGGAGATGCCTCATCCCACTAACCTTACCCAACTTTGTATCCTACAAGGCAAAATTAAATCCATCCAATGCTTCATCTCCCAACTATCAGAAAAATGCCAACCCTTCCACCACCTCCTAAAGAAAGATATTTCTTTTAAGTGAATCAAAGAATGCTGACAAGCCTTTGATGAAATCAAGGAGTATCTTCTTTCTCCACCTATCCTCATTCCTCCTAAAGAGGATCAACCCCTTTATCTACATATATCCAATTGGTGGCCATGCTCTCTCATCATGATGAACATAATAAAGAGCATCTGTCTATTACATTAGCTACAACCTAATTGAATTTGAAACCTAGTATACCCATCTTGAAATTTTTTGTCTTAAATTAGTTTTCATAACCTCCAATCTCCATCATTATCTTTTTAATCACAAAACTTATGTCATTACTAATACTAACCCTCTCAAGTATATGCACTCTAAGCCATATCAAAACCAACGTATGGCTAACTAGCTCATGCTTTTAGCAGAGTTCAATCTTGATTTTCTTTCATAAAAGTCCATCAAAGGATACATCATTGCTAACTAATTATCCAAAGCCCATCTACCTAACAAGAAACCTCTTCCTCTTACATTCCCAGATGATTCTATAGCAACTCTTTTTTTGAAAGAACCCACCTTCCAAATGACCATGTTTTTTGATGGCTCTAAATGCCAAAATGGTGGGAGTGCTAGAGTAATCCTCATTCCCCTTAATAGATAACCTCTTCCTCTTTCCTTTAAACTTGACTTTGATTGTACCAAAAACATAGCTGAATATGATGCCTTAGTCATAGGTATTCAAACCTCCCTAGCTTTGGGGATTGAAATAATTAGTATCTTTGGAGACTCCCAATTGGTCATCAACCAGGTCAATAGATCTTACCAGTGCAAAAATGATGTCTTCTTGAAGTATAAACAACTTGTAGATGTACTCTTGGCATCATTTGATCATTACACCATCTAATTGATTCTTTGATCTACCAAAAAAATTATAAACACCATGGCACCTCTTGCTTCCCAAATTCCATCTCAACATACCAAATCTAAACCATTTGTCACCATCCACTACTTCATCACACCATCTTATAGTAGCTCTAATCTTCCTACCATTTGTATAATGGAAACCTCAACTTCTAACATTTGGTATAACCAAATTTTTTATTACCTTAACCTCAACATTCTTCCTCCCGATCTTTCAAAGAATGCCCATAGAGATTCTACCCAAGGTACCTCTCAGTACACCATTCTAGGAGGAATCCTTTATAAACAAGGTTTTGATGGTATCCTTATCCATTGTCTCCATAGTCATGAGGCTTCTCATGCCATCAACAAAGTCCATGATGGCATATGTGGGGGACACTTTAGTGGCCTAGCTGTCACCAAATGTATTCTTTGCCTAGGCTACTATTATCCCACACTTAATAAAGACTATTGTGACTATGTCAAGAAATGCATTAAGTATCAACAACATGCTAACCTTCATCACACACCTACCCATGCTCTTCAAGTATCTCAATATTATTGTCCCTTCTCACAATGGGGCCTTGATCTTGTTGGGGAAATCAACCTCCATTCTTCATGATGACATCAATATATCATCACTGCTATGAAATATTTCACTAAATTGGTGGAAGCCATCTCGCTTATATCAACCAAAGCCAAAAATATCATTGACTTCATCAACCATCATGTCATCTACCACTTCGGTGTCCCCCATAAGATCATCACTGATAATGGAAAATCCTTCAAAAATAAGAAAGTTCAAGAGCTTTGTGATGCTTTTGGCATCAAATTAAAATTTTCCTCCCCTTATCATCCACAAGCCAATAGACAAGTTAAATATTCCAAAAAAATGCTCATCAAAATGCTCACAAAGGTGGTTAATGCTTTTTGTTGGGATTGGGACCTCCATATCCCATTCGCTTTATGGGCCTATCACACTAGTATCTAAATCGGTATAGGTGCTACACCTTTCTTTCTCATCTTTGGAGCCAAGGTAGTCTTGCCTCTTGAAGTCCAAATTCTATCACTTCACATATATTTTCATGATATTCTCTCTAAAAGTGATTATCATCACGAATACCTCATCTAACTAGAGCTTCTTAATGAGCATCACCTTTTTATGCTCAATCAACTTTGAGTTTATCAAGAGTGAATCAAGCATGCATATAATAAACATTTGAAAAATTTAGAGTTCAACTTTGACGACCTCATCCTCAAATAAAATTAACATGTAACTAACATGGAGAAGACTAAGAAAGGCAAGTTTGATTTTAATTATCTAGGACCCTACATTATAACCCATAAGTATGGATCTGGTGCTTACCATTTATCTTCTCTTGAAGGTAAACCAAAAACTAATCCAATCAACACTTCACATCTACATACTTTCTATTGTTAAATAGGATCATACTCACTTATGTGTCTAACTTAAGCTTGTCCCTTAGTTCATGGTACTTTTACCTCCTCTCATCTACATTTTCCTTTATCCTTTGGGAACAACTGACTACAACATAGAATCATTTGATTCATCTATCACATATAAAACCTAATCCCAAGTATGGGTACCTTGTCTCTACCCATAACATGGTTCTCATCGATACTTTTCATCTTTCAATAGATGGAATCCCATGGTCAGTTGTTTCTCAACCCCTCCCTTCCATTTACCATTAACCTTTTGTGTTAAATTCTTGCCTCCATAGAGGTAGACATTTAAATATACTTGTCCATGTCTACATTCACATTCAAAATCACTTCTCTCTAAAAATCTCAGACTTCTCCCTTGAAGGTTAGCTTCCCCATAGTACAAAGTTACTTAAAAACAAACTACTCCCTTAAAGGATAGCCATACAAATCAAATCTTAGACCACTCCCTTAAAGGATGGCTAATAAATAATTATTTGAAGCTTATCACATTAATTAGCTTTAGTAACTTAATCAAATAGAAAAAATAATAAAATAAAACACTATTAAAATCTAAATAAGTAATCCATAATCGGCTCTTAGAAATGTCATTGGTAGACTTCCCGCATCGATAAGTTTACATAATATCTCATCATGCCTCAATCGGCTCTTATACATTGCATTGGTAGACTTCCTACATTGATCAATATACATCTCATAATAAGGCATGCAATTGTCTACTACAACTCTTTGGTCACTTATAAAAGGGGAAAGATAACCCACATCAAGTTACCACTTAACATTCACCCTCTTACCTATCACCCACATTTCCTTCACTTCTCTCTAAACTCAAGGGACTATGAGCTTAATTGATATGAATTGATCAAGATACCCTTGTTATCAATCAAATCATGCTCCTATAAAGCACTCAATGGGCTTGTGTTCACTAAGTCAATTCAACTATGGTTTATTATTGTTAAGTTACTACTAATCAAAGTAACATGCCTCTTCCTTATCTATTTCTTGGGGCATGTGAACATGTGTGTCTTTATTTGTTTCCTTTCAACATGGTCATAAAATTATCATGACCAAGACAATATTAAACCCTCTCCTACCATAACATCAAAACAATCACATCCTACCAATACCAATCCCAAAAATATTATCATATCAAGTCAAACCTGTCCACTATGCTATCACATCATACTAGTAGAACATTTTTATATGTCTCAATGCATCACCCAAAATATCATCACATCCATTATTTAAACTAACTTAAATTAAACATTCTATATTCCAATCACCACATTATCATCATCATGCCTTAACTAGCCAATCAATATAAACATAATCATAACCAACCTCATCACATCATGACATGCTCATCAAAGATATCATGACCATTATACACATATATCCTCATAATCATGATCATAAATCAACATAAAAATCATAATTAACATAATTATAACAATAATCAAATCATCATCATCATACCTAAGCTAACAGATCATAAATAACATAGGCATAAACCATAATCATGATCATAATCATCAACATGATAATCAACATCAGATCATAATCCTCATAAACATAATAATAACCAACATACTCATAACGTAATCATAATCATCATAATATAAAATAATGTATGTCTCACTTATAAATACATCTTGCCTCATTGACACATAGGCCAATATTAAAATGTATACAAGAAATATACATCATACAAATATCATATCTCAAAGCCCTAGGGTACCAAAACTGGAACCAATTGCTTCTATCCCATCATCTAGTGGTGGACCCCTTGATGTACCTACCTATACTAAAATCAATGCCCACTAACCTAGATTAGATATCGATGGGCCCCCTAATAGGCTGACCCTATACTCCTCATATCTCATCACAATTGGTAGCCAAACTAGCACCATAGCCTCATAGTATTTGAGCTCTTCCATGATGGCTAGATACCATATCCTTGAAACTAAATCAAATGGTCCTCCTCCTACTATGGTCACCCCAACTCTCTATCTCAGAGAGTTTCTCTCCTATACGACCAACATAAGAGTGACTCTCACCTGATCATGCTAACCTATCATAGTGGAAACCTACCCCTATAAAGTGACTATCTATGATTGAAATGTAGTCACCTATCCCTGTAAACCTATCACCTAGGCCTATGATCCTACGAGTGCTACTATTATATGGTCATTTGGTCCTCCACGTTATACCTATATAGGATCAACATCCATGGGCTATTGGCCCCCATCTTTTTATCCAAAATGTATGGCTACATACTTAGCCTAGTACCATCCCATATATCCATCAATAACTCCCACTTCATTTATGGGAGCTCTCATTAGAATCTTCTCACAATCTAACATAATAACATTCAGTTGTGGCTCTAGAAGTGGATACTCTACATCCTCCCTCCTATACCAAGGAACATCTAGTGGAATGTCCTATACTAAGCCAAGATGAATCTAAGCTCAATCTATTGGGATGTAATCGGTCTCTCCATCTTATTTCCCATAAACCCACTGCTAACTTTGTAATGATAGAGTGTGGTACCTATAAACTATCTATAAGGGCTAACTAACATAAGGCCTCCATGCAATCTTTGTTACCACCAAACCCTCTAGGGCATCTCAAAACTAATCTATATCTTTGGCTCCACTACCATCTCCTAAAAGTGCATAGTCACCTCACCACTTCATGAAACCAACCCTATAGTCAGTTAATGCATACCCATCTTACAATAGCCCAAGTAGTCTTAGTACCTATATGTGCTCATATACCCAATAGTAGAGCACAAAGCCAATGCTGATCCCATATTGTCTCTACAATTTGAAGTCTTAGATATCTCTATAGATCTACAATAACAACACTTGGGCCATTTGAATACCATCTTCCCCAAGATCATCTCTGTTAGCACTCCCAATAAAAAATAGGGAAACTGACCATTACTCAAATCTGGTACCACAAAACAAGATATACCCATCATCATCAAGGTCAAAAGGCATATATCTTATGGTGCCCTATATTATAAGGGCCCATAGAAAACTCCACTAGTATGGTACTTGGCTTGGGCCCAGTTAGCTTTATAAATCAAATCCATGAAGTAGTCTCTCTTGTCACTCTCCATATGGTAGATCAACTCCCCCTAAATCGAAAGCCAAGTAATCTTGTGAACCTCCTCTAATAATATCAACATCTCCCCAATCAGTAATAAGAAATTGTTTATGGTAGGATCCCATTTCTCGATGAGTGCCACAATCATCACTACATCTCATGATAGGTACTAGTAGTGCCTCATGGATCCTAGGCCAACCTCCTCTATCTACCTCTACTTGGCATCTATCATCCTATCATGTACCTTTATGAATATCTTAGGGACTTGGTCCCTCATCTAAATATTCTCATGGGCCTGCATCATAACACTACCATTATAATCTTCCTTAATTATTTCCACTCTAATTCACTCTTTACTAAGACCTACAATATTTTCATACAATAATTATTACCTAACATTTTTCACCATCTACTCCTTTCAACACTCTACCAACCTATTCTTCAATTTTTTGATATCACCCCCTACAACTTTATCCCTCATGTACCTCCCTTCACACCACTCACAAACTTTAAGCAACATTAAAAAAATAACAATATGTCCATCAAATTGAAAATCCCTTAACATGTATAACCACATTCTTTAAACATCTAAATCTTAACATTGCTCATCAATGGTTCATGGAACCATCAACAATCCATTTGCCCCTTTTACCTTTAGGGTTGACTTTTGATGGTTGGTTTGAACCATTAATGGTCACTCTATGTGACCACCAGTGGTAAAACCCTATCACCTAGAATTCCTAACAAAAAACACAATTTACTCTACAATAACAAAACTACCATTTACTATTAACCTACTAGCCATCTCCACCTAACCCCACCCTCAAATTCCATTTTTAAGCAATATTTTCAATAATTTTATCACAACTTAGGTTTAGGGTATCCTATCCCAAGCTTGTTGGTTTCAAACCAATAATATGCTACTTCCCCTACCAATAATTTTCCCCCAATCACTCTCTATCTTTTCATTACACTTATTTTACCAATTTTAACACAAGACCTACCTCATTCCATGATTAGTGACATGGATGATGCCCTCACACCATTGCATGGCTTTATCCTTATCCTCCCTCCATTGGTCACACACTCAAACACATGCACTCAACCAATCAATTGCCTCTACCTTAGAATGATCAACACTTCACAATAACTAAAATTTCTACAATCACCTAATCACCAGATAATAATTGCCATGACCAATAATGAGTCAAAAGACTTTTTTTTTTACTTTTATGTCACAGCTTTTTAGGGCTACCCTGACCATCAATGGTCAAGATGATCATCTATGGTTAACCCTCGAGGCTATCCTAACCATCAACTATTAGTTCCCTTACTCCTCCCCTTACTTTTCCAACCCAACAACTCTTATCCTCTCAACAACACCTAAAACTACATTTGGCATGAAGTTCTTCATAGATATTTGTATCCATGGAACTATGTAGATAGCATCCACTCAACTTATGTAATTAAATTTATCTCAACCACCTCCCTACCTACCCACTCCCCTATACACCAGCTATCACACCACATCCCCCTTAACATTAGTTATTTTTGACCTAGGCTCTTCATTTATTTTGTGCCAACTTTGCATGGTCCTTTGATTTCACCAACCAATTTTTCCAAGTTGACCATTTGAACTTTGTACCACCTCATGCATGACCCAACCACTTATGTTGTTTTTTAGGGGCACTTATTACCCTAAATATTTGCAACCAACCCTGACCTTTTTAAGATAGTTTGATAGGCATAACTTGATCAATTATGACCAATGTTGTGGACTAATTACCCTCTCTTGTCCTTTTAGATCCTAAACATATTTTGAACAAATTTGGAAATTTTAGTCTTTAGATGATCTTTACTATTGATCTTAGTCACCTTTTGTGCATGGGATCACATCTCAATGCCTAACCCCTTTAGCATCACCCACCTTATGACTACCCATATATCATTTATCAAACCCTAACCTGATTTCATCTTCACCTCAACCATCTCCTAGTTTGAGGGGGAATACCCCCCCATACTCAAGGCAACTAGACCTAGACCTTGACCAACATCTTAATTTTGTTTAGTATCTTACTTAAAGCTACATAATAAAAAGGGGAAAAAATGTAGACATCTAAAAACTACACATGATAGTTTTCAATGTCACATTACTATGGACCCTCATCTGACCTGACATCTAGTTAACCATCTAGTCTATTAGACTTTTTTACAACTTAAACCTAACTCATGGCTCAATGCATCACTTTATTCATTTATTTTTCCATCCATATCTTCCTATCCCCTTAACCACTGATGGTCAACCTAACCATCGATGGTTGGCCTAACCTTCGATGGTTAGGTCCCCATCTTACTTTTAAAACTTTAAAACATTTCTAGCTCTTGTATGAGATCAACAACTCTTAAAATGGCAACTTATCTTTAAAACAAGCTTTTAAATCTATGAAAATAGACAACCTTATCTTCCATCAAATTAGTAACTTCCTCTATTTCATTTATCAACTCCTACCTATAAAAGGAGAAGAGGAAGAAGTGAAAAAGGGATAATCAACTATCTATTATCTGGCATTTAAGCTTTCTTTCAAGTATTTAGTATCCATATCAGTGAGTGATCATCATCACTAGAGATCTAAAACTCTATCAGAATCACTTTTGGAGGCATGAAGCACCATCACTCTAGTTTCATTACTCTAAATTCCTCCACTAAGTTTTAGGTATCTTATTCTTATGTTCTTTAATATATATAGTATCTAATCCCTCTACCCTATCAATTTTACCTATACCTTACTTTCCACTTTCCAGCCCCGTATCCAACCTCTGTTTGTCCAAAATCCCAATCTATACTTCATATTCTAATCACATCCATATTTACATAGGTAACCATCAATGGTCACCTAACCACTGATGGTTAGCTACAATTATCGATGGTTTCCCAACCACCAATGGTTTGCCTCAAACATTGATAGGTCCCCCAATCATCAGTGATTCATTATGTCATAATTTTCTAGCAAGCCATTTTCACCCTTTCGCCTCAAATCAAACCCCATTTTCTATGTTTCCCCCTAACCACATGACCTTTTTTGATTTTTTGAGCCATATTCTGACCATCCTAGCATTAAAATTTGATCAGTTTCTTTAGTAATCAAATTATCTCTTAATTTATAGCACATATTTACTTTCTTATCATTGAATGTAAGTATCTTAATTTATCATTCCCAAACTAAATTAGATTGATAGCCTCCTAGAAATCATTACACTTCTTAGATCTAGTTTCCACTAGGAAATCCACTCAACTAACCATCTAACAACCCCCTTTCAAGTTTTTGTTTTATTTTCATGTTATTCCTTCTTAGCCAAAGAGGAGTTCCCACCTTCATCTAGATTCACACATGCACTTTATCATGTATTCTTCTACATGCCCTATTACTAGATTTATTTTATTTAATTTCAAAATTAAGAAATGAGGAAAATAAATAGAAATGACATCGATTAACTCCTTTTCATAGGTGATAATGTATTCTATGAGGTTTTAATATTATTTCAACATTGGCCTAGAAATGTCTACAATATTAAATTTGGCATTAAGAAAGATATAAATGTTTTTGTTGAATCTAAAAGATAGAATTAGGTTGTAAATGAGATTTTCACATGGGAATACTTATATATTATCATCCATTAGTGAAATCCTAATTCCCTAAGGGATATCAGGTCAGTGGTAAACTTTACATTATCATCTTCGATTTCATCATCACCACTAGATAGCTAGATATGTTCAATGGTTTTAAATATCTCATTTTAATAATTGGATCTAGTGATCTCCTATAGGAATGTGGTGTCCAAAAATTCTTTATTTGGTTTGGGTTTCAAATTTGAGGTGGCCATGGCTAAGTCATTTCTTTCTTGTGTGAAGAATCTATCAAAAGTGATTCTGGGCTCTAAAGAGAAATCAAGGTAAAGAGCTCAAAATAATTTGGATGTATATAAGACAAATAATGATGTTTATCCTAGACCTTATAGAGTTATTTTTTATTTTTTACTGATGGCTACGGTAGGCTCACATTATGTGAATTAAACTCTAAATTCATGGCACAAGCTTTAAATTAGCCATTTCTCAATTTGGCATTAATTTGAAATTTTAAAAATGCACCCCATTTAGGTTGGTTAATGGTGATGAGACATTTATGGTTATTATAACATGATCTATCCCAACAAGCTAATAAAATTTGGAATCATGATAATCACATACCATTATTAAACCTACTGGCACTACAATCATCCCTAGGGTTGGCCATGTGTCAATTACATAGTGGTGATCCCATTTAGTAATACATTGACTAAGCATAGTGAGAGATATTTGTTTTGATAATTTCACAGGTAAAAATTGGCTTTTTTATTATACAAAAGTATAAATGGTGATCTATGATTGGGTTTGGGGCTGAATTTTACATTTTATAACTCTTTTGGGGCCTATAAGACCATCTACCACCTGGTTGTACAAAATCACATATGGCTATATTTTATTCAATTGTGTCTCATAGGGCTCTAAATACTCTAGTGCCTCTGGGTGTTAGGAGACATGTGGTACCTCCACATTGGTTCAACCCATCTTAAGCTTTGATAACTATGATGTCTTTAGGTGTTATAAGATATGTGGTAGCTCCTCATTGGTTCTAGCTTCCCAAGGCTTTGACAATTCTGATGCCTTTGGGTGTTAGGAGACACATGAGACATCCTCATTAGTTTGATAATCCTAGGTATTTGATAGTTATAAAACCACTAGGTGTCATAAGACATGCAGTGCCTCGTCATTGGTTCAATCCTCTCAAGGATATGATAACTCTAATGCTTTTAGGTGTCAAGAGACACATGGTACCTCCTCATTATTTTTAGCCTCTTAAGGCTCTGATAGATAGGATGCCCCCTAGTGTCAAGAGACTCATGAACCCTCCTCATTGGTTTAGGCCTCAAAGGGATCTAATATATGTGAATCCTCCATGTTTTAGGAGACACATGAAACCTCATTGGTTTGACCCTCCTATGGCTTTGATGTATTTAACACCTCTGGGTGTTATTAGGCACACGACACCTCCTCATTAGTTTATTCCTCTTGAGACTTTGATAGCTCTAATACCTCTATGTTTTAGGAGACTCAGTTTTCTTAGGGCTCTGATAGTTATAGGCCTCTATGACTTGAAATAAATAGAGAAAAAGTTAACTCGCTTAAAATATCCACATAATTAAAGGAATGTTCACCTTTTAACCACATGAATCTTAGGAGAGTGCCATCTTAGAATCTAAGACTATGACTCTAGGAGATGTTGGCACATGAATTTTATGCAAAAAATAGTTAACTCCCAAAATAGATTACATATGAATACACTTAAAGAATTCAATGAGGCCAACTCATTTTAGGATGCATATAGATATAAAAGGTATTTAAACATAATAAACAAATATCAATGGTGTTTTAGAATATTTTATTGATGGATATTAAATTGGCATCCATATTTTTAATAGCACAAGTGTCAAATTGGGATTCATTTGAGTATTGAGAATTTTCACATTTTTGCAATATAGAGGTCCCCTTTTCTTCTATGAAAATGGACTTGTTGGTCACAATAGAATTTTTAGACTACATTTTGTCCTTAGATGTAAATTCTTCTTTCTTAGATGTTTTCTTAGATTTTTATTCAAATTTACAAGTGAATCTATAGGATTTACCCAAAAAGAACATCTAGATAAAATCCATGCGAGGTTGGATATATGGTCTCAAGCTTGACCTATATGTATACATAATTATTTTTCATATTTATATTTTATTGAAGATATCTCTTGCAAGACTCGTTGATGCATAAATATCCTTGAGTGCACATTGAAGGAGTGCACCAAGAAAAGGGTGGGGTTCAATCATATTACTTTTTGAGAGATGTTTATGTACTATCTTATCATACCTTCACCACTATTATTATGGTATCCATTGAGTCTCGTCTCCCTCTTCCTTATTTGTCTCCTTTTTTTTTGTTTTTTATCCTCCCTATATTTACTATTTTATTGGAACTATCAACATAATTTTTCCTTCTTGTTTATCCATATACTAGATTAGCATTGATGATATATTTATGATTTTTATTATGTCTTCTATAATGTATTATAATTATTGATATAATATTGTGTCAAATGATACCATTTTACTAAATCAATCTAGATTGATACCATTAGATTAGAGTTACAAATTATTTATAAGTTTAGAGCCATCTATATATAGGGGATCATAAATATCATTACCAACACACAACATTCATCTTCTATACTTACACTTGTATTTCTTCCCTTAATAAGTAAATTGAAGAGTTAGTGGATATAAACATAATATTATGGAGCTTAAGTTTTACTCAAGGTTATTGAATCTCAATATGAGGAATTTGACGCAAGGAAATGCCCCATAGTCTTTAGAGTCCAAAAATACCAATAAGTAGGTATTCAATCTTTCCATTTTAGGTCTTTGCCTATAACATGTCTTGTAAAGTGATACTAGAGCTAAGGGGATATTGATGCATATATGAATCAACTCAAGGTAAGTATCATTATCCTTATTTTTATTTCTTTTTATTTACTTTGACTATATATATGTTATACTTATTATTATAATATCATGTATGTTGTTATCCTTGAATAGGTTTCCTTTATTCTAAAATTAATTATATTTAGGGTGCTTAGCATTTCCATTATAGTCATAGTTTAAGACCTAGTGTAGGTTAAATCTACCTAGAATGTAACTACACTTATCCATTTATAATTTATACCTTATTTAGTTTAGTTTATTTACCATCTTGGATATAGGTTTATTATGTTAACCATTACCTTACATGTAATTTATTTATATATTATTGATACCCATTTAAAACCTTAGCTTTACATCATTCATTCTATCTTGGGACCTATTGACCAATTTTGCCCACAGGCAAAATCTCGGTCAACTTCTCCCCTGTTGTCTTAATGCCAGTCATTTTTGGGTTCAGCAAGTTCAATATGATTGGTTCATGGCCTGGTTCAAGTGTTTTGGTAGCTTTTAGTTCAAAGAGTTTAATGGCTTGGTTCAAAGAGGCCGCACTTCAAAGGAAAAGTGCCCGACTGGGTGCTAAGGTGCAACAACCACAAAAAAGCTAGCAGGCCTGATGACATCCTTGAGGATGTCAAGTTTGACCAAAAGAAGTAACTGTTTGTGTTCAAAACAAAGAAGCACTAACCAAAAGGAGCCAAGCAGTTAGAAAGGCAAATTCCAAGTGACAAGCGAAGTGACAAAGATAGAGCGAGTTGGCAGTTGATCCAAGTGGCACCATTTGGGAAGTGACTTTAGTAGGTGGAGCAGTCCCTGTGAATTTATCATGAAGGGCACAAATAGTTGAGATAAGATCTATTTTCCTCCATTTTTTATTAAATGGATTGACAAACCATGTAAGTCATCAAAAAGAGGATGGTTTTTGAGTAGACAAAAGGTGCAGTCCATTTAATTCCTTGAGTGACTTGTTCTTCCCATGAAGGGACATGTATGCCACTTGTAAAAGGAGTACCAAATGGCCTCCTTGTTTCTCCTATATATTGTGAACTTGGTCATTTTTTTAATTATCTTCCACATTTTTTAAAGGGCACAGCTCTATAAAAATTTCACCTGGATCAATACAAATGCAGTTTTTACCTCCATTTTGGATAGACATTTATGTGTATGCATTGAATGTTTGCTTGTGTCCAGTCATTATCTTTTGATGCTCTCACAGGTTCAACACCAGCAGACCTACTGTCTACAAGGCACCATTGTTGTAGCTGACAGGAGAATAGCAGTATTTGGGAGTGAAGGAGCAGAAGAAATTACTTCATAAGTGTGTGTTTCACAACACCTTAGGTGATCTCTATTCTAGATTTTCCATTGAAGCCTCCCTGCTAGTTTCTTGCAGCCTGGTCCTTCTACCAAGTGCATAGTGTATGTATGTATTTGTCTAATTTTGAGAGTGGATGTGTGAAGGTCAACCTTTATTTTGGTGTATCACCTCTTTTAGAGTAGGTAGTTTATTTTCTATGCATTTCTTCTCCATTTTCATCCCCCCTATATTATATATATACCTATTAACTTTTGATGGAAACAACATGATGCATCAAAGGGAGCTAAACCTTATCTAGAGACTCTCCTCTCCTGCTTCACCATCCCACAAGTGAGAAAGGAGTTTCCATGTTGCAAGGAGAAGGTAGGAACCCATTTTCCTGCCATTGGGTGCACTTTCCTGCGTCAACAGTTTTGGCACGCCCAGTGGGATGCAAGTTTTCAACACAGTAAGATATCAAGATTGATGTTGGTCTTGTCACAACCATTTCAATATTTCCCAGCATCTGGTGACTCTAATGGTAAGAGCTTCATTTTCCATATTAAGACCAGTGTCTTAAATTTCTATGCCTAAAGTCACCACTAGGTCTACATCAAAAAGGATTCCTTTTGAATTCATTGAACTAGCTCTAAATTTTGCTAAAAGATTAAGGTTTAGGAAGACTCATCCTTATCCAACAAGTCATCCTCCTAGACCTGTTATAAGAGACATAGTTATAGTAGAGCCTCATTTACGCCCCATCCCAGCTATGGCTTTGCCATTTGTAGCCTTTCGTGTTGAGAGCCCCTTGAACCTCCCACAGTATGACCCAATTCCAGGAGTGGTCCTCAAAAGTGTGCCTCCCTTTGATGGAGAAGGACCCATTATAGCCATTGAGCACATCAAGAATGTTTCTAATCTCGTCAATATTCATAATGTCACAGAGGAAAATGTCACAATTAGATTTCTAGATTTGTCTCTTAATGGCAAGGCTCTTGACTGGTACAGGACTTTGCCTGCAAATTCAATCCATTCCTGGAATGAACTGGGTATTCAGCTAATAGATCATTTTGGGGAAAAGAATGATGCCCTCTCGCTTGCTGAGTAGTTGATGACCATAAAGAGAACTCTACATGAGTAATGCAAGACTTCAACATGCAATTTCAAAAGACTTGGGATAGAATTCCCATCCTAGTAAGGCTGACTCCCAGCTATGCTTTCTTATACTGTTTGAAAGCATTAAACAGTGACATTGAAATAATGATACAATCTATGGGAGGACATATATTGCCTATTGCTTATGACATCACCATAACCGCTAAGAATTGCTTGGTACAAGCTGGAAAGATCGCCCCTAGGCCTCACATGCCACTTTTCCTAAAATTGTTGCCCTCAATTCAAACCGTTGCTCCAATAATTGCTCCCCTGCCTACTATTGAGAAGCCAACTACTATCCCGTCAAATGAGCTTCAAGAAGTTAGGAGGCTGTTGCAGAGTATGTCAAGTGAACTCATTGCCATCAAAAGGTAGCAAGCTCAAAATAGAAGACTGAATCAGGGATACCAGCATTATGATCAAGCCCCTAGATCCCCTTTCCAAAACTACAATCAAGAATAGGGTCAGCTTGCTTAGACCAGACCCTTCCAAAGCTACAACCCAAGCCCTCCTTCATCATCTAAGGTCATGGTGCCCATTCAGAACAATCTGGTGTAGGAACAGCCAAGTTGTTCAACCACAGGATATGGTCAGGAGCAAGCCATTTATACAAATGAGATGATGGGTTGTTACCTGAATGTGCTAGACAATCATGCAGCCACTCATTCCCAGGTCTTCAAGGCTTCAATGTAACCTAGCACAAGTAGTATTTAGAGTCAGCCTGACTCTACTCTTATGAACCACCTAGAAGGTGAGTTTTGTGCAATCAATTATATGGGTGCTACAGACAATTAGGCTGATTGTGTTGCAGCCAACACAAGATCCAAAGGGAGAGCTATAAAAGAAACTCAAGTAGTTGTTCAAACGTCCACACCATCTCTTCCACCACAGTCAAACCAAGATTTCCCAAATTTTAGGCCGCCAGTCATAAATTTAGCTCCCCATCCTATGCCTCAGAAGGCTGCAAGCGACCCCAAAGAAAATATGGAAGGGAGCGATCCTCAGATCAACATGGTAGACCTGGTGAAGGAGCTACACATAAATATTTACTTATGGGATCCATTATTGATACTAGGTGTGTTAGATGAAGGAGACATTAGAAGCTTTCCCTTTGATCTAAGAGGGAATCAAAAATGCTTGGTTAACTGTATATAGTAGGTTGCTTTCAATTTTCTTTCCCTGTTTCCCCTAAGTGTTGTTGCACAAGTAGTTTTCTTAGTCTTGCGTGTGTTTTCATTTCATGGAGGTGAATCTATGTGATTGATTCTAGAATTTATCAGAGCTATTGCTATTTTAAAGTTACAAGCTGACTTCATGCCCAATGGACTACAAGGCAACTGGATTCTAAGCATAGCAGGCATGCTTCCCCTATGAGTCGCCAATCTGTTGACCAATTTTTCCCATAGGCAAAATCTCGGTCAACTTCTCCATTGTTGTCTTAATGCCAGTCATTTTTGGGTTTAGCAAGTTCAATATGATTGGTTCATGGCCTGGTTCAAGTGTCTCGGTAGCTTTTGGTTTAAAGAGTTCAACGACTTGGTTCAAGGAGGCCACATTTCAAAGGAAAAGTGTCTGATTAGGCGCTAAGGTGCAGGAGCCACAAAAAAGCCAGCAGGCCTGATGATGTCCTTGAGTATGTCAAGTTTGACAAAAATAAATAACCATTTGTGTTCAAAATAAAGAAGCGCTAACCAAAAGGAGCCAAGCAGTCAAAAAGGCAAATTCCAAGTGACAAGCGAAGTGACAAGGATAGAGCGAGCTGGCAATTGATCCAAGTGGCACCAATTGGGAAGTGACTTTAATAGGTGGAGCAGTCCCTACAAATTTATCATGAAGGGCACAAACAGTTGAGATAAGATCAGTTTTCCTCCATTTTTTATTAAATAGATTGACAAACCGTGTAAGTCATCAAAAAGAGGACAATTTTTTAGCAGATAAAAGGTGCAGTTTGTTTAATTCCTTTAGTGACTTGTTCTTCCCATGAAGGGACGTGTATGCCACTTGTAAAAGGAGTGCCAAATGGCCTCCTTGCTTCTCCTATATATTGCAAACTTGGTCATTTTTGTAATTATCTTCCATATTTTGTAAAGGGTGCAGCTCTGCAAAAATTTCACCTGGATCAATACAAATGTAGTTTTTACCTCCATTTTGGATAGACATTTATGTGTATGCATTGAATGTTTGCTTGTGTCCAGTCATTGTCTTTTGATGCTCTCACAAGTTCAACACCAATAGACTTGCTGTCTACAAGGTGCCATTATTGCAGCTGACAGGAGAAGAGCAGTATTTGGGAGTGAAGGAGCAAAATAAATTACTTCATAAGTGTGTGTTTCATAACACCTTGGGTGATCTCTATTTTGGATTTTCCATTGAAGCCTCCCTGCTAGTTTCTTACAGCCTGGTCCTTCTACCAAGTGCGTAGTGTATGTATGCATTTGTCTGATTTTGAGAGTGGATGTGTGAAGGTCAACCTTTATTTTGGTGCATTGCCTCTTTTAGAGTAGGTAGTTTATTTTCTATGCATTTCTTCTCCCTTTTCATCCCCCCTATATTATATATATACCTTTTAACTTTTGTTGGAAACAACACGATGCATCAAAGGGAGCTAGCCCTTATCTAGAGACTCTCCTCTCCTACTTCGCCATCCCACAGGCGAGAGAGGAGTTTCCATGTTGTGAGGAGAAGGCAGGAACCTATATTCCTACCACTGGGTGCACTTTCTTGTGTCAACAGGACCTACTTAGATCGCATATCCCTTATCTTAGGAATAGGGTTTGAAACCATATCCCATCAATATTGAGTGTAGATTATCATTTATTTCTACAACTATTTACAACCCTTAGTTATGAAATTATATTTACATGTACACATGTTATAGTATGATATTATATTTATATACTGATGTATATCAAAAAATAAGATTGGCACCTTGATCATATAATCCCACATTACATTTTGGTGTACTTATCATGAATCCTATCTTATATTATCTTCACATTTCCTTATATAGATTTTTAGCTCAATTGACATGAAATTTTTATAGATCCATAGGTTTAAAAAAAATCTCAACATGTCATCCCATAGGTTTCCATTACATGAATAAAATTTAATAGTAGAATATTTATATCATAAAATCACTTACATCATTACTATTGAAGAAAATATTGAAATGTTTTCCATAGATATTAAAACTCAAATCAAGTAAAAATATCTCATATAAGACCTTCTCATTTATAGTATGAAAAAATATCCCATAGAGGATATTCCCATTTATAACATGGTTTAATATCCCTATAGTGATCATCTCATTTATGACAATCCTACCATGATAGAGGATATTCCCATTTATAGCATGGTTGAATATTCCATAGATGATATTCCCATTTTTCACACTTATAACATGGATGAATATCCCATAAAAGATATTCCCATTTTCTACACCTATATTTTTCCATGTCAACCATTGATGGAAACACTTCATGTGTAAATTATTTCAACTGACATTAATCATATCATGTCTCATGGCCAAGGATATCTACCATGATATTCTCATTTTTGATAACTCACTTTGGCTCAAGTAATCATTATAATGATATAATATTTTTTCACCCACCTTGTTAATCTAAACATAAAAAATATCAAGTGGATGAGCCATACATTATTACAATCTATTGAAAATAACTCTCTAAAAACAATTTTTGAAAATTTGAAAAAAAAATTGGTTGTATTGGCCAACTTGCTACAATTAAAAAAACCTCTGATTATATCTTTAGATCTGATAAAGTTTAGACTCATCTTCATAACTATATCATCCATAATACAATAAATTATCATTATATCAACTACTTTTAGATCATATAATAATTATTAGTATATCAACTACTTTCACATCATATAAAAATTATATCATATCATCCATAGTAATACACTTCATAAACTTTGAGCCTAACCTCATTTTATCGACTGTGATGATATAGTAAAAATTAGAATATAAAATCCTTAATATATTGACATGGTTGAAGATATAAAATAAAATTAAAAACCACCTCCCAAATATCTCAAAATTACTTTAGATTCCACATTCCATGTTACAAGATAGATTTACATTGAATTTGACATAATTACCAAGCTTGCCAATCTTGAGGTTGACTCCAAACCTCCTTTATCTCATATGTTGGGTCATATTTTGATGCCCATAATTTTCCCCTGTCACAATTTGGGGCATATTATTATGCCCACCCACCTATTATATTAGTATTTGTGGAATATGTTTATGCCCATCCTCAATTCAATTATCACTTTTATGGCATATTTTGATGTCCATCACATTTTTCTTCTACTTTGACCTCATACTATGATACTTCCTTAACATCCAAATCTCATATTGTAGTAATATAAAAAATCTATCACACCCTAAAGATAATAAAATTATTCTTCAAGACATATTTCAAAAAAAAAATGTTCACATTTCACATGTTATGATTTATCATACATGTTTCTCACTCTTTACTTTCTTGTACCATGCTCTTTACTTTATTAACAAAATTTTTATAATCACACCTTTTTTCTCCATTGTTTCCCTTGTGGTTCTTTGGTATCCTTTTATAGTCCTCCATTTTGGATTTTTATTTGGCCATTATTTCCCTTTTGTTTCTTTGGTATTTTATAGTCCTCCCATTTATATTTTTATTTGGCCATTATTTCTCTTGTTATTGTTTGTTATCTTTTTACAGTCCCCCATTTTAGGTTTTTTATTTAGTCATTATTTCCCTTGTGCTTTGTTAGTATATTTTTACATTCCCCTCTTTTGGTTTTTTATCTAACCATTATTTCCATTTTGGTTCTTTGGTATCTGATCATATTCCCCATCTCTTGGGTATTTTCTCCTATTAGATTTTATGCTAGACTCCATGTAGCATTGTATGTATTCCCTACTGAAAACACTAACATCTTTCATAACACCTCCCATTTTTAGGGTTTGATTTTACCATACTCTTTATATGATTGGACATACAATATCATGTAATTTTAGATCCTGTTTATGACTACCACTTATGAAATTAAAAACTTCCTTATTATGATCAAATAATTACATTTATTCATTGTATCACATTTTTTCACAAGGATGGATATTATATGATCCCCATATATCCCTTTATTTTCACTCGAGGCACACTTGGGTTAGTTTAAAGGTCACACTATTTTTTAAAGTTTAGGTTTAGGAGTATCTAAGCATCTAGTTATTTAGGTGTTCCTCTTTAGTGGTTATGTGTAGGATATTTTGTGTTAGTCATCTTTAGCACCCATTGTTGGTGATTTAACATTTTAGGGTTTATGGAGTTTAAGCCCTAAGTTATTAAAGCTCTAAGTATAGTAAATTAGGGTAGAAATATATAATAAATATAGCCACTAATTTTTAATAGAATTGACTTAGTTAGACCTTTCTAAAAATAGCAACAAATAATGAAAATAAGTACTTAGCTATAAATTTCTTGAGATAGGAGATTTGGAGGCTAAAAATTAGGACATGGGTTGATTTGAGTGTCATGTATAGGATCCAAGTGTCAAAACCCTTCCTAGATAGTAATGACCTAATTGGATATTAGCACTATATAGTACTAGTGTCCCTATTGTTTCACTAGTTTCCTTGTATAAAACTATTTAGAGCTTCTAGGTGCACTTGTGTTTGGTTTTACCAAGCATGTCCCTATGTGCATAAGTTTTGGTTTCCTATAGGTTATCTATTTTGAATGATTTTATATGTAAAACCTAAACCTCTATATTTCTAGGGAATATAATTGGTAAAATTAACAAAGTGTGTCTTTAGTGGGGTAGGCTAGACATCCCTAACACCTCATTGTGATGAGAGTTACCTACATACCAATATTCTAAGGAGGGATCAAACCCAATGTAGTTTTCCACACCTAAGTGCTGTTGTAAGTGCAAGTGAAACTATTATGAATGTTGGATTGAGTTCTTTGAGTGTGTTTGAGACTAGAAATCTAAGTAATCTAAGCTTCTAAATGTTGTATATTGTTTTATGCATAAGTAGGGTAGAATAAGGATTGGTAACCTTGATTTCTCCCAACTTATTTTGAGTTTGTTTGTGTAATTTTCATCAAATTTCCATCTAGTGGATAAAATCCTAAAAATCATGTATATATATTGTTCTAGTGCTTATGTGTATCTTAAAATAGGTCTAGTCTGACCTTATGTGGTTGTTCATTTGATAATATATCTGTTAGAGATAAAAGGAGGGAAAATGATAATAGTACCCAAATTGGGACACTAACATCATGGGGTTCTACTATCCAAATTATGGAACTAGTGTCTAGGTGATATAACCTAAGACACTAAGGGATAAGATGTTAAAATGAGGGTTTAGGACTAATTTAAGGATGTTTAGGGACACAAGTGGCTTACATGAAGTTTGGATAAGTGTGTAAATAGGCCCTAAGATAGGTCTAGGGTTGAGCTACGGATGGGTGGTCTCAAGTAACACTCTTAGCACTTAAGTGTTATTTTTAGATGATTACATTTTCCCCTATTTTATTCTAAAAATGTAGTAAAGAGAAATGACTAGGATAAATTGAAAAGAAGTGTACCTAGACATACATAAGAGGCAAATCCTACAAATCTAGATCTAGGTATGTGAAGCATGTTCCATTATGTATCCTAAAAATGAAACATGCATAGATCAATCCTTACTTAAGATATCAAAAGCAAAGAAAAAATTAAATAAACAAATAAGAGAGAGGAAAGGAATGAATACACCTCATTGGGTACACAAACTAATGCATAAACTTGCTAACAACCTATGTGTGTATGTAGAAAGTGATCAATTGGTGAATAACATGGACTGAGTTGATGGCTTGTTCAATATCAAAGTGTAGGTGTCCCAAGATCTCAACCTAGTTTTTTCTCCATCATTTATGTTGAAATTAGCTATTGAGAGGAAGGTGAATTAGTATACAATGCACGTTTAATTTCAAAAACATTCTATCATACATCAACTTGATCTACCAACATCGTCATGAAATAAAATTCATCCAAATCATGAACAAGATCATACAACACATAATATACATGGGAAACCCTCTTGGGGAATAAAACCCTCTCTCATGCCAACAAATGCTTAGACTACTTGTCCTATAAAGTATTACAAACCAGAGACTGGTCAAGTCCTTTAGACTAGAACTTAGTGAAACAAAAGTTCCACAAAAAACACTATCCCCTAAGATGATCATGTCCTCCTAAACACCCAAAACCTTTATCAAGTCATCGCAACCACCCAAAACCTTGATCAAATCCTCATAACCAAAGGACTTTAGTGAAACATCAATTTCACAAGGAGCAACTACCTCTAAAGAAGATCAAATCCTTTAGACCCTCCTTTGAAATAAACACCTTCACATTAGAAATAATTTCTATAATAACTAATTATGGACCTATGATAGCACAACATTATTCACATACTTAAAATGCATCTAAAACCACCCTTTTGGATCATTCTACTCCTCAGCTCCTTAACTCATCTACAACCACCAAACCTACAATGCCTTATCACAATAATATCAACATGAAAATGGGGTCATCCATACAAACCAAACTCTAATATACCTCTCATATCAACCACCAATCTCACATAAACATATTTTATCCTTTGCTTCAAAGCATACTCCTCTCACACTAGCCTCTAGGGCTTACTTGCTCATTCTGCCTCCACTAGACTCATTAGGTCCAATGACCTATGTGTCCTCCTAAACCAACTTCATAAAAAAATCATTACTAATCTTATTCACTCTCATATGGTCCTCAATGACCTATACCTTCTCTTTCAAAGGTTCTCTCCTTCACTTAGCTCCACACATACACAACTAGATTATATAAGCCTTGTACTTATACCATACTCTTGGTATAAACCATCTTGTTCAACTAATATACTTAACACACTTGTTAAACATTTTAAATATGTCCTCATACACATTAAATTTAGTAACCACATACTTCATTGTTTTGAAAATGCCTTATTACCCCCAAACCACCATTAGGTCTTGGTGAGACCTAAAACCATTAGGCCTTCATACTCACATGTTATATGTGATACTACTTGTACCACATTAATACTTTGACAATTATTTTAACATATCAAACATATATCAAATATCCCCTTGCTCACTCCCACATGTGTCCATGTCATCTAGAACACCAACTCCACACTTAGACCTACCAATTAGGTCTTCTAGCTCTTCAAGTCTTCATACATAGAAAACATAATCCCAAACTTATGAACCAAATACTCAAATGTTTCACATATACATATTATTATATGACATGGATTAACCCTTAAATACCTGAGCTATACTTGCATTTTATTTAGAAACATCAACACATGTTCTAAGCACTCAAAATAACATACACAAAATGACCACTCAGGTTGGTCATATACAATCAAAATAAATTCAATATATCATGATAACCAATGCCTTTTAATAAGCCTTAGATAATTTTATAACATATTATTTCTCATTTTATTCTTTAAATCTTCTTATAACATCTTCAACTTACCTCTGCAAGATGGTCACTCAAACCACCAATGCATTCAACAAGCACAATCAACTTTTATGTCTTTGTTCATTTGGAATATAGATTGATAAAAAATAAAATTATCACAAATATTATAATTATGTATTACACAACACTCTCCAATATCTAATTCATCATGAAACATCCAAATAACATCAACACAAGCTAAATTATCCTTCTCAGGTCATGTATAGTCCATACATAAAAACATAGTCAACTTTAAACCTTCATAAATTTAAATTTACTCAATTTTATATCTTAAAATATATATTTACATATTATACTTGGAGTCTTATACAAATTTTATTTTTACACCATGAGAAAATTCATCCTGGATCAAAAGTCATAGCAAAAATATAGAGCATTGGTTTTTCCTTTGTTAAATTTAAAGATTCAAATGCAAATGGTCACAGTTAAAATTAGACCACTTTATTCACATATTATATCCTCATTACTTATATCAATCACAAAAAATTTATATTATTATAAATTTAATGTATATTTCATCACTTCCCAAATGTTAAACTTTGAATAGTTGACCTCATCTTGTGCAATCTTGAAATATTAACTCACAGTGCACCATCAATCTATGTAGATTATCCATGTATTTATCATGAAATTCACATCATTAGATCAATATATATTAATACCCACTCACTATTATATCCTTATAATTTAACTTTTATTAGTGTTAAACCTCTAAAAATTGTCCTAATCTCATTATTTCCTAACATCTTGGAATGAACATGCTCTATTGATCCTTTTGTAAGGAGCTTGATCATTAACTTCATTAACCAAAAAAAAATTTGACCCATTTAAATTAATTTTAATTATATATCTATACTTATTAACTCTAAAAAACCATAGGATATCCATTTGGTCCCAGTCTTGACCCTTCATAATTTTGGCTAAGTATGGGGACCATTGTAAACTAACTAGAAAGCCAACTTTGCTCCTTAATAAATTTTGACTCGATCAATATCATGACTTGAAACTTGAACCATATGATCTAATAATATAGGGTAATGCAAAAATGTGTCAAAATTATCTTGAAACCTTCACATGTGTGAGATATAACTCCATTAATTTACTCACTTAGATTTTTTTGCCACAACCAACTATGCCAAGAACTATCTAGAAGGCCAAATTTGCAGATGTATATATTTTGATGCATTTCATTGCATAATATAAAATTTAGGAAAAATAAAATAGGAAAAAAAATAAAAAAACCCATATGATCATTTTATACTCTCACCTTCACATGTGTAAAATATAACAACATCAAAATGCCTACTTAGCTTTTCTTGCCACATTGCAAATTTGGCTATGGGAAAACACTGTCAAAATGCCTGGGAGCCTAAATTTTCACTTGAATATATTATGTTATGATTCATTAAATGACCTAAAATTTATCACATAGAAACTACGAACAAATGTGATCACAACCATATGACCAACTCCCCCTGATTCATCCACACATGGTAATGGTGATGTCAACAAACTGCCAACTCGGATTTTCTACCACTAGACTCAAAATGTCTAGATGAAAACAATGATTAACCAGATGAAATATAATCATGCACACAAAAACTCAAATAATTATTGAATTTTCATAGGACCCATTTCACATGATCAATACTTTAGACTCATCCCTAACTATCTCAAACCATGCCAAAATTGAATATCAACCAAGCCTTCTTCAAGCATACTAGGATAAGCACATTACACACTTTGTTGTTGTCACTTAAAATATAAATTAAATTCATCCACTAACTTGGAAACCTCATGAAATAAACATTACATCATTTAAAACTCTCCAATAATCTCCCCCTTTGTCATTGATGTTAACAACCATCATATAACAATATACAACTCACCTTCCTTTTCTCTCTTCAAGCACTCTCATAATAAGAAATTTATCCCCCTTTGACAAAATGTTAAATTGGGCACAATCTGATCCTAAGGACCTAAAAATACCATCAAAAGGATATTACCATCTTATAAAGATGATACAAACTCGCCCTTACCTTGAGCATACCTCTTCTTACCTTCACAACTTCCTCTTGCTTCATGCCAACACTCTTTTCAACCAAGCACTGAAACTAATGAATAAAGAACACAAAAAAAATAAAATATAATGTAACTCACTAATAAAAAATATAATAGGGAATATCTTCAAGATATATAATCCATTTCACTCTTGAGCATCTTCAAATCTATATACACCATGAAGAATCACCACATAGACTTACTAGCCTTTTCTCTCAAGCCACCTTAGGGATCACTAATAAAAACTTCATTACACTCAAAAAATAAGACACATGATCTCCAAAAACATAATAAATCTCCTTGAAACACTATTTCCTTTGTCTTTTGGAGAAACTAAACACAAAGCACTCTTTTTCTCACTAGGCATGTCTAGTCTCCTTATAGCTCTACCTAGAATTTGAAAATCCCATAATTTTTAGTAGACACACCATCAAGACATAAAAATTAATATCTATAGAACTATTATATTCCTAATAAATTACAAAAATTTTCAATAATTATCTCATCCTCTATAATACTTCCTTCACAAACCTACTAGCCAATTAAGCTTCCATTTTGTCAAAAACATGAATAATATAAAAAACACAAAGCTTCAAATATCTATAAAGATTAATTTTAAAACACATTTGGCCCATTATATATATTAATAAACCTCAAAAATTATCTTATAATACAAACCATGTTTATAGGATGGCCAAAAACCCTAGAATCTCAAAACAAATGGAGTCAACAAACCTCCTTTTGGTCAATGTCCACCTCTGAAACTTCTTGTAAAGCTATAGATAACCATTACAAAATTATAGACTAAGATTTTATATTTCAAATATTTGGGAACCCATATATCCTATAACCCATTTTAGGCCTGCTTGCCTTAATCGAAAAACTTTCTATGCAAAAACATCATCTTGATAGCTTCACAAATCCTCCTTTTCCACTTGGAAACCTCCATTCCCTGATTTGAAAACCATACCCACATAGCTTCATCATACTAATATTTTAACTTCTTGGCCCTAAGATAACTTCATGACTTTCTTCATTATGCAACACATACAATTCCCAACCAACATCCACCATGCTTCCTCTTTTTGAAAACTATCTCCTTGAAGGTAAGAAAGAGACACCCCTTTTGACATAGTGAAACTAAAAGTCCTAGAACTCTAGAGAATCCCATATCTCCATACCTTTTTATGACTTTCTATCCAAATTGACTTTGAAAGGATCCATGACTTCATTCTTGTATTCAAACTTTTTAGTACAAGCAGACAAAAAAAACTCTTGATTTTCATTTTTGTCGATCATGGAAAACAAACCATCTTTGATTTTAAACTGATCTATACTGATAGAATTAGATTTATAAACCCATTTGTGACCTCTTCCTTTCACAAAAGGAGCTCTAAACACCTTATTTTACTTTGGGAACTCATTCAAAATTTTCTTGAAATACCTATTAATGTGACCAATTCTATGGTAACTAAAATAAACAAGATCATTCATACCTTTTGCTTGATGATGATTGTGATATTATTTTTCTATCTAGATAGAAGATAAATTCTCTTGGTAATCTAGTATCATCTTCAAATATGATTCCTTATTTCCCTTGACTGATTTGAGTTATGATTTCTCCAAGACTAATTGCTTCTTCTTCCAAGTCTCCATGATAACTCATTCTTGACTAACTTCATTATATAGTCCTTAGCTCTATGACCATA
The DNA here is from genome assembly GCA_037957365.1 of Torreya grandis. NCBI lineage: Eukaryota > Viridiplantae > Streptophyta > Pinopsida > Cupressales > Taxaceae > Torreya > Torreya grandis. The sequence continues at coordinate 302,701 of JARHVA010000344.1, read as the reverse complement.
CTTATTAAATGTATACCAATGACCATGGAATAAACTAGCATACCTTTAAGCATTTGGTTTTCTAATAGACCTTCTTGCATTGCTTTCAAAACTTTCATTCTCCTTGACATACTCAAGATTCTCTTGCTTCTTTTCAAGTTTATCTAACTTTAATACAACAAGATCATGTTGACTCTTCAAGGACCCCATCTCAATCTTTAGCTGAGTATACTCATCTTCTCTTACTTTCAGATTTGCATTTGTAGTCTTTAACTGATCCTCAAGAATACTAATCTTCTCTTCATCCCTTTTTGCCTTGTTATCCATGGATTTCAATCTATATTTTTGCACTTCAATAGACTTGATTTGTTCTTGATACTTCTTTTATTATTTCTTTTATGTGCCTATCAAACTTCCCTCAAGAGAACTAACTTGTGATTTGAGACCTTTCATCATATTCCTCATTTTATGATTCTTCTTCTTCTTCTACTCCTTTAGATTAGCAAGAGCACTCATGAGCTCAACTTATTCTTCCTCACTGTCATCATCTCTACTATTATGGAAAATTTATTTGTTAAACATTATGTCCTTTTCTTTTGAACATAAACTTGTCTTGGCATGTACTAGCTACACTTTGAGATCATTGATAACATTCTCATCCTCTTTGATATCTTTATTCAAAGTAAATATATTCTCTTCAAGTCCTTTGATCAAAACCTTCCACTATTGATTCTCTTTCTTCAACTATTTATCCATCTTTATACTAATTTTAGGATCTCCTTCTAGTTATTAAGCTTCTTCCAAAGAACCTACTCTGATACCAATTATTGAAAGTAGCTACTGAGAGGGGGGGTGAATCAGTATACACATATTTAATTTCAAAAAAAATCCATCATACATAAACTTGATCTACCAACATAATCATGAAATCACATTCATCTAAATCATGAAAAATATCATATAATACATCAACACATCATCTACATGGGAAACCCTCTTGGGGAATAAAACCCACTCTTAAACCTATAAATATTTGGACTACTGGTCATATAAGGTATTAAAAAATAGATATTGGTCAAGTCCTTTATACCAAAATTTAGTGAAATAAAAGTTCCACAAAGAGCACCAACCCCTAAGATGATCAAATCCTCTTGACCACCCAAAAACTTGATCAAGTCCTCATGACCAAAGGCCTTTAGTGAGACAACTATTTCATAAGAAGTAACTACCCCTAAGGATGATCAAATCCTTTAGACCCTCATTTGAAATGAAGACCTCCACATTAGAACTTATTTATATAACACCTTATGATGGACATATAATAACACATCCTTCTTTACATACTTACAATGCGTCCAAAACCACCCTTTTTGATCGTTCCACTCCTCAGCTCCTCCTTAGCTCATATACAACCACCAAACCTATACTAGCTCTATAAAAATTAAAAAAAAATGACCAAGGGGTCATCCAAAAAAATAAAATTTTGATCTACCTCTCATATCAACCACCAAGCTCACATAAACATAATCTATCCTTCGATTCAATGCATACTCCTCTCACACCAACCTATAGGGCTTACTTGCTCATTCTACCTCCACCAAGCTCATTAGTTCCAATAACCTATGTGTCCTATTGTACCAACTTGTTCATACAATAATGATTAATATTATTCACTCTTTGATGGTCCTTAACTACCTATACCTTCTCTTTTAAAGGTTCTCTCCTTTTCTTAGCTCCACACATACACAACTAAAATAAACAAGCCAAATAGGCCTTGTACTTATACCATGCTCTTGGTATAACCTATCTTGATTGGATAAGATGCTTAAAAAACTTGTTACACCTTTGAAATATTTCCTCATACATGTTACATGTAAGAAAAACATACTTCATAGGTTGTTTAATGCTTCATTACCCCTAAACCACCATTAGGTCTTAGTGAGACCTAAAACCATTACGCCTTCATACTCACACATTATATGTGAGACTAATTTGACCACATTGATCTTTTAAAAATGATTATAACATACCAAAAATATATCAATTATCCCCTTTCTCACTTACACATGGGTCCATGTCATCTGGAACACTAACTCCACACTTGGACCTACAAATTAGGTCTTTTAGTTCTTCAGGTCTTCATACACAAAAAACACAATCTCAAACTTATAAACTAACTATTAAAATATTTCACATATAAATATGATTATATCACATTTATTAACCCTTAAAGACCTCATATATACCTCCATATTCTTTAGACACATCAACACATGTTTTAAGCACTCAAAACAACATACAAAAAATGACCACTTAGATTGGTCATATACAGTCAAGCTATTTTGACTCTCCATAACTATAAAAGGCATATAATGATAAAAAATGACTTATAATAAGTTTTATATACTTATATATCATATTAATTCTCATCTTATTCTTTAACTTTTCTCATAACACCTTTAACTTACCTCTGCAAGATGGTCACTCAAACTACCAATGTATTCAACAAACATAGTCAAATTTTATGTCTTTATTCATAAAAAATATAGATTGGTAAAACCTCCAATTATAAAATATATGATACTTATGTAATATATAAAACTCTCTAATAGATAATTCATCATGAGACATCTAGATGACATCAACATAAGCTAAATTATCCTTCTCGGGTCACTTACAGTCCATACATGAAAATGTAGTCAACTTTTAACCTTAATAAATTTAAATGTACACACTTTTATATATTAAAATATATATTTATAGATTCATATTGGATTATTATACAAATTATCTTTTTACACCATGAGAAAATTCATCTTGGATCAAAATTTATAGCAAAAATATAGAGCACTAGTTTTTCCTTTGTTAAATTCAAATATTCAAATGCAAATGGTCACAGTTAAACTTCGACCACTTTTCTTGCATCTCATATTCTCGATACTTATATAAATAGTTAACTATTAATCTTATTAGATATTTATTACATAGTATGTCACTACCCAAATGTTAAACTTCAAAAATTTGACCTCATCTTGTGCAATCTTGTAATATTGACTGAACATGTACCGTCAATCTCTACATATCAACTAGGTCTTTATCATGCAACACACACCATCTGATAAATATATATAAAAACACACTTTCCATTATATCCTTATCCTTTACCTTTTATCAATGTTAAACCTTGAACACTTATCCTCATCTCACTACATCTTGACATCTTGGAATGAACACACTCTATTGATCCTTTTGTAAAGAACTTGATCTTTAACTTCATTAACCAACAAAAAATTTGACCCATTTAAATTAATATGAATCACACATGCACGCACACGCACACACACACACACACACACACACACACACACACACACACACACACACACACACACACACACACACACACACACACACACACACACACACTCATGAATTTTAAGATATCCATTTGGTCCTAGTATTTACCCTTCATAAATTTGGCTAAGTATGGGGACCATTACAAACTTCTTGGAAAGCCAACTTTGCTCCTTAATAACTTTTGCCTCGATCAATCTCATGACCTAAAAATTGAGCCATATGATCTCCTCATATAGGGTAATATAACCATGTGTCAAAATTATCTTTAAATATATATTCATTTGAGATATAACTCCATTAATTTTCTCAATTAGATTTTTCTACCACATAGCCAACTATGTTAAGAACTGTTTAGAAGGCCAACTTTTCACATGCATATATTTTGATGCACTTCACCGCATGATCTAAAATTTAGCACAAATAAACTAGGCACAAAATTTAAAAAACCCATATCATCAGTTTCTCCTTTCACTTTCACATGTGTAAAACATAACATCATTAAAATGCCTACTCAACTTTTCTTGCCACATTGTAAATTTGGCTAAGTATGAGAAAACATTGTTAAACTACCTAGTAGCCCAACTTTGCACTTGCATTTATTATTTTACACTTCATCACATGAACTAAAATTTAACACATATAAACTAGGAATTTTTTTTATCATAACCATATGACAAACTCCCCTTGACTCATCCACACGTGGTAATGGTGATGTCAGTAAACTACCTACTCAAATTTTTTGCCACTAGACTCAAAATGTCTAGATGAAAATAATGATTAACCACATGAAATAAACTCATGCACATAAGAAATAAAATCATTATTAACTTATGATAGTACCAATTACACATGTTTAATAATTTAAACTCATCCCTAACCATCTCAAACCATGCCAAACCTAAAGATCAACCAAGCCTTCTTCAAACATACTAGGATAAACACATTGCACACTTTGTCATTGTCACTTAGACTATCAAGGCACTTCATCCACTCACTTGGAAACCTCTCTAACATCACCATGAAATCATTTATAAATATCCAAAAATTTCCCCCTTACTTGGTATATCATGACCTATGAATAGGTTAAATTAGAGTGATGGTGCGTCCAATCCTCTCATTTAGGTGGCTTAAGAACTCAAGTAGACTATGACTCCATCATTTCCCACCCATGTGTATTATATGCATATAAAACTAAAATTAAGTGAAGTAATTTAAGATGTTTAACTATAATTAGAACTATATATGTCATCTCAGTGGCCACTAAGAAACTCTAAAATGTAAAATAGCCCTAGGCCATTCAAGAATATTAGGTAGTTGTGAGACACTCAAGAATTCCAACCACTATAGTTGGAGTAACGTATCAATTTAGTGTGTAACTTGAAACATGGTTTCTAGTGTGTATAATATATAGAATGACATGTAGTTTTTCATTCCATCTGATTATCTGGTGTATAAGTGAGCATACAAAAATTAATGTGCCATGTACATGCCCCCAAATTTGATATTTGAGTATATGGATTCTAGATTGACCTATAATAATTTGTATCTAAGTATCTGAAACTAAAAAAAGAATGATAATTCCATGCATGATTCCCCCAATCTGAGAAAATTGGTATGAATCTAAGCTAAACTAATCTAAATTGGTAATCTGTAATTAAACCTATGCAAACCTAGATTATATGTGCTATATTTTTATAGACAATCTGGAATTTCCTAAAACTAAGGCTACTAGATAGTAACACCATATCTTAGATAGTAGCACCATATGGTGCTAGTGTCCCAATTTGGGTTTTAGTGTCTAACTATTCTAATTTATGTGCAACTAAAATTAGTTTCTATGTCACTATTTCAAACTATGTTTTTCTGAAACTATTTTTTGTATTATTTACTTGTGTGCTAAAAATTATACTCTAAGAGCATTTAGATAGCCTAATATCTATGACAAACCCCTATGAATTCCCCTATTTTAAAGGGATTTTTTGAACCTATGCACGAACTATCCTCAAAATAAAAATCTTTGGAAAATGTGTGCTAGTCATAGCATATATGATATATGTGTAATAAATCAATACAATGTGCATACATAACATTGGAATGTAAGATAATAGGAGCATAAGTTTATATCATGCAATTTATGTTGGATATAGCATTCACAAAGCTATCAAGATAGATATAATAATGTATGTGAATAAAAAATCTAAGTAATAATCGAGTAACTAACTAGGGGTATGGGGCATGATGCCCATCATGACACTCAAGTAGGAAGGGGAGATGCATTAAGTTCCTAATGGAATATAAAACTAGTGTGTGTAACAAGTAGGAAACAAGCGTCATGGCCATGATGCATATAATAAATCATACATACAAAACACATGAAGCACACAAAGTATCCCAAGGGGCCATAATACAAGGAACATGGGCATATGTCACTAAATTTAACAAATCAAGACATAAAAGGACATGTTCAAATGTCCACATATGCAAAAAATAAGCAAGTTGGCTTAAAGCCACATAGAAGGACACATTCAAATGTCTACATACATAATCAATAAGGCACACACAAGTATATGGTCACATGTCCAAAGCATAATTATAATGAAAAATAAGTGGTGTAGAGCCATAGAGAAATGAAATATTCAAATGCTCTTGAATATAAGAAACATAAAGACACAATCAAGTCTAAACTATGAAAGCTAGAAATGAAATTATGTATGAACATGTGGCACAAATCTATATAAGAGAAAAGATGTACATAATCTGAGTCTAAAGTAATAGTAGCCAATAAAAATATAAGTATGTGTAAGATGATAAATATCAAGATATAACAATGATAAATATATGACGTAGATTTTAGAAAGATGTAACCTGACAATCAAAATTACGTATATGATGGCTCTAAATTGGAGAATGTATCAAACAAAAAACCCATGTATCTATGTATATGCCCCTAATGAGTAGATAGTAGAAAATATGGATTTGTGTAGTGGAACTGAGTCCTGTAAGTATCTATAAACACTCTAAAATAACAAGTGAAGCATGTATGTATGATAAAAATTGACTATACTAAGATAACTAGCATATGTAGTACTTGGAAAGTATAAGAAGTGTAAACATGACAATGTATAAAATTTATAATTTATATTTTTTGAGTAAATATTTGAATGTTTTTATGTTTTGACATATTATATTATTTTTGTATTTTCTAGATATAAGCTATGTACAAGAAGGGAGGAACATACTAACTGATGAGTCTCATGGGAGATTCACTATCAATGTAGCCTATGTCAAATAAAGGAACAATAATTGTGTATGCTATGTGAAAAGGTAACTAAGGTCCCAAAACCTACTATAATGAGTTATCTATAGCTGACACTACCTATGAAGTGGTGTTATGGATCCGTGAAGCTAACTAGGGTATCCTATGAATTTTAGGGGTCTTAAGGACCCATTTGGTAAAAGATATTATAGCTAACATGGGTTACCTATGCTGATAAACCTAAGAACTCAATAACACTAATCTCAAAAAGAAAGGAGTAGAAGGAAGCCCTCTAGAATTTTCAACACATCTTTGATAGAGAGGTCTCTCTAATAATTGTCTCTATGGGATATTATATAAACCTATTAATGTTATAGGAGTAGACCTCACCTCTATTAGTGGCTCCACTAAACTTTGTGGTGTACTAATGGTAAATGTTCTCAAAATTATAATCAGTACCTATGGTGTGATTTCCTTTGGGACAAGTATAGGATACTCATATGAAAGACCCTCAACTATGATCCCCTGATTCTTATGTATATACTTGAGCCATCTCTTCATGATGGATGGAATGGCTTGTATCTATTGTATCCACGGCCTACCTAATAACATGTAAAATGTGCCTACACTAGGTACTATAAAGAATATAGTGGCCACACATGTTGTTCAAACTTGTAGTGGAATTATAATATTCCCAATAGAGATCTAAACATGGACATTAAAACCATGAATAATTATGTCAGTCAAAGAATTGTCTTGCTTTGAATTACCCAAATGTTGTAAAAATTTGATGGTGCATATGTTAATACTTAACCCATTATCAATGGTAACACTCTAAATAGGATGATGATCAATGCAAGCTCATATAAAGAGTGCATATAAATTTGATTCATCATTAACAATTTCCTACTCTAATAAAGTGATGATTGGTCTAGTTGGTACTGTAGTATGATACACACCCATAATATTATGTAAGGTTGTCCATCCTCTGTAGTAGTGTGATATGAAATTAATGGTGGATGTACCTAATACAGATAGTGAACACCTAAAGTTCCCCCTACCTCATTATTTGTATGCTTTGGAAATAGATCCAAAAATAGTTTCAATGTCTTAGATTCTATTTTTTAAACTTTAGGTGCTTCTATGGTTGTGCCCACATTAATTATGTTACCCTATATTAAATATTATATTTTATGTTTTAATGTGATGCGTTTGTTTTTATTATGGCTTGTTGCCTTGTGATAGTCATAGAATGCATTAGAATCATATTTATTTAGAAGATGTCATGTCTTATGAACCTCTTTGATGGGAGGAAAATATATGACATTGCATTCCATGAGTTGTTATAAAACACGCACTGATGATTCGAGATGGTTAATGAAAACTTTGTGTAGGAGATAATAAATCTAGGCAATGAGTTGGCTCTGAAGCTACATTAATTATGGCATTTTGATCACTCTTGTTGTTAGTGGATCTTACTTTGTATGGAGGCTTATTATAACTCTTTCTATTTGATTTTGATCCACTTGTATAATTTAATTTTCCCGTAGAGAGAAACTTGACTCCCCTTTTTTCACATTGTAATATAAATATGTAAATGTTAGAAACTTATTTAATAAGATAGATTCATTTAATTATGGTATTAAACTATGTTTGAATATGTAATGGAGCTTGTGATATGCCATGGGGCTAGTCATTTTTTCCAATATAGTTTTATATTGCAAGACATATTCTGCAATAGGCTCATTAGATTTTTTATTTAGTTGTTCTACTTGAGCATATGAGATCTTATCACTGATGTTAATTGAAAAGTGTGTTAAAAAAATATGCCAATAGATTGAATGTGGTGATAGACTAATTTATAAGATCATAAAACCACTGTAAGGCACAATATTTTTAGATTGGATGGAAAATGACTTAGTAAGGATAAATCATTGGACATGTAGACCAAACATGTTGCATGAAAAGCTTATATATGGTTCTCTGGGTCACCTTTACCATCATACAAATTAATCCTAGGTTCCATGAATTTTGATGGTAAAGGAGTTTTCACTATGTGATGTGTTAAAGGTGTATGTAAAAGAACATGATAATCCAAGGTATGTGATGGCCTAGTAGCTCCCTACTCAAGATGTAACACCTTAGCTTGCAGAGAATGAATCTCATGCATAAGGGATTATACATCTAGAGAGGAGGAACTAGCCATAGGAGGTGTTTCTATTATTGAAGGTTATCAAGTTAAAATAGGTTGTTATACTAGTTGAGTTACTTCTAAAGTAAGTGTAACAATATTTTTATTTGGGGGTGTAGAATATTAACCATTATTTAATTTTTTCTTTATTTCCATTATGGATTATATAATTTGTACATGATCATGGGGTTATTCCTTAAGTCTATTGTTAAGCACAAGATATACTAAGAGGGGGGGTGAATCAGTATATCATATATCTTATAAAACTTTCCCTTAATCAAATTCCACTTAATCAAACATTCAAGATATGCAATAAAAATCAAACAATAAACACCACACAAGATAGAGAGAGACACCAGATATAACGTGGAAACCCAATGTGGGAAAAACCATGGAGAACAATCTCAAGTATATGAATGAGCACCAACCCAAACAATATTCACAAGCACCAACTTGCAGGAGCACCAACCCCTTTGTTGAGCACCAACCCCTTTATTAAGAACCAACCCAACAACTATTCATGAGCACCAACCCACAAGAGCACCAACCCCTTTGCCGAGCACCAACCTAGCAACAATTTGTGAGAACCAACCCACAAGAGCACCAACCCCTTTGCCGAGCACCAACCCAACAATAATTCATGAGCACCAACCCATAGAAGCACCAACCCCTTTGCTGAGCACTAACCCAACAACAATTCATGAGCACCAACCCCTTTGCCGAGCACCAACCCAAAAACAATTAGTGAGCACCAACCCATAGGAGCACCAACCCCTTTGTGTATACCACACACATATCTCTCAATGTTGCTATCTCAACAAATGATATTTCATTACAACATCTCTTTCCTCTCTCTCACCTTTGCTCTTCTAAGCTAGATATAACAAATACAAATCATATTCATCTCTCACAATTGCTCTTCTAAGCTAGATATTACATTATCAAATCAACCTCTATCTTCCTCATTACAAATGGCTTCTCAAGCCTTTATTTATAGCTATCCAAATGACCTTTGGCCTTCCCCCTTTGTGACCCTTCAATCCTCATGGAAAATGGTGCCAAACTTATATGACCCTTCATATTATTGCCTTTGAAAAGTCATGTGGTGACCTTTCATGACCAAAAACGTCCTTCCCTCTTTTGTCTTTACTTTGGTGACTCTTCGTATTCTTCAAAGTGTTCCTTCATGATAAATTGTGCCCTTCCTCTTTTGTCTTCACTTGGTGACTCTTGGAATTCCCCAAGATGACTCTTGATGGGAAAATGCATCCCATCCTTCTTTTGTCTTCATCCCATGGCTCTTTGACTTCTCCATGGGCCCTTCTTTTGTCTCATATGCAACCAAAAATATATTCATTAATATTAAATAAATATTAACTCACATTAGCCAAGATATAACAATTACAAACATCATTACATGCAATGGGGCCTTTATCACCAAAAATGCTAGACCTTTGACATCAATGACAATATTTCCAACAATCTCCCCCTTTGTCATTGATGGCAACCTCAATCTTGAAACTACCATATCCTATCACCTACATATCTTGTCATCTAAAAACATACAGTAACTCCCCCTTACTATAGTAACATGTACCTATTCTCTGTACCTATTTTTGCACCTATACCTGTACCTGTTATTCTCCCCTTTTGACATCAATGACAAAGGGCCTACCTAGAGCTAACACTTAGCTCTACCTCAACTGATGCTGAACATCAATGGTAGGAAGTAATAGAAATTACTCCCAACTCCTCTCGCAGATCTTTAAATGTGTCCTTTGATCGTGCCTTTGAGAAGATATCTGACAAAACATATACATTGTTCCCTATCCTTTGAACATCTACAATCAAGTCCTTTGAATATTTTCTTCTAATCTCACAACCTTAAGCATGAAACTTTAATGTGTAGCCTTGATCACATATTTGACTAACACTCAATAGATTATGCTCAAGACTTTTTACATATAAAACATTTTTAGTCTTAGTTCTACCATAATCCAAACTCAAAATACCTTTTCTAGCTATCCTGGCAGTGGTTTTATCTCTGAATCTCACTGTACCACCATTGATCTTCTTTAGAGTAATGAACTTACTTTTATCTCTTGTCATATGCCTTAAACATCTGCTATCAATTAACCATGGCTGATCTTTACCTCTTACATGTAGGGCTGTCTGAACCATCATAAAATCTTCAAGTTATTTCTTCTACCATGAACATGTCTAAACCTTCTTCTTGATGAATGGAGCTTTGAAACTCTGATCCTTCTTATTGATGAATGGAGCTTTGAAACTCTGATCCTTCTTGAATGACTCAAACAAGCTTCTACAATACCGAGCTATGTGTCCAAAGTTGTTGCACTTGTAGCATACTATGGTCTCTTCATCAAAGCTTGATAGAAGAGCAAAAGAGTTGTGGCTTCTGCTTGACTCTACTTGACTTTCCTTCTCCTTATTTCTGAAATTGTTAGCTCTTTTTCTACATTCTAATTTCTTGTGACCATATCCATTACAATAAAAATAATAGTCATAAAAATAAGACCTATCTATATATCTTTGACCTGATTGCCTTTTATAGCTTTGTTCCTTCCAACCTTCTCTATTTGAAATGTCATCTATATTCTTCACTTCTCCCCTTTTTGTTTCCTCTGTTATAAGAGCTTCAGCATAGCTCTTTTTCTTTTCAAATCTGATCCCTGTCTTATCTGAATTTACTTTTTGACTTTCCAATATCTTATTCAATATGTTAGTGCTGTCCTCAAATTTTGAGTCACTAACTACTTTATCATTGACTGCTTTCTTAATATCTTCTTTTAAAGAGGCAATTTCAATAACATACCTTTGACATTGTTTTCTTGCTATTTCCAACTATACTGTGAGATCTTCTTCATTCTTCTTGGCTTCTTCAAATTGTGCTTGTAGATCTTCAATCATTTCCTTTGACTCATGTTCATTTTTCTCAATTTGGCACTTTAATCTTTGATTCTTCTTCTGAACAGCTTCTAACTCTTCTAAGGCACAAATGAGCTCTCCTTCCATATTCACTTCAGCTTCCTCTTCTTCTTCTTGATCATCTTCATGTATGGCCATGACTATAATCTCTTCTTCTTTTGAATCACTGACTCCACTATCTTCGACTGAGCTAGGATCCTTAGAATAAACACTCTTCTTCTTGAATCCTTTCTTGGATTTGCCTTTTTGGCTTGCAAATGAAAAGTGCTCCATTGTCATCTTCATCATCACTGGAACTATCACTTGATTCTTGAATCTTAGATTTCTCTTTCTTTGATTTCTTGAAAGCCACTTCTCTCTTTGAGGGTTTATCTTGTTATGTTTACATCTCATATGCCATGAGTATACCATGAAGCTTATCCATCTTTAGCTTGGCTAAATTCTTCATCTCCTCAATTGTCGAAACCTTTGCATCATATCTCATTGGTAGAGATCTCAAAATCTCTTGCACCACCATTGACTCTTCCAATGTTTCTCCAAGACCTTGAATCTGATTTACTATCTGATCAACTCGCAAGAGATAACTTGCTACATCTTCTTCTTCTTCCATCTTCAAACTTTCAAACTTCCTTCTAAAAGTTTGAAGCTTAGCTTGCTAAACCTTTCCATCACCTTTGTAAATATTCTCAAGTTTTACCCAAGTTTCATGAGAAAATTTACATTGCATAACTTTAACAAATTCAAATTCACATAAACCACATAAAATAACATTTAAAGCTTTAGCATTACATTCACTTTCCTTCTTTTATGCTAGAGTAATTACAAATGCCTGTGGCTCTTCATATTCCTCCACCACTGCTTTCCATATGTCAAATCCAAGGGCCATCAAATAAACCTTCATTCTCATGCTCCAAAAAGCATAATTCATCCCATCAAACAAAGGTGCCTTATTTGTAGAAAATCCTTCTTGTGACCTAGCCATCGTGCTTTCTCAATCTACCTTCAAGCTATAAAACTTTTCAAAAAGGAACTTTCTCAGATACCAATTGTTAAGCATGGGATATACTGAGAGGGGGGGTGAATCAGTATATCATATATCTTATAAAAATTTCCCTTAATCAAATTCCACTTAATCAAACATTCAAGATATGCAATAAAACTCAAACAATAAACACTGCACAAGATAGAGAGAGACACCAAATATAATGTGGAAAACCAATGTGAGAAAAACCATGGAGAACAATCTTAAGTATATGAATGAGCACCAACCCAAACAATATTCACAAGAACCAACTTGTAGGAGCATTAACCCCTTTACTGAGCACCAACCCAATAACTATTCATGAGCACCAACCCACAGAAGCACCAACCCCTTTGCTGAGCACCAACCTATAAAATATTCATGAGCACGAACCCACAGGAGCACCAACCCCTTTGCCAAGCACCAACCCAACAACAATTCATGAGCACCAACCCACAGGAGCACCAACCCCTTTACTGAGCACCAACCCAAAAACACTTTGTGAGTACCAACCCACAAGAGCACCAACCCCTTTGCTGAACACCAACCTAGCAATAATTCACGAGCACCAACCCATAGGAGCACCAAACCCTTTGTGTATACCACAAACTTATCTCTCAATGTTTTTATCTCAACAAATGATAGTTCATTACATCTCTTTCCTCTTTCTCACCTTTGCTCTTCTAAGTTAGATATAACAAATAAAAATCATATTCATCTCTCACAATTGCTCTTCTAAGCTAGATATTACAATATCAAATCAACCTCTATATTTCTCATTACAAATGGCTTCTCAAGCCTTTATTTATAGCTATCCAAATGACCTTTGGCCTTCCCCCTTTGTGACCCTTCAATCCTCATGGAAAATGGTGCCAAACTTGTATGACCCTTCATATTTTTGCCTTTGAAAATTCATGTGGTGACCCTTCATGACCAAAAACATCCTTCCCTCTTTTGTCTTTACTTTGGTGAATTTTTGTATTCCTCAAAGTGTCCCTTCATGAGAAATTGTTCCCTTCCTATTTTGTCTTCACTTGGTGACTCTTGGAATTCCCCAAGATGACTCTTCATGGGAAAATGCATCCCATCCTTCTTTTGTCTTTACCCCATGGCTCTTTGACTTCTCCATGGGCCCTTATTTTGTCTCATATGCAACCAAAAATATATTTGTTAATATTAAATAAATATTAACTCACATTAGCCAAGATATAATAATTACAAACATCATTACATGTGATGGGGACTTTATCACCAAAAATGCTAGACCTTTGACATCAATGACAATATTTCCAACATCTATCCCTAAAATTTTATAAAATTTCATCCTTACTAACTATAAAATTTTCATTGTTAAGTGGGGGGAGAGTGTCTTGATTACTATCTTGTGTATCATTTTGATCTTGATTATATTTATCATCTTGTACTTTATGATTTAGATATGAAAGAGTGTTAGGAAAAAGTTTTTTAGGTGTAGATGCATATACATGGTGAACACTAGCATATTTATAAAACTTTGTAAATGTAATTTTATTTTCTAATAATGTGACCTTTTCACTTAATAACTGATTTTGATTATGTAATTATGATATTATCTTGCTCATACTAATAATTTGATCCCTTAGAGTTTCACAAGTGCAAACCCTAGTTTATTTTTATTGAACATATAGGTACACACCTTGTAGGGGAGAGGTGTAGGCATGGATAAGCTAATTATGGGAATTATTAACAAGAGTATAGGCTATGCCATCTCATGGAGGAGTATAACATGGACATGGTTAGTGGGAAACTAGTTATCACCCTCATGGAGATGAGGAGGAAAAGGATATTATTTCTTGTGCATGAGATATGACATTGAAACTTGAAATTTTGTTATTATATTATGTAATATATCCTCTATTTATGTAAGGATTTATTTCTTAATTGAATTTTGCATAAGATACTAATAACATGATAGAGATAAAATGAAATATGACATATAATTTAACTGATATAAAACATCATGTACATATAAGTTTATGTCATCTTTGAATTAATTCTAAATGAAATGACATAAGCATGCAAACAAATCTATAAAACTTTGTATTAAAAAGTGATAAACTTTATTTATCATTATTATCATGATTTTATGAAATGTAAATCAGAAAATACAGGGACTTAAAATTTGAATGTGAGTCCTATAAGGCTAGAAACATAAACCCTAGGATTATCTAGGGTTAAGATTAATGCATTATTTGAAGTAAGTCAATTTCACCAAATGATTTAAATTTTTAGTTTTTATGGATCTTAATCCCTAGGTTGTTAAAGGTTTGAGTATATTAAATCTAGGTATAAATATGCAATAAATACAACCACTAATTAGTAGCAAAATTAACTTAATTTGACCTTTCTAAATATAACAATAAATAATGTAAACAAGTACTTAGAAATTTACTAAGATGGGAGTTATAGTGGCTAAAAACTATGATAAGGATTGATTTGAGTGTTGAGAATAGGATCCAAGTGTTAAAACCGTTCTTAGATAGTAGCACCTTAACTAGATCGTAGCAACATGTGGCACTAGTTTCCCTATTTTGGTGCTAGTGTCATCTGTGTATAATTATTTTTAGCTTTAAGGTGCACTTATGTTTGAGTATGCCAAGCTTGTTCCTATGTGCACAAGTTTTAGTTCCTTATATGTGATTTATTTTTATTGATTTTATATGCAAAACCTAAACCTATATGTTGCCGGGGCATTAAGTTATCACAAGTAGCAAAGTGTGTTGTTAGTGGGGCATGATAGACATCCTTAACACCCCGTTGTGATGAGAGTTACCTACATACCAATACTCTAATGAGGGATCAAGCTTGATGTAGTTATCCCCACCTAAGTGATGGTACAAGTATAAATGAAGCTAGTATGAATGTTGGCTTGAGTTCTTTGAGTGTGCTTAAGATTGTAAGTATAAGTAATATGAGCTTATGAATGTTGTAGATGGTTGTATGTAGAAGTAGAGAAGAATAGGGATTGATAATATTTATTGTGCATAACTTATTTTGAGTTTTTTTGTGTAATTTGTATTTGATTTCCATTTAGTGGATAAAGGGTTAAAATTCATGTATAGATATTGTTTTCGTGCTTGTGCAAGTCTCAAAATAGGTCTAGGCTAACCTTAGGTGGTTGCTCATTTAAAAATATCTTTGTTGGAGATGAAAGGAGGGAAAAGGATAACAACACCCAAATTGGGACACTAGCACCATGGGGTGTTACTATCCAAATTATGGTTCTAATGTCTAAATGGTAGAACCTGAGGCACTAAAGGCCAAGATGTTAAAGTGAGGGTTTGTGACTATTTTAGGGATGTTTAAGGATGTATGTGGCATGCACAAAGGTTGGATAAGTGTATAAATAGGACTAATATAGTTCTAAGTCTAAGTTATGGATGTGTCGTCTCAAGTAACACTCTTAGCTCTCAAGTGTTATGTTTTGATGATTACAATTCATCTTCAAAATCCATATGGAGGAAAAAAATACAAAAATACAAAAGAGTCGAAAGCCATAATATTATAAGAAAAGGGAAATGAAATAAAATAAAAATTCAAATTACACCAAAAGATATGATAACATCATTGACACACCTGTATCTTAGTCAAAATTCTAACCTCATAGTTGGCCTCATGCTAAAGTCAAGATCCATTGGGATGTGGTATAGTAGGAGTTCCCATTAGTGCTATCTAATTTCTCATGTAAGTACCCAACCCTCATAGTAGAGAAATGAATCTATAAGGGTTTCTAAGGAATGGTGAACATGTTGTGGAAATATAGGATCCTTTTACTTTTAATTCATATTAGAATTAATGGGATGATATTTATAATTCACTTGTTAGCCCAAGATTTACACTTGTTAGATAAGGTTTTATAATTCCTATTTGTGAAAAACTTTTATCCTTTCCCACTTGATTATAATGTATTATTCTTGGTAAGTATTTATACATCAACCTTTTAGTTCCTTACTTAAATATCCATCTTATCATTCCCAATATCCCCTTAAAAAATATTGCTACTAGTTGATCATGTCCCTCTAATTATGTCTCTTTTTATTTCTCTTTTCCTCATATTTTAATCTTAAATTGCATTATTGTATCTCTTAATTTTTTAGTTTATGATTTTCATTGTAATGCATTGGAGAATAAATTTAAGCCTTACTCATAAACACCAATATCATTCATATATGAACTATCTCTATCATTATGGTTATGACTCTAGATGGTCTTGCCTTCTTACATTACACTCTTGTGCAAGCATTGATTTTGAGTTTTCACCTATTTATTTCATCCCATGTATAACATATCCTTTTTTTAGTTAAGTTGTTATCTCTCTTTCATTATATGTTCTTACAATCATTTTATAATCTTTCATTTCCTTTTTGTTTGATTTATGTTTTCACTAATCTTACTTTGGATATATTTTCACATTCTAACATAAGCATTGATTTCAATTTTTCATTTATTTGAGTCTTTGTTTCCATTTCACATAACATTTTTTGAGTTAGGTTTTTATCTCTCTTACATTAAATGTTTTTATAATCATTTTATAGTTTTTTGTATCATTTTCATTTTATTTAAGTTTTCACTTATCATGCTTTGGATGTGTTTTACAATCTTTCTTTTAATTTTGTTTAATTTGGGTTATTACCTATCTTATTTTGGATGTTATTACAATTTTTAATCATTATTTGATTAGATTTTCATCTTATTACATTGGATATATTTTTTTATTATTATTTTTTGCATCTTATCTTTTGTTTTATATTTTCATCTATTTTACACTTTAATGTGATTTATGGATTTTTATTAAAATATTTCATATATATTATGTTTTACCTTATATTTTTATCTTGATTACATTTGGTTTTTTTTACAGTCATTTATTACACATCTTTTATATTTTGATATTTCCATCTACTCATTTAATGTCATTTTATACTTAATTTTTTTTCTTTTAAACCATATGTATGCTCACATTATCTAAAAAATAATTAAATGTATATAACATAATCAGATAATAACATTATAATATAACCATAACAAGTTATATATTAACATTTAAAACCCATGTATAAAACTAGGAGAAAAATCCAATGACGTGTGTGTGTGTGTGTGTGTAAAAAATCCACATAAAATTGCAATCAAGTATGGCCAAATATATGGCTTTGGGTCACCTTGATCTCTAAACAAATGAAGGATCATGATCATAAATTAGGTTTCAAACCTAGGGATCTAGCCATGCTCATAGACTTAGACCATAATCCCTATACTTATCCCTCTGAATAAGCTAATTACCTCTCCAAATCTATGATATAAGAATTAATCCTTCACTCTCACTCAACACCCATAACAATGGTAGTTTCATGTGATCCTCTCTAGGTAGATAAGGTAATTTAAGTAAAAACCACATACTTCTAATCCATAACATCTCCTCCTATCAAAATCACATCTACAAAAAAATATTGATGTCAATATTTTAGATCTTGTGTAACATATAAAATAAACCTAAAGTAACCACTATGATCCCCCACAAATGGTACTATAAGATTTTGCGTTGATACATTATTAGTCTCTAGTAAAAATATATATAGGATCTCATGGCAAGTGGACTCAATCATGGCTCCCAATTATTCAAAATTTTCCAAAACATTTATAAACTCAAACCAAGTCAAATTCAAATCCTAATATACATAAAAATCATAAGTAATGTAACATTAATCACCTGAAATCATATCCATGATATTATAAGAATAAATTGATACAAAATCCTTCAACACATATTTATTCTTATTTGTTGGTATCTCTTATGTATAGAATCCCCATCTACCATGCCACCAAGGAAAATATTTTTCACTTTCACTCTTTTTCAGTTCTCATGAGTTCCCACCCACCTCTGTCATTATGTGACTAAGACTCGATGCCTCAATTATATTTTTTGTCATTGACTAAAACACTATTAAGCCTTTTCAAGGTAGTTTCATCATGGGTACATTAGGATCAACCCTAGGCTACTCTACCCAATATGATAGCCATTATTTCTATCATATCATCCTAACCTAAGGTGCATGACTCAAAATTGGAACATCTATTAGTGAGCCTTGTCCCCCTTTTCCTCTCAACTCCTTGGAATTAATCATTTAATGGGATGGGATAAATAGTGAAACTATTGGGTGAAGCTAACTAAAATGACTAGGAACTCAATAACATGAGTGAGAAACTAACCACCATGTATAGTGGTTGATGACCACCACTCATCCTAATGCTTACACTATATATTTCCACATATCTTAGGATTCTATAGTCCCTCATTATAAATCCCACACTATCTAATATATCCACATTATCTCTAAGGTTGGTTGTGTTGTGATGTATCCCACTCTATAATATTGTGCCCATCTCCTCATTTAAGGTATGTGATCCTTGATCTAGTGTGATAAATGCATTAGATGATGCATAGGAAACCAATTATATATATAACATGTAAAAATAGTAATGGGACTTATAATGTGTTATCTTATACTCAAAATACAGTAGATGCATCCACTAGCTACACCCATGTCATACACAATGTCTTACTTTAACATGGACCATGATAAAATTATCACACATAAAGGTAAAAATCCATATGAATTATGACACAACATGTTCATGGTCATCAATCCAATAAAAAAAAATCAAAATTTAAAATTACTAATACATATAAAAGTGTAATTATTAGCATAATTTGATCATTCCAATAAGATTATGTATCCCACCATATCAGCTCCTAACATTCTATAATGGAATATAACACATCACATATCATGAGTGTGCCCTATATTAGTAGTCCTATAATTTCATGGACATCCTCTAATGTAATGGATAAATCCACTATGTCCCCATCCAACTCCCACCCAAATGTGTGTGTAATCCTCTCCAAGTAGCCCAAGAACATAGTTATCACCTCAGTGCTAAGGGGAATATGACACATCTTCATAATCCCCTAAAATCTTAGGTTAATCATTAAATATTTATCCTCATTCGATAGCATGGGTAAGAGATCAAGTATCTAACTCATGTCTATCCTCCATAGTCATTATTTCCTCTATAAAATTCTAAACAATAATATCTAGTCAATACTCACTCTTAAAAATCTAAAATCAACTTAAAATCTAGCTACAAAAAAAAATTAAAAATGGCCCAATTTTCATACTATATTGACCATTCTAATTCTATGTTACTATATCAATAATTTCAATTTTTTATTATATCATCCATGTATTTCCCACCCAAATATATCAACCACATCTATATTATGTTGGCCATATAGTTCATTCATAATTATATAAGACAAACACATTTTATATCAACCAACTTATAATCACCCAATTGTATTGATCATATCTATATAGTATCAACATTAGATTTCATCTCAAATATATTAGTTAGATTTAGACTATATGAACTAATTCATTAACATTTTTTTACCATATCATATGACATGATATTAAACAATAGAGCTTACCAGTTTCCACTTTTAGATAATGGAGAGATGCAAAGCGAGTGGAAGTAAGGATTTGAATTTGGGGAGTGTGAAAGTGTAAATAGGCCTATATTAGGGAAAGGATGAATAAGATGATGGAGATACAGACGTGATAGGTAGTCAGAATGGGTGTTGGGCATTAGGTTTGCCTGTGCATAGTGCTAGGGAGAATAAAGGTGACAACTCTATTTGTTTCAACCATTTAGACCTGATCCATCATTTTGAGGATGGCTATTCTCATTGGGTTCACTGATCTAAAATGTTCTTCTTTTAAGGTGTGGACTTTTTCAAGAGAAAGTCATGGTTCTTTAGAACTGTCAAAATGTAAGCTTCCAAAAGTTTAGACCTAAAACCTATAGATCAAGAGTTATCATCTAGAATTATCTGCATGGTTTTAAGGGCATGGGATGGTAACAAAGGCTCTCATGTGTTTTCATAAAAATCTCTTATTGCCTTAGAACATTGGGTCAAACAATGCCTAGGAGGTATGGATGATTTTTTACTAGTTTTAATCTGTTTCTAACTCAACTCTTTGGGGTGAGGAAAAACTCAAGAGATAACTACGAGATGTGTTTCATTATTAAGATAAATAGTATTATGGCTCTTGATCTAATTATATAAAATTTCAAGTGGAGAATGTTTTATTTACAATTTCAAGGGTCTGGTTTAAAACCCTTTTTTGTTTCATATTATGGTTTGGTTAATCTTTGTTTATTGATTCACTTATTATGGAGAGGGGTTTAGATCTATATTAGTGTTTGGGTTAAAATTTAGGCCCCAGTTCAATGTAGATTCATGTGTCTAGGAGGCTCAAATCAGCTAATGCTGACTCACATCAAAATGAGATTTCAAAAGTGGTATAGTGTAGTGGAAAGGTGGAGATCTGGTCTTGCCAAGCCTAGGACATTGGAGATTCATAATGGCATTCTGTTATAGGATAATGTTAGTTTGAGTCCTTCATATGAGTATGTGGAGGATAGAGTAACCCACACCCATTTCATTCTAGCCTACATGATTATATAGGTAGATTATATTCACCAGGTTTGGATAGATTTTACCCTATTTTAATTTGGTTTTTTGTTGCTAGTTTGGGGATATAGTCTTGATTTTTTTAAAATCCCATGATCTTAATAAATGAATACTAGTTGAGGGATCTAGTTACACCTGATCAAAACCCTATGTATGCAAATAATTAACAAGGCTCCATATTCTATGGATTACATTATCAATAGGAGTAGGGACCTACTGAAAGGAGCCCTAGTTTCATGATGGTTTTATTTATGGAGGCTAAAGGAATCCATGCCCAAACTTTCTTCACATGGGTGGATGTTAGACGAGTCCACCCCATCTCTTTGTAGGATTGGGTGGTTATTAGAGGATTCCACCTTTGGACATTTGTGTATGATAGAGGATTCTACTCTAATGCGTAAGCAATAAACTGGTTTGGTCTACCTAGTTTTTAGGGTTTGGTTCAAATCCCCTAGATATATTTTAATCCTCAAAGACAAGGAACATCTCCATGTTACTGGTTTGATTGGTTAGTCATTGTATTTCAGCTATTTTATTTTTGTGATTCAACTATTTAGTTACTCTATGCTGTAATTTATCTCAATGTAGCTATTATTATTATAAATCTTGGCTTGTTTAGCCTTAGATTCTTGTTTCTTGTCTAGAGTATGGGTCCCTATTCCAAAAATAATCCTGCCTTTTACCCTTAATAAAAAAATATTTTTACCATATCAACCATTTACTATGGTATCAACCCTTATAGTGACCTTTCATTGCATAATTATATCAACCCTATTTATTATATGCTACAACATAATGTATTGATATGGATGATAGCATTATCCTGCAATGGTGATTTATTATTTATACTCTAAAAATATCATATGGTCTTAAATGCAAAATAATATGTCATATATAATGATGGTAAAAAATTGCCCTACATTTTGACACTTTGTTGGGGTAAATTTTGATACATGGATTTGTCTCAGTGTGTGTATTTCTTACATCTACTCTATCTACCCATCATAAATTTAATTACATCACTTACCTTAATGGATCCTAAAACACTTCCCTGGTGACATATTCTATGCTCACCTCATCTGTCTCTATCCATTGTCTCTCTTCACATAATAAATGTTCATTGAGATCCCTCTATATTTGAAAATAAAGTATGAATAAATGATTTAACTTTTGGCCTCTTTATAATTACCAATCCATTTTTTTATATCGTCCTCTAGATTCTATATTTTTATTATATCTCTATTTCTATAGCTTATTTTGAGAAACTAGAATAAATGTTAGAATCCTAGTGAAGTAAGAGATTTTGTGGTACTAATTAAAAATGTTCATAAAAAATATATTTTTCTCTTATTTTTCTAGTCTTCAGGTTGCAC